>JAINUG010000980.1:15000-38154 GCA_029706075.1 Aldrovandia affinis | reverse complement strand
AGCCTCTCTCTTCACAACAATTGAACCTCTCCTTGAAGTTCTTGATGATCCGATAAATGGTTGATTTAGGTGCAATCTTACTAGCAGCAATATCCTCTGCCAGTATTCTTTTTGTGCAAAGCAATGATGACTGCACGTGTTTCCTTGCAGGTAACCATGGTTAATAGAGGAAGAACAATGATTGCACCACTTCCCTCCTTTTTAAAGCTCTCCAGTCTGTTATCTAACTCAAAACAGCATGACAGATGATCTCCAGTAGCCTTGTCCTCATCAAACACTCCCATCTGTGTTAACGAGAGAATCACTGACATGATGTCAGCTTATTCCTTTGTGGTAATGGAAATGCAGTGTAAATGTTTTTTTGGGGATTAAGTTCATTTTCATGCAAAGAGGATTTATAATTACAGTTTTTCTCAACTACAATATGCATTGGTCAAAACTGAAGCCCACTTCAAAACTCTTCACACAAGAACCAGAAGTCTATGGACCAAATAATTAATCATTTTTCATTGCTTTCAATAATAAAATGCATTCAATGACCACACAAATCCATGAACTCTTTTTCATTCATACTCCACCACCCGCAAAACACTATATATTTGCAGCACATTTTTCAAATGCCAACACTGTTTTCAAACTTCAAAACGATTCAAAACAGAATTACGTCACAATGTGTGCAGCATCACCAATGATGGTTTGCTGTTACACAAACCACTGGCTAATTCTCAACATAGAGAGTCATTTTTCTGGATGACTGCACAAATGACTTGTGCCAGCGGGAGGAGAGAGGGCAGGAAACTCCTCACCTTCATTGTTGTGTGATAATGTATCCACCACTTCCATGCAGTCACAGACTGGTTTGCTGCACATCCCAGGATGTTAGTACTATTCTGCCCCATACCCCCTTCCTAAACTCCTAGAATAGTTTTTTCTCTCATGTGGAGGTGGTGCTGACCACCGTCTCACACTCCAGATGGTCCTTACTGGATGCCATGAACAGGTGTGGAGACATTTATCCTAAAGACTGCCAGGGTTGGATTAGACATTCCAAAAGACATTTCAAGATGCATCACAGAGAAGATATAAGATGTGATGTTGATGAGAATTTGAAGCAAACAGGAGAGAGGGAGAATCAGAACTTCTGCATATACTGTACAGTATGATGATTATACTATACATGTTGTTTTTTTGTGATTATTATTGCAGTTCTGGAATTTCAGGAAATTGCTATTTTTTGTTTCCAACTTTTTATTTTTCTACAAGTAAATTACTATATGCAGAGAGTTAGAAAATTAACGAGTATTGTTGAAAATTTCATTCTCTGATTCATTGTTGCGCCATATACTTTAGTACAGTCAATAAAGTGAAAGGTGTTATTCTTTATTCTATAATGAAATATCAGATTTGTGTGAAAATCATCTCAAAACTTCAAAGATAAAAGTCTACAATTTTATGTAAGGCTCCCTGCTGTTGGGGTTTTATAAATATGTGTTATGAGACAATGTATGCTTTCTATGAGAATTGTTGCTTTATTTTGAGATACGGATGAAGTGTTTTTGGTGGTTTGAGTGAGTTTTGAAAGTGAGATGAACTGGTTTGGCCAAGATGCACAAGTTGGCAATGCATACCGTGGCGAAGAGTTTTGAAAGTGTTCTAGTGACAATCGAAGGTGCTTGTTAGCAATTGAAAAACTGTAATTGCACCATCTTGACTACCTTCATAACATTCTGGAGTATATGCAAACCATACCATCATAAAACTGTGGCAGCAGACTTTGTGAAAATTAATATTTGTGTCATTCTCAACACTTTTGGCCATAGTACACATGCACACAAGAACACACGGACGCAAACACATATGCACACACACCCAGGCGCACACGCACACACACAGGCGCAAGCACACACGCACATGCACACACAAACACACAATCACATGCACACACAAACACATGCACACACACACACACACACAAGCACGCACACACAAACACACACACACACGCACACGCACACACTCACACAATCACACACACACAGATGCATACACACATGCACACACGCACACAAACACACACACACACACGCACACACACACAAACACACACACACGTACACACTCACACACAATCACACACACACAGACGCACAAAACACATGCACACACAAAGACACAAACAGACACACAATAAATGCACGCACACAAACGCACACAATCACACATGCACGCACACAAACTCACACACACACAAACACACGAACACAAATGCACACACACAATCACACGCACGCACACACACACACACACAGAAACACACACACACACACACACGACAACACATAGACAAAAACACACACGCACGTAAGCAGGCACGCACACACTCACACACAATCACACACACAGACGCACACACACATGCACACACAAACGCACACAAACAGACACACACACACAATGCACGCACACAAACACACGCACACAAACGCGAGCATTACATGCACACACACGCACACAATATTACACACTCACACATAATACACACACATTGCCACACATTAAACAGACATTGCGTTGTTTCATTACAAACACACATCGATGCAATAATATTACAGACACATATACACACAATATTGTTATAGACGCACAGCAACACACACTGGCCACACACACACAAAACCGGACAACAGGCATCATCTTCTTTTAATAGACTCTCGAGAAGGGTCTTTCAAAGTGAAGCACTCTCAAACCTCCACACCAAAATATCTGTTTACTTGGCAGTTGTAATTACAACTCTCCTCTACAGCTGTGAGGCGTGGACCTGCACAGCCACACCAGGATGCCCATGGCCTTCCACATCAGATGTCTGCAATGCATCCTGAGGATAACTCATGACCTCGAGTGCCCCATAAATGAAATACTCCGCAAGACCAACTGCATCAGCATGGAGGCGACTGGCCACTCAGCACCAACTTCGCTACCGCCACGCTATCAGGATGCTTAAAGAGCGCTACCACGGTAAAGTGCTGTATGGCCAGTTACATCTTTGGCGTCGTTAAAGCAAAGTTATAAAGACTAACCACATCACTGTAAAAAAGCGGCTTGAACTTCGACTCAGTTGAGGACGCTGCCGCTCAACGGTCCATCTATGTAGCTCACATAAGTGGCTAAGCTTGAGGAGGACCGAGGTGACCGACGGACCAGAAAATTCGCCAAAGAGACATGAAGAAGTACCATATCCACACCCCAGTCACTGCCTTCACCTGTCCAGTGGCAGACAGTGTGCATCATGATTTGGGCCTCTACAGCCAACACAAGAGGATTCCACATAGCAGAGGCAGGATTGTCATCGCTTCTGTGGACAACACGGATCACTCAAGTAAAGTAAGTAAGTGCTTGCGCCTGTGTGGGTGCGGTGATCTGGGGTGTAAAAAGGAGGTTTGGCGGGCGTGCACTTTATAAAATGTGTAATGTTTGTGCGGTGTGTGTGTGTATGGCTCTGTAAATAGTGCTCCAGTGCTCGTGTGAATGTGTGTGTTTGTGTGTGATTGTGGGGTGAGGTGTGCGCGTGTTTGTGTGCATGTGTGTGTGTTTGTGTGATTGTGGGTGAGTGTGTGCGTGTGTTTGTGTGCGTGCCTGTGTGTGTGTTTCTGTGCTTGTAAAAGTGTATTAGTAAAGCTAGTATATATGTGCTTGTATGTATGTTTGTGTGTATGTGATGTGTGTGTGAGTGTGAGTGTGTTTGTGTGCATGTGTGTGTGTGTGTCCCGTGTGTGTGTGAGTGTGTGTGTGTGTGTGTGTGTGTGCCTGTGTGTGTGTGTGTGTGTGTGTTTGTTTGTGTGTGTGTTTGTGGCCTGTGTGTGTGTGATTGTGTATGAGTGTGTGTGTGCTGCAGTGTGTGTGTGTTTGTGTGCCTGTGTGCGTGTAAGTTCGTGTGTTTGTTTGTGTGTGCATGTGCGTCTGTGTGTGTGTGTTTGCATGCTTCTGTGTGCTGTGTATGTGTGTGTGCGCCTGGTTACGTGCGTGTGTGTTTGTGTGCATGTGTGTGCCTGTGTGTGCGTGTGTGTGTGTGTTCCTGTGTGTGTGTGTGTGTTTTTGTGTGCCTGTGCCTGTGTGTGCGCCCTGGGTGTGTGTGGCCTCAGGTTTGTGTGTGCATTGTGTGTGTTTGTGTGTGTGTGTGTGTGTGTCTGTGCATGTGTTTGTGTGTGTGTGTGTGTGTGTGCGTGTGTTTGTGTGTGTGTGTGTGTGTGTGTGTGTGGTGCAGGTGTGTGTGTGTGTCGTGTATATGTGTCTGTGTGTGCATGTGTGTGTGTGTTTGTGTGTGTTTGTGTGCGACTTGTGTGCATGTGTGTTCTGTGTGTGTGTGTATGTGTGTGTGTGTGTGAGGAGCAGTGTTTGTGCATGTGTGTGTGTTTTGTGCATATGTGTCTGTGTGTGTGTGTGTGTGTGTGCGTGTTTGTGTGTGTGTGTTTGTTTGTGTGTGATTGTGTGTGAGTGTGTTTTTGTGTGTGCGTGTGTGTGTGTGTGTGTTTGTGTGCCTGTGTGCGTGTTTGTGTGTATGTGTGTGTGTGTGCCTGTGTGTGTGTTTCAGGTATGTGTTTGCGTGCTAATACGTTTGTGTGTGTTTGTGTGTGTATGTGCTTGTGTGTGTGCGTGTGTGTGTTTTTCGTGTGCCTGTGTGTGTCCTGTGTGCGCCTGTGTGTGTTTCTGTGCTTGTGTGCGTGTGTGTTTGTGTGTGCATGTGTGTGTCTGTGTGTGTGCATGTGTGTGTGTGCGTCTGTGTGTGTTTGTGTGTGCGTGCGTTTGTGTGTGTGTGTGTGTTTGTGTGCTGTACAGTGTTTGCATAAATGCATTGCCTCTAGCGTTTGTGTGTGTGTGTGTGTGTGTCATGTGTGTGTGTTTCTGCGTGTGTGTGTGTGTGTGCATGTTTGTGTGTGTGTGTGCGTGTGTGTGTGTGCGTGTGTGTGTGCCTGTGTGAGTGTGTGTCTTTTTGTGTGTGTGTACGTGTGTGTGTGTGGTGTGCGTGTCTATGTGTTTGTGTGTGCGTGTGTGTGTCTGTGTGTGTGTGTGCATGTGTGTGTGCTTGTGTGTGTGTTTCAGTGCGTATGTGCTCACATGCGTGCGTTTCTGTGTGCGTGTATGTGTGTGTGAGTGTGAGTTTGTGTGCATGTGTGTGTGTTTCTCATGTGTGTGTGTGTGTGCGTGTGTGTGTGTGTATGGTGTGTGTATGCCCTTGTGTGCCTGTCTGAGGGGAGTGTGTCTTTTGTGTGTGTACGTGTGTGTATGTGTGTGTGCGTGCCTCTGTGTGTTTGTGTGTCTGTGTGTGTGTGTGTGTATGCAAGGGCAGTGTGAGTGCGGTGCGCTTGTGTGTGTGTGCCTGTGTATGTGTGTGTGTATGTACAGTGTGCATGTGTGTGTGTTTCTTGTGCTTGTGCTTGTTTGTGTGTGCCTGTTTGTGTCTGTGTGTGCTTCTGGGTGTGTGCATGTGTTTCAGTGTGTGCGTTCTGTGTGTGTGTGTGTGTGTGTGTGTGCATGTGTGTGCGCAGCATTCTGTGTGCACGTGTCTGTGGAATGTGTGTTTCTGTGTGTGAAAAATGCTCTTGTGTGTGTTTCTGTGCTTGTGTGCTGTGTGTGTGTGTTTGTGTGTACGGTTTGTGTGTGCGTGTGTGTGTACGTGTGCGATGTGTCTGTTTGTGTCCTGTGTGTGTGCGCATGTGTTGTGTTGAATGTGTGTGTCTTGTGTCGTGCGCCCTGTGTGCTTATACGGTGTGTTTAGTGCTCTTGTGTGTCTGTGTGTGTGTGTGTGTGCTGGGCCCAGCATGTGTGTGTGTGCTCGTGTAAAAGGTGTTTGTGTGCGATGTGCTGTGCGTGCTTGTGTGTGTGTGTGCATGTGTGCGAGAGTGTGTGTGCGTATGTGTTTTTCTGTGTGTGTGTGTGCGTCTGCGTGTATGTTTGTGTGTCTTTGAGTGAGCACGTTTCGTGTGTGTGCCTTGTGTGTGTGTGCCTGTGTGTGTGTCCCTGTACCTGGGTGTGTGTGTGTGTGTGTCCTATGCACCTGGGTGTGTGTGCGTATGTGTGTTTGTGTGTGTGTGTGCGCGCCTGCGTGTGTGTGTGTGTGTGTTTGTAGGCCTGTGTGTGTAGTGTGCCTGTGTGAGTGTGCGGTGTGCGCCATAGTGCCTGTGTGTGTGACTAGGTAGGTGTGATTGTGTGAGTGTAGGTTTGAGCGGTGCGTGACACATGCACACAAGAACATACACATGCAAACACATATGCACAAACACAAGACACAGGCGCATGCACACACATGCACACAAGAACACACAAACAAAAACACAAACATGCACAAACACACACACAGGCACAAACAAACACACACACGCACAAACACACACACAGGTGCACACACACACACAGACAGAAACACACACACAGGCACGACACACAAAGGGGCACACACACAGGCTACACGACACACAGGCAAACACACACACACACACACAAACATGCACATTACTATTTAATTTTTGTTGTTGTTGCATGTTGATGTCTTTGTGCCAATAAAGCATATTGGAACTGAATTGAATTGATTTGAATTGAGAGAGGGATAGAGACAGAGAGAGAAAAAGGGAGGGAGAGAGAGTTTTGTTTTACTTTAATGTTCCTTTATTACACACAAGAAATCTTTCCACCATTACATACACACCCCACAGAATCAAATCAGCATTCAAAAGAAACACAAAAAACGAATCCAGCACAAACAAATCCTCAATCCAAACACATCCCAATGCACCACATTCTTTTAAATGTTCCCACATCATGCATCATTTTATAATATTCAAACTGGGACCCTACAGCGCAGAGACATACCTCCTAAAACCAACAGTGCATCTAGACCCACAACCCCAAAGTGTGTAATCTATATCGCCAGTTTCACCTGACCCTACAGGAAGTTCCTTAAGAGAAAATCACCTCACCACAAACACACATTTGAGGTGACACCCCAAATTAAAAAAAAAAATTTTAAAAAGGAAATGCACTTTATATTTATATCATATTTTTAACATGTTTTTTATTAATTCATTTGTTTAGTCATTTTAAGCATATTGTTTATTTTCTTTTAAATATTTTGTCTCATTGGAGAGTTTTCCTCTTGATTTCTCTCCTCATCCCAGATCACACAGTTTTACAGAAACAGTCAGGATCAACTCTGAACCCAGGATAGAGGGGCTGAGGAATGTGCTCTGGACTCTGTGTATGAGGGCTGGTTGTGTCAGAGACGCTGTAGAAGGACAGAGTTCCTGCCCCGATCCAGATACACTCCTATTCTGGAGGAGGAGGGACAGGGAGGTAGTGCCTCATTATTGTGCCAGAAAGAGAAGTTGCGAGGAGAGCAGCTCAAACGCCAGGACTTGTCATTCCATCCCAGAGCAGAGCCATCACCCGCCTTTTCCTGCTGATCTCTTTATATGAGACTGCTATATGAACCCACCCCCCCCACCCGCCTCCCCACTCCACTCAGCCTCCCAGTAAGAGCGCCCAGACAGACCTCTCTGCACAGCACTTGGGCCCAGCGGCAAATCTCTCTGGGTGATCAGGATATGACTGGTCCTGTCCCACATGTGTCACCTCTCTGTTCCCTCAGACAGACGGAGGTATCTATTCGCTGTGTTGGGGTCCAGTGAGCTGACAGGAATCTGATGGAGGAGAAGAAGGAGAGAGCGCACTGAGTGATCATTCATCACATTACATCTCTTACGCATTTAAACACGTTTCAACTAAATATTTTCTTCCATTCACAATATTTACCTCATATTTCCATTTTAAAATGTAACATTATTTTTTTAATGTTTAAAATGATTTTAATTTAGTTTTAATTACAGACTCACATTGTAAGAAGTCCTCTCTGGTCCTGGTCCCTAGAATATGGAGATCACAAGAAAGATGAGCTCCTAAAATGAACTTCTTTCTATCATATTTCCTGGAAAGAAATGGGAAGATATTTTCACCAATAAAAATGCAGGTAAGTGCAAACTGGGCTAATCCAGGGTTAATAACAATATGAATGAAAGTGTGAGGAATATATGGTGCTGAGCGCTGGAGGCTCAGTAGTTTTGGCAGTTTGCTTTAAACAGCAGTGGCAGTTGGATCTGAGGGTTTGAAACTGCAACAATGTTGCTCATTTCCCCTGGTTGCCACGGCGAGCAGACAGAGAGCAGGAAGAAGGAGGTAATGACCAGACCAGGAAAAACTCATACTGAGTTACCACTACTTTGGGGCTGAAAGTCAGTTTTAATCCATTAAAAGCTTCATAGAGAGGATACAAAATAAGGTGCCATAGATTAAACACAGCATACCTATTAGAAATTGGGAAAATACATATAATAATAACAATTGCCAGTATTATCAAGCCGTATTGTGTTGTATGGAAGTTGAGGAATGGGGTTCACTCAGCCAACAAGACTGCACTGAATGGGGCAAAGCTCCAGTTGAATAAAATGGATTGTATGTAAAGAAATGTAACTGTGTAAGTCGCTCTGATAAGAGCGCCTGCTAAATGCCCAATATGTAAATGTAGGCCAACGATCCAATCCTATAATAATCCCGCCTCACCAATCAGCTCTCTGGAAATGGCCTCACCAATCCTAGAGAATTGTGTAATTGTTTTTTTAATATCAGAGATAAAGATTCTCCTGCCGAGGGAATATTGTATCTTGCAAGCTTCAGAGCCGCATGTCACAAATGCAACTCCTCAGCCATGTGATCACCGTGCAGCAAACTGTATGTATTGCCCTCACGCTTTCTAGCCACCGGTACATATACGTATTCTGTTGGTGATGCGAACCTGTGCAAACATACAGTTTATATAGTTATATGTGTGTAGCTATCAATGAATAAAATGTACTGTTGCATATTAAATGCGGTAATTTTCTTCTCATATGATTCTTGAGTGATTGGTGCAATAGATCACACTACATTCCCATCACTCGCAGCCCAGTCGGAGACCGAAACCCAGGGTTAAGCCCAAAGTTACCTCACCCACCCTCTATTTACTCAGTTCACCCTCCCAGGAGCCCGCCTCGCCCGCATCTACGGGAAAAGCCACTCCGGCAATGAACCACTACTCCTCCGAGACGGAACTCACCTATTATTATTCTAGCTGGGCTGGCGCAGCCGGGATCGAACCTGCAGGGCAACCTCCTCCATCTTCCAGCAGCTCTATTGTGTCTGTTCTGAATGCAAAAAGAAAAACCAGATGAAACAGTAACTGAAATGACTTATGTGTAAATATATGTTTGCTAAGCTGAGTATACACATTAGCACATGATCACAAAGTGTATGCACACCACAGTTAGAACATCTCCCCATTGTTCAGCTTTTATTGAGGAGAGGTGATGAAATGTGCAGCTAAACTGTAAAATAAAACCTGTACACTACACAATTCAGGCAGAGTGATCCTCTGTCTCTGAATGATCCTCCTCCTCTTCTGCTCCATTCCTCCTCCTTCTTCTCTCTCCATTCCTCTCTCTCTTCTGCTCTATCTCTCCCTCAAACTTGTTGAAGAAGGGAGTGAGCCACTACTGTCTCTATCTTCCAGCAGCTCTGTGTCCTGAATGCAAATGAAACAGTGAAAATTAAAAACACACTGCCAGCTGAATTCCCCTTATTTTATTGGAACTGCACTCCACCAGGCGAAACCCTTGGCACAAGGGGAGATAATTAGTGAATCACCCTTGCTGTAGTGAATTGGCTCAACAAAACCTGCACACACTGCCCTCCATGGAATGAGTTTGATTGACCAGTGTTCTAGAGCAAGTGCTCCTGTCCAATCACAGATCCCCTTAAATATATACTATACTGTTGATATGGCAACTGCACTGTCAATCATTACCACAGCATCCTAAACATCCAATGACCTCTGGCACATGGCTTTTACCCGCCTCCCTCAGTTCACATAGCAGTACCAGACACCCCTGATTCACATACAGTGGGGAAAATAAGTTTAGTCAGCCACCACCAGTGTTTTCCCACTTAAAAAGATGAGGCCTGTAATTTTCATCATAGGTATACCTCAGCTAAGAGAGACAAAAATGAGTGAAAAAAATCCAGAAAATCACATTTTTAAAGAATTTATTTGCAAATTATGGTGGAAAATAAGTATTTGGTCAATAACAAAAGTTCATCTCAATACTTTGTTATATACCGTTTGTTGGCAATGACAGAGGTCAAACGCTTTCTGTAAGTCTTCAAGGTTTCCACACACTGTTGCTGGTATGTTGGCCCATTCCTCCATGCAGATTCTCTAGAGCAGTGATGTTTTGGGCTGTCGCTGGGCAACACGGACTTTCAACCCCTCCAAAGATTTTCTATGGGGTTGAGATCTGAGACTGGCTAGGGCCACTCCAGGACCTTGAAATGCTTCTACGGCCACTCCTTCGTTGCCCGGCGGTGTTTTGGGATCATTGTCATGCTGAAAGACCCAGCCATGTTTCATCTTTCAATGCCCTTGCTGATGGAAGGAGGTTTTCACTCAAAATCTCACAATACATGGCCCCATTCATTCTTTCCTTTACACGGATCAGTCAGTCTGGTCCCTATGGAAAACAGCCCCAAAGCATGATGTTTCCACCCCCATGCTTCAGTAGGTATGGTGTTCTTTGGATGCAACTTCCAGCATTCTTTCCCTCCAAACACAAGAAGTTGAGTTTCTACCAAAAAGCTCTATTTTGGTTTCATCTGACCACATGACATTCTCCCAATCCTCTCTGGATCATCCAAATGCTCTCAGCAAACCTCAGACGGGCCTGGCATGTACTGGCTTACACACGTCTGGCACTGCAGGATTTGAGTCCCTGGCGGCGAGTGTGTTACTGATGGTAGCCTTTGTTACTTTGGTCCCAGCTCTCTGCAGGTCATTCACTAGGTCCCCCGTGTGGTTCTGGGGATTTTTGCCACCGCTCTGTGATCATTTTGACCCCACGGGTGAGATCTTGCGTGAGCCCCAGATCGAGGAGATTACCAGTGGTCTTGTATGTCTTCCATTTTCTAATAATTGCTCCCACAGTTGATTTCTTCACACCAAGCTGCTTACCTATTGCAGATTCAGTCTTCTCCCAGCCCGGTGCAGGTCTACAATTTTGTTCTGGTGTCCTCTGACAGCCTCTTGGTCTTGGCCATAGTGGAGTTTGGAGTGTGACTGTTTGAGGTTGTGGACAGGTGTCTTTATACTGATAACGAGTTCAAACAGGTTCCATTAATACCGGTAACGAGGAGGACAGAGGAGCCTTAAAGAAGAAGTTACAGGTCTGTGAGAGCCAGAAATCTTGCTTGTTTGTAGGTGACCAAATACTTATTTTCCACCATAATTTGCAAATAAATTATTTAAAAAATCAGACAATGTGGATTTTTCGGATTTTTTTCCCATTTTGTCTCTCAGTTGAGGTATACCTATGATGAAAATTACAGGCTTTCATCTTTTTAAGTGAGAACTTGCACAAACCGTGGCTGACTAAATACTTATTTTCCCACTGTATATGTGTATATATATATACAGTGGTCTGGAAAGTATTCAGACCCCTTTAAATTTTTCTACCTTTGTCATATTGCAGCCATTTACAAAAATCAATTAATTTCTATTTTTTTCCTCGTCTATGCAACACACAGCACCCAATATTGTCAGAAAAACACAGACTTAGAAAATTTTTGCAGATTTATTACAAAATAAACACTGAAATATCACATGGGCCATAAGTATTCAGACCCTTTGTTGTGACACTTGTATATTTAACTCAGGTGCTGTCCAATTTTTAATCATCCTGAGATGGGCCTACACTTATTGAGTCCATGGAAGCTAATTATATTAGATTAATTTGATTTGGAAAGGCACACACTGTCTGTAAGGTCCTAATAGTTGACAGTGCAGCCAGAGTAAACCAAGCCATGAAGTCCTTAGAACTCACAGACTCCCCAGACAGAATTAAAGTATACAGATCTGTCGGGTGAGAAAAACATTGCTGCTAAAGCACTTGTGCCAATCTATGGAGAAGAAGGGGCTCCATCTTATTGTGAAATGGAATAAGTTTGAAAACCACCACAACTCTTTAGAGCTGGCCTACTCAATGCCCTAAGTAACCGTGGGCAAGGGGATATGGTCAGGAGGCATCAAGAAACCATGGCTTACTTTAAGAGAGCTTCAGAGCTCCTTCTGCATAAGGGAGAACTAGTAGAAGGACAAACATCTCAGCAAAATCATCAACTGACCTTTGGCGCAGGTGCTGTGACCAGTCCCTTCGGAGTGAAAGGCAGCGACAGCCCACCGGAGTTGCCAAATGGCATTGAAGGGGACTCTGAGAATCAGAAAGACGATCCGGTCTGATGAGACAAATTGAAATTCTTTTGGCATCTGAACGCTACGGGCAATATAAAGGTCTGATTGATGGGAGTGCTGCAGAGATGGTTGGGTCCTCTACCATATTCTCCCATCGCTGCAGAGGAACTCTGAAGCCTCTAGAGTGGCTATTGGGTTCTTGGGTCACCTCCTGAAGGTAGGCTCATCTCAAGGACACCAGAAGAATCTGACAGCACCTGAGTTAATATATAAGGTCGCAGCAAAGGGTCTGAATACTTATGGCCATGTGATATTTCAGTGTTTATTTCGGTAATAAACTGCAAAAATTTCTATAAGTCTGTGGTTGACAATATTGGGTGCTGTGTGCAGGCTGAACGAGGAAAAAATGAATGAATTTGATTTGTGCAATGGCTGCAATATGACAAAGAGGAAAATTTAAGGGGGCCTGAATACTTTCTCAACCCACTGTATATACTGTATATATATGGTAATGATATACACAGACAAGGTAAACATTACAGATTAAAATAATTTATGATTGGCAATTAAAGATTTTAAGGAGTTAACTGTGAAATTTTAATCAAGGAGCAACAAAGTAATATGGGTATGCCTATATTTTCACCAGCATGTTTGGCAACAGCAAATTATGACATTTGGACAGTGTAATGCCAGCTTCGCAAGGCCTTCTGGCTGGCCTAAGATATCTAATCATTAGACCGATATTAATTTATTTCGTCCGGCGAACACACCAGTCACTTCCAAATGGTTCGTTCATTCTTATAGTTGGCACTGGTTGCGTTAAATAGACGGTATTTTCACTAAAGCATTTAATCATCACATTTCAGCCATCATTTTTGCCACGGCCAAAGAAATCTGCCTGGGAGGCTCTCTACAATCAGTCTCTGGCATTCTGTAGCATAAATAAGTGTTGACTAAACTAAGGTGCTCCAACCAAACAGAATTTTGAGTTGGAGACACCCGGCTTCTAGGCCTAGGCACACAGTGATTCACACCTCTTTGATTGGATAGCTGAGAGTAGTCTGACTATGATGCAACGCACTTGGCTAAATGCTTCACAGAAAATACACGCCTGATGCAGCATGAGTAAACAGCTACAGCAGCTGAACAGATGATTGGAACTATTTAATGCTAAGTCAGTCCATGGACAAAAATATAATTAACATCATCTGTGATTCAGACATTTGAGCCGGACATTTCAGCCCTAAAGCGAAGACTTTTGATGGAACTGGAAAATATTACAGATAATCTGCACGCATAGAGTAATTGAACTCTTTTTAAGGAAAGAAAGGAGGATGGATTTTGAAAATAAATAATACTTGATTTTTATGAGTAAAATGTTGCTATTTTCCAAATAATATTGCAATTTTATGAGGTTATTATTGATGTTTCATGTTACGATCTTGTTTAGCTATCTAACCAGCCAGCTGTAATAACATGAGCCAGACTCGAATAAAAATAGTTGATCATAAACAGGTCAGCCAGCGCTTTTTCTTATTATGATCAGTGTTTGTATGATTTAATGAAGTGGCTTAAATTTATTATAGCTAACCACCTTAGTCTTTGATTAACTTTGCATCATTCAATTTTGTGTGTCATCATGCTAGCCAGCATGCAAGGCAGATAGTCATTACGGCACGGCAGGCTTGTATTACAAATGTTATAGATAGCATAACTATCCACACTGAAACACAGGCTGGCTCTGGCTCCTGCCGATCCGGTCTCACGAGAGAGAACCGTGTCTCTCTGGTGGCAGTAGAGTTGTCTTTCTGTAAGCACAGATTCTCACCAGCTGTGATGAGGCAGGCCTGGGCCCGTGAGAGGACAGACCCTGGGTTTTCCCTTTCTTATGTCTCTGTCCCTACACCGTCCCTATAGCTCCATGTTTATACTGCATTTCTGCATAATAAGAATAAGATGGTTTACAGCCATAAATAGTTATTGAGGGGTGGATCGACCAGACGAGCCAGGCGTAGCGTGGGGTGCTACCTCTGTCTCTGAATCACCCACCATCGCCATCCACTGTATCAGCTCCTCCTCTCTTCTTCATTCCTCTCTCTGCTCCATCTCCTCGGGAATACGGGAATACGGGAGCAGACTCAGGTGAATGGAGTGAATACAGGAGCAGACCTGTAAATGAGTGAATGCAGGCGCAGACCTGTGTGAATGAGGTGAATACAGGAGCAGACTTGTGTAATTAGTGAACAATGGAGCAGACTCAGGTAAATGAGTGAATGCAGGTGGCGAGACTCAGTGAATGAGTGAATCATATAGTTAAGACTCAGGTAAATTAGTGAATACGGGAGCAGACCAGGTAAATGAGTGAATGCAGGCGCAGGACGCAGGTGAATGAGGAAGCACAGGAGCAGACCTAGGAATGAGTGAATAGAGCAGACTCAGGCACTGATAATGCAGGAGCAGACTCAGGTGAATGAGTGAATGCAGGAGCAGACTCAGGTGAATGAGCAGTTTATTATGACTCAGAATGAGTGAACGTGCAGGAGCAGACTCAGGTGAATGAGTGAATGCAGGAGCAGACTCAGGTGAATGAGTGAATGCAGGAGTAGACCTAGGAATGAGTAATGTAGGAGCAGACTTAGGTGGAATATGAAGGAGGAGCAGACTTAGGCACGAGTGAGCAGACTCTCAGGTGAATGAAAATACAGTATGACTTTTGTGAATGAGTGAATATTTACAGACTCAGGAATGAGTGATGAGCTCCCCAGGTGAATGAGTGCACATACGCAGACTAGTGAATGAGTGAATATATAAGAGACTCTGGTGAAATGAGCGACATTGAGCAGACTTTAGGTGAATGAGTGACGAGGAGCAGACCAGGTGAATGAGTGAATACATGCACCAGAATATTAATCATGTTGCACCTGCGAATGAGCAATACAGTAGCAGACTCAGGTGCCGTGGGAGTTAGATCAGGTGAATGATGAATACAGGTACTAGACTCAGGTAGCAACGAGTGAATACAGAGTAAAAGAGGAATGAGTGAACACGCGCAGACTGAAAACAGCGAATACAGAAAGCAGATCAGGTGAATGAGTGAATAGAGAGATCAGCGAATGAGTGAACACGGGGAGTGTATCCGTGAATGCTTTAACGCAAAAGACACTCAGGTGAATGAGCAACGCAGGACACCTGTAGAACATGAGGAGCAGATCAGTAATGAGTGAATGCAGGAGAAATTAGTGGAACATGAGCATTCAGGTGAATGGCGGAAGATAGAGCAGTTCCAGTGAACGCTGGTGACTCAGGAATATCAGGTGACAGACTCCAGGTGAATGGTTAAGTACCACACTATATTTAAAGAGCCAAGTACTCAGACACACAACAATACATTTTATTTAGTTATTTTCAAGTATACCTGCTCATACACCTTTAATTCCAAAACCAAAGTCACCTGACTCCCCATGCACCATTACTCTTTAATATAATGTATTGTTGTGTGAGCAGGAGTACTTGGCTCTTTAAATAAAATGTATTGTTGTGTGTGCAGGTGTACTGGCTCTTTAAATATAATGTATTGTAACTCATTCACCTGAGTCTGCTCCTGTATTCACTCATTCACCTGAGTCTGCTCCTGTATTCACTCATTCACCTGAGTCTGCTCCTGTATTCACTCATTCACCTGAGTCTGCTCCTGCATTCACTCATTCACCTGAGTCTGCTCCTGCATTCACTCATTCACCTGAGTCTGCTCCTGCATTCACTCATTCACCTGAGTCTGCTCCTGCATTCACTCATTCACCTGAGTCTGCTCCTGCATTCACTCATTCACCTGAGTCTGCTCCTGTCTTCACTCATTCCACCTGAGTCTGCTCCTGTATTCACTCATTCACCTGAGTCTGCTCCTGTATTCACTCATTCACCTGAGTCTGCTCCTGTATTCACTCATTCACCTGAGTCTGCTCCTGTATTCACTCATTTACCTGAGTCTGTACCTGTATTCACTCATTCACCTGAGTCTGCTCCCGTATTCACTCATTCACCTGAGTCTGTACCTGTATTCACTCATTCACTTGAGTCTGCTCCTGTATTCACTCATTCACCTGAATCTGCACCTGTATTCACTCATTCACCTGAGTCTGCTCCTGCATTCACTCATTCACCTGAGTCTGCTCCAGTATTCGCTCATTCACCAGAGTCTGCGCCTGTATTCACTCATTCACCTGAGTCTGCGCCTGTATTCACTCATTCACCTGAGTCTGCTCCCGTATTCACTCATTCACGTGAGTCTGCTCCCGTATTCACTCATTCACGCGAGTCTGCTCCTGTATTCACTCATTCACCTGAGTCTGCTCCTCCATTCACCTGAGTCTGCTCCTCCATTCACTCATTCACCTGAGTCTGCTCCTGCATTCACTCATTCACCTGAGTCTGCTCCTGCATTCACTCATTCACCTGAGTCTGCTCCTGCATTCACTCATTCACCTGAGTCTGCTCCTGCATTCACTCATTCACCTGAGTCTGCTCCTGCATTCACTCATTCACCTGAGTCTGCTCCTGCATTCACTCATTCACCTGAGTCTGCTCCTGCATTCACTCATTCACCTGAGTCTGCTCCTGCATTCACTCATTCACCTGAGTCTGCTCCTGTATTCACTCATTCACCTGCGTCTGCGCCTGCATTCACTCATTTACCTGGAGTCTGCTCCCCGTATTCACTAATTTACCTGAGTCTGCTCCTGTATTCACTCATTCACCTGAGTCTGCGCCTGCATTCACTCATTTACCTGAGTCTGCTCCCGTATTCACTAATTTACCTGAGTCTGCTCCTGTATTCACTCATTCACCTGAGTCTGCGCCTGCATTCACTCATTTACCTGAGTCTGCTCCTGTATTCACTCATTCACCTGAGTCTGCTCCCTATTCCCGTATTCCCGAGGAATGGAGCAGAAGAGAGGAGGAATGGAGAAGAAGAGAGGAGGAGCTGATACAGTGGATGGCGAATGGTTAGGGGTCGATTCAGAGACAGAGGTAGCACCCCCACGCTACGCCTATGGCTCCGTCTGAATCGATCCACCCTCAATAACTATTTTTATGGCTATAAAAACCATCTTATTCTTATTATGCAGAAATGCAGTATAAACATGGGGCTATGGGGACGCGGTGTAGGGACAGGACATAAGAGGAAGACGGGGGTCACTGTCCCTCTCACAGACCCAGGCCTGCCTCATCACAGCGGGTGAGAATCTGTGCTTACAGAAAGACAACTCACTGCTGCCACCAGAGAGACACGGTTCTCTTTCTCACCGTGAGACCGATCGGGCAGAACCAGAACCAGCCTGTGTTCAGTGTGGATAGTTATGCTATCTATAACATTTTGTAATGCAGCCTGCCGTGCCATGTTATTATCTGCCTTGCATGCTGGCTAGCATGTTATTACAAATTGAATGATACAAAGTTAATGTTAAAGACTAAGGTGGTTAGCTATAATAAGTTAGCCACTTCATTAAATCATACAAACACACTGATCATAATAAGAAAAAGCGCTTAGCTGACCTGTTTTTATGATCGCTTATTTTTATTCGAGTCACAGCTCATGTTTATTACATAAACTTAGCTGGTTAGATACCTAGCTAAACAAGATCGTAACATGAAACATCAATAATAACCTCATAAAATTGCAATATTATTTAGGAAAATAGCAACATTTTACTCACCAAAAATCCGTATTATTTGTACACAAAATCCATCCTCCTTTCTTTCCTTAAAAGAGTTCAATTACTCTGGTCGCAAGATTATCTGTGTTTCAGTTCCATCAAGAAGTCTTCGCTTTAGGGCTGAAAATGTCCGCTCAAATGTCTGAATCACAGACTGATGTTAATTATATTTTGTCCATGAATAGGCTACTTATTAAATAATTCCAAATGGTCTGTTCGCTTCCTTTTCATAGCTGTTCCCTGCTTATGCTGTCCAGACGTGTATTTTCATATTAAAGCATTTAACCAATCACATTACATCATAGTCAGACACTCTCTGACTATCCAATCAAAGGGTGTGAATACGCTGACGTACCTAGGCCTTCTAGAAGGCCTTGGTGTCTCCAACTCAAAATTTGTTTGGTTGAAGCAACAGTTTGATCAACACTTATTTTATGCTACAGGGCCTTCAGAACTGATTGTGAAGGCCTCCAGGCAGATTTCTTTGACCGTGGCAAAAATGATGGCTGAAATGTGATCGGTTAAATGCTTTAATATGAAAATACACGCTGACGCAGCGCAACTTAGGAACAGAAATGAAAGGAAGTGGACAGACATTTGAAATTATTTAATAAGTATTCATGGACAAAAATAAATTAACATCAGTCTGTGATTCAGATATCTTTTAGGCCAGCAGAGAAGGCCTTGCAGGCCCTGACGGCCCACCACTGTCCAAATGTCATAATTTGCTGTTTGGCTGTGCTGGTGGCTATAGGCATACCATATTACTTTGTTGCTCATCGGTCAAAATTTCATGATTAACTCTTAAAATCTTTAATTATAATCCTGCATTATTTTAATCTGTAATGTTTACCTTGTCTGTGTATGTCATTACCATATATATATACAGTATATACAGGGGTTGAGAAAGTATTCAGACCCCCTTAAATTTTCACTCTTTGTCATATGCAGCCATTTGCTAAAATCAATTAATTTCATTTTTTCCTCGTTCATGCACACACAGCACCCAATATTGTCAGAAAAACACAGACTTGTAGAAATTTTTGCAGATTTATTACAAAATAAACACTGAAATATCACATGGCCATAAGTATTCAGACCCTTTGCTGTGACACTTGTATATTTAACTCAGGTGCTGTCCAATTCTTCTGATCATCCTGAGATGGGCCTACACCTTCAGGGAGGTGACCAAGAACCCAATGGCCACTCTAAGAGAGAGCTTCAGAGTTCCTCTGCAGCCGATGGGAGAACCTGGTGAAGGACAACCATCTCTGCAGCCCCCATCAATCAGACCTTTATGGTAGCACTTGGCATTCAGGCCAAAATTTCAATTTGTGTCTCATCAGACCGGATAATCTTTTTCCTGATGCTCTTAGAGTCCTTTAAGTACCATTTGGCAAACTCAGGTGGGCTGTCATATGCCTTTCACTCAGAAGGAGCTTCCGTCTAGCCACTAGCATAAAGGTCTGATTGATGGAGTGCTGCAGAGATGTTTGTCCTTCTACCAGGTTCTCCCATCGCAGAGGAACTCTGAAGCTCTCTTAGAGTGGCCATTGGGTTCTGGTCACCTCCCTGACCATGTCCCTTCTTGCCCGGTTTACTTAGTTTGGCCAGACGGCCAGCTCTAAGAAGAGTTGTGGTGGTTTCAAAACTTATTCCATTTCACAAATGATGGAGCCACTGTTCTCCTGGGTGCTTTCAATGCTTTAGCACGTTTTTATACCCTTCCCCAGATCTATGCCTCAACACAATTCTATCTCGGAGGTCTATGGAGAGTTCCTAGGACTTCATGGCTTGGTTTTTACTCTGACATGCACTGTCAACTGTGGGACCTTACATAGACAGGTGTGTGCCTTTCCAAAATCAAGTCCAATCAATATAATTAAGCACAGCTGGACTCCAATGAAGGTGTAGACCCATCTCAAGGATGATCAGAAGAATTGACAGCACCTGAGTTAAATATACAAGTGTCACAGCAAAGGGTCTGAATACTTATGGCCATGATATTTCAGTGTTTATTTTGTAATAAATCTGCAAAATTTCTACAAGTCTGTGTTTTTCTGACAATATTGGGTGCTGTGTGCATGAACGAGGAAAAAATGAAATTAATTGATTTTAGCAAATGGCTGCAATATGACAAAGAGTGAAATTTAAGGGGGTCTGAATACTTTCCGAACCCACTGTATATATATACACATATACAGTGGGGAAAATAAGATGAGTCAGCCACCAATTGTGCAAGTTCTCCCACTTAAAAAGATGAGAGGCCTGTAATTTTCATCATAGGTATACCTCAACTATGAGAGACAAAATGAGGAAGAAATCCAGAAAATCACATTGTCTGATTTTTAAATAATTTATTTGCAAATTATGGTGAAAATAAGCATTTGGTCACCTACAAACAAGCAAGATTTCTGGCTCTCACAGACCTGTAACTTCTTCTTTTTAAGAGGCTCCTCTGTCCTCCACTCGTTACTGTATTAATGGAACCTGTTTGAACTCAGATTATCAGTATAAAAGACACCTGTCCACAACCTCAAACAGTCACACTCCAAACTCCACTATGGCCAAGACCAAAGAGCTGTCAGAGGACACCAGAAACAAAATTGTAGACCTGCACCGGGCTGGGAAGACTGAATCTGCAATAGGTAAGCAGCTTGGTGTGAAGAAATCAACTGTGGGAGCAATTATTAGAAAATGGAAGACATAAGACCACTGCAATCTCCCTCGATCTGGGGCTCCACGCAAGATCTCACCCCGTGGGGTCAAAATGATCACAAGAACGGTGAGCAAAAATCCCAGAACCACACGGGGGGACCTAGTGAATGACCTGCAGAGAGCTGGGACCAAAGTAACAAAGGCTACCATCAGTAACACACTACGCCGCCAGGGACTCAAATCCTGCAGTGCCAGACGTGTCCAGGCCCGTCTGAGGTTTGCTAGAGAGCATTTGGATGATCCAGAAGAGGATTGGGAGAATGTCATGTGGTCAGATGAAACCAAAATAGAACTTTTGGTAGAAACTCAACTTCTTGTGTTTGGAGGAGAATGCTGAGTTGCATCCAAAGAACACCATACCTACTGTGAAGCATGGGGGTGGAAACATCATGCTTTGGGGCTGTTTTCCGGGAAGGGACCAGGACGACTGATCCGGGTGTAAAGGAAAGAATGAATGGGGCCATGTATTGTGAGATTTTGAGAAAACCTCCTTCCATCAGCAAGGGCATTGAAGATGAAACATGGCTGGGTCTTTCAGCATGACAATGATCCCAAACACACGCCCGGGCACGAAGGAGTGGCTTCGTAAGAGCATTTCAAGGTCTTGGAGGCCTAGCTAGTCTCCAGATCTCAACCTGAAAATCTTTGGAGGGAGTTGGAAAGTCCGTGTTGCTCCAGCGACAGCCCCAAACATCACTGCTCAGAGGAGATCTGCATGGAGGAATGGGCCAACATACCAGCAACAGTGTGTTGGGAAACCTTGTGAAGACTTACAGAAAACGTTTGACCTCTGTCATTGCCAACAAACGGTATATAACAAAGTATTGAGATGAACTTTTGTTATTGACCAAATACTTATTTTTCCACCATAATTTGGTAAATAAATTTTTAAAATGTGATTTTCTGGATTTTTTTCTCATTTTGTCTCTCAGCTGAGGTATACCTATGATGAAATTACAGGCCTCTCTCATCTTTTAAGTGAGAACTTGCACAATTGGTGGCTGACTAAATACTTATTTTCCCCACTGTATGTGAATCAGGGTGGTGTCTGGTACTGCTATGTGAACTGAGGAGGCGTAAAAGCCATGTGCCAGAGGTCATTGGATGTTTAGGATACTGTGGTAATGATTGACAGTGCAGTTGCCATATCAACAGTATATTATTATTTAAGGGGATCTGTGATTGGACAGGAGCACTTGCTCTAGAACACTGGTGTCAAACTCATTCCATGGAGGGCCGCAGTGTGTGCAGGTTTTGTTGCAGCCAATTCACTACAGCAGGTGATTTCACTAATTATCTCCTTCTTCAACCAAGGAGGGAAACTCATTGAAATCGCCTGTAGTGCATTGGTTGTGTTCTTGCAATAAAATAAGGGGAGATGTACGGAGCTGACCTTGTGTCTGTGTGTGTTTTAATTTTCACTGTTTCATTTGCATTCAGGACACAGAGCTGCTGGAGAAGATGGAGGAGAACACAGGTTCGATCCCCGGCTGCGCCAGCCCAGCTAGAATAATAGGTGAGTTCCGTCTCGGAGTAAGTGGTTCATTGCCGGAAGTGGCTTTTTCCGTGAGATGCGGGCGGCGGGCTCCTGGGGGAGGGGTGAACTGAGTAAATAGAGGGTGGGTGAGGGAGGTAACTTTGGGCTTAACCCTGGGTTTTCGGTCTCACGACTGGGCTGCGGTGATGGGAATGTGAGTGTGATCTATTGCACCAATCACTCAAGAATCATATGAGCAAATTACACCGCATTTAATATGCAACAGTACATTTTATTCATTATTGATAGCTACACACATATAACTATATAAACTGTATGTTTGCACAGGTTCTCGCATCACCAACAGAATACGTATATGTACCGGTGGCTAGAAAACGTAGGGCAATACATACAGTTTGCTGCACAGTGATCACATGGCTTTGAGTAGTTGCATTTGTGACATGCGGCTCTAGAAGCTTGCAAAGATACAATATTCCTCCGCTGGAGAATCTTTATCTCTGATATTAAAAAAACAATTACACAATTCTCTAGGATTGGTGAGGCCATTTTCCAGAGAGCTGATTGGTGAGGGGGCGGGATTATTATAGGATTGGATCCGTTAGCCTACATTTACATATTAGGCATTTAGCAGACGCTCTTATCCAGAGCGACTTACACAGTTTACATTTCTTTACATACAATCCATTTATTCAACTGGAGCTTTGCCCCATTCAGTGCAGTCTTGTTGGCTGAGTGAACCCCATTCCTCACTTCCATACAACACAATACGCTTGATAATACTGGCAATTGTTATTATTATATGTATTTTTTCCCAATTTCTAATAGGTATACTGTGTTTAATCTATGGCACCTTATTTTGTATCCTCTCTATGAAGCTTTTAATGGATTAAAACTGACTTTCA
>JAINUG010000980.1:0-10000 GCA_029706075.1 Aldrovandia affinis | reverse complement strand
TTCACACAGGCATACACAGGCACACAAACACACAGAGGCACGCACACACACACACACACGCACACAACACACAAACACACAGGCACATACACACATGCACACAAGAATGCACGCACGCAAACACATACGCACACACACCCAGATGCACACGCACCCACACAGGCGCAAGCACTTGCTTACTTGCTTAAGGTAGTCCGTCGTGTCCGACGATGACAATCCTGCCTCTGCTACTTGTGAGTCCTCTTGTGGCTGTAGAGCCCAATCCGCGATGCACACTGTCTGCCACAAACAGGACAGGTGAAGGCAGTGACTGGGGGTGTGGATATGGTACTGGCTTCATGTCTCTTTAGGCGTTTTCTGTCCGTCGATCACCTCGGTCCTCCTCAAGCTTATGCACTCCTTGTTGGCAGAGCTGCCGCCAGATGGACCGTTGAGCGGCAGCGTCCTCCAGCTGGGTCGAGTTCAGGCCGCACTTTTTCATGGTGGTCTTTAGTTGGTCTTTATAGCGCTTTTTCTGGCCCCCTGCCGAGCGGCGGCCAAGATGTAACTGGCCATACAGCACTTTTCGTGGTAAGCGCTCTTTCGGCATCCTGATGACGTGACCGAGCCAGCGGTTGGTGCTGGGTGATGGTAGCCTCCATACTGATGCAGTTGGTCTTGCGGAGTATTTCATTATGGGGCACTCGGTCACGCCAGGTTATCCTCAGGATGCATTGCAGACATCTGATGTGGAAGGCCTCGAGCATCCTGAGGTGACGGCTGTGCAGGGTCCACGCCACAGCTGTAGAGGAGAGTTGTGGTTACAACTGCCAAGTAAACATATATTTTGGTGTGGAGGTTGAGGTCTTTATTTTGAAAGACCCTTCTCCGGAGTCTGACAAAAGAAGATTTAATTTAATCCGGTTTGTGTGTGTGTGTGTGTGTGTGTGTTTGTGTGTGCGTCTGTATGTGTGTGTGTGTGTGTGTGTGTGTGTGTGTGTGTGTGCATCCGTGTGTGTTTATGTGTGCCTGTGTGTGTCTGTTTGTGTGTGTGTGTGTGTGTGTGTGTGATTGTGTGTGAGTGTGTGTGTGTGTGTGTGTGTGTGTGCGGGTGTGTGTGTGTGTGTGCGTGTGATTGTGTGTGTATCATTTGTGTTCGTGTGTTTGTGAGTTTGTGTGCGTGCATGTGTGATTGTGTGCGTTTGTGTGCGTGTGTTTGTGTGCGTGTGTTTGTGTGTGTGTGTGTGTGTGTGTGTGTGTGTGTTGTGTGTGTGCATCTGTGTGTGTGTGATTGTGTGTGTGTGTGTGTGTTGTGTGTGTGTGTGTGTGTGTGTGTGTGTGTGTGTGTGCGTGCATTGTGTGTGTGTGTGTTTGTGTGCATGTGTGCAGAATTGCAATTACAGTTTTTTTCAATTGCTAACAAGCATCGGTCAATACTGAAGACACTTTTTCAAAACTCTTCATACAGTATGCATTGCCAACATGCATCTTGGCCAAACAGTTCATCTCACTTTCAAAACTCACTCAAACCACCAAAACACTTCATACATGTCTCAAAATAAAGCAACAATTCTCACTCAGAAAGCATACATTGTCACTCATAACACACTGACCTAAAAACACTAACAACAGGGGAGCATTACATAAATTATGAACTTTATCTTTGAAGTTTGAATGATTTTTCACATAAATCAGTATTTCATTATAGAATAAGAATAACACCTTTTCACTTTATTGACTGTACTAAAGTATATGTAACAACAATGAATCAGAAATGCAGAAATTTTCTTCAATATCGTTAATTTTTCTATATCTCTGCATATAGTACTTTACTTGTGAAAAATAAAAGTTGAAACAAAAAATAGCAATTTCCTGAAATTCCAGGGCTGCAATAATAATCACAAAAACAACATGTATAGTATAATCACTCATACTGTACAGTACTGTGAGGGTTCTAGTTCTCCCTCTCTCCTGCATTTGGCCACAAGTTCTCATCAACATCACATCTTATGTCTTCTCTGTGATGCATCTTGGAAAGTATCTTTTGAATGTCTAATCCAACCCTGGCAGTCTTTAGGATAAATGTCTCCACACCTGCATTCATGGCATCCAGTAAGGACATCTGGTCATGTGGACGGTGGTCATACACCTTCCACCTCCACGCGGAGAAAACTATTCTATGGGGTTTAGGAAGGGGGAGTATGGAGGCAGGAATAGTACTAACATCCTGGGATGTGCAGCAAACCAGTCTGTGACTGCAGCAGAGTGGTGGAATGCCACATTATCCCACACAACAATGAAGGTGAGGGAGTTTCCTGCCTCTCTCCTCCGCTGGCACAAGTCATTTATGCAGGTCATCCAGAAAAGAAATGAGCCTCTGTATTGTAGGGGCCAATGAGTGGTTTGTGTAACAGCAAACCATCATTAGACAGTGCTGCACACATTGTGACGTAATTCTGTTTTGAATGCGTTTTTTAACAGTTTTGAAAACAGTGTGTTAGCATTTGAAAAATGTGCTGCAAATATATAGTGTTTTGCGGGTGGTGGAGTATGAATGAGAAAAGAGTTCATGGATTTTGGAAATGTGGTCATTGAATGCATTTTGTGTGAAAGCAATGAAAAATGATTAATTGTTTGGTCCACATAGACTTCTGGTTCGCTGACTGTGTGAAGAGTTTTGAAAATGTGACTTCAGTTTTGACCAATGCATGTTAGCAGTTGAGAAAAACTGTAATTGCAAAGTCCCTCTTGCCATGAAAATGAACTTAATCCCAAAAAAACATTTACACTGCATTTCAGCCCTGCCACAAAAGGAATAGCTGACATCATGTCAGTGATTCTCTCGTTAACACAGATGAGAGTGTTGATGAGGACAAGGCTGGAGATCACTCTGTCATGCTGTTTGAGTTAGAATAACAGACTGGAAGCTTTAAAAGGAGGGAGGTGGTGAAATCATTGTTCTTCCTCTGTTAACCATGGTTACCTCAAGGAAACACGTGCAGTCATCATTGCTTTGCACAAAAGGGGCTTCACAGGCAAGGATATTGCTGCTAGTAAGATTGCACCTAAATCAACCATTTATCGGATCATCAAGAACTTCAAGGAGAGAGGTTCAATTGTTGTGAAGAAGGCTTCAGGGCGCCCAAAGAAAGTCCAGCAAGCGCCAGGACCATCTCCTAAAGTTGATTCAGCTGCGGGATCGGGCACCACCAGTGCAGAGCTTGCTCAGGAATGGCAGCAGGCAGGTGAGTGCATCTGCACGCACAGTGAGGCGAAGACTTTGAGGATGGCCTGGTGTCAAGAAGGGCAGCAAAGAAGCCACTTCTCTCCAGGAAAAACATCAGGGACAGACTGATATTCTGCAAAAGGTACAGGGATTGGATTGCTGAGGACTGGGGTAAAGTCATTTTCTCTGATGAGTCCCCTTTCCGATTATTTGGGGCATCCGGAAAAGCTTGTCCGGAGAAGAAAAAGGTGAGTGCTACATCAGTCCTGTGTCATGCCAACAGTAAAGCATCTGAGACCATTCATGTGTGGGGTTGCTTCTCAGCCAAGGGAGTGGCTCACTCCACAATTTTGCCTAAGAACACAGCCATAAATAAAGAATGGTACCAAAACATCCTCCGAGAGCAACTTCTCCAACCATCCAAGAACAGTTTGGTGACGAACAATGCCTTTTCCAGCATGATGGAGCACCTTGCCATAAGGCAAAGTGATAACTAAGTGGCTCGGGAACAAACATCGGAATTTTGGGTCCATGGCCAGGAAACTCCCAGACCTTAATCCCATTGAGAACTTGTGGTCAATCCTCAAGTGGGCGGGTGGACAAACAAAAAGCCACAAATTCTGACAAACTCCAAGCATTGATTATGCAAGAATGGGATGCCATCAGTCCGGATGTGGCCCAGAAGTTAATTGACAGCCAGGGCGAATTGCAGAGGTCTTGAAAAAGAAGGGTCAACACACTACAAATATTGACTCTTTGCATAAACTTAATGTAATTGTCAATAAAAGACTTTGACACTTGTGAAATGCTTGTAATTATACTTCAGTATACCATAGTAACATCTGACAAAAAAGAACTTAAAAAAACTGAAGCAGCAAACTTTGTGAAAACCAATACTTGTGTCATTCTCAAAACTTTTGGCCAATGTGTGAGTGTCTGTGTGTGAATGTGTGTGTGTGTGTGTGTGTGTGTGTGTAGTGTGTGTGTGTGTGTGTGTGCCTGCTTACGTGTGTGTGTGTATGTGTATGTGTATGTGTGTGTGTTTGTGTGCGTGTGTGTGTGTATTTCTGTGCGTGCACCTGTGTGTGCGTGTGTTTGTGTGTGCGTGGAGGTGCGTGTGTGTGCGTCTTGATTGTGTGTGTGCGTGCGCCTGTGTGTTGTGCATGCTTACTTGTGTGTGCGTGTGTTTGTGTGTGTGTGTCATGCTAACATTCTAGATGAATCTATTATCAATGTACAACATCTGATGTCAACTATTTTGAACGTCCTGCTATATCTTTTAGCCACAGCTGCTACTAGTACTAGGCTGTGATATGTTAGCTTGGCTGCATCACATGTCAGTTGTAATCTGGGAATTGTAGTCCACTGCGGACCTTGCGGACAGGCACGCACAGATAGGGCCCAAGGGGGCTGAGCCCCTGCCCTTTTTGCCTCATTTCAAAAAAGTGCCCTTTTTTGGCTGGTGTTAATTGTATTACATTTTTTCTATCAAATATAAAGAGGAAATGTATAGTAGTATCAGAAGAAAAACAACCTTATCAATTTAAAAAGTACTCCGCTCCTCCAACTCCCCCTCCCCCAAGTGGTTTTGTCTCAATCAATCAATCAACGCATCTTCCGACATTCCGAATACAACTTGTCATGAAAAGCACCGCATCCCCAGCCCCAGTTCGATTCGGTGAATGATATCACTCAGGTAGGCACTGTTTTAGTTATGAAACCATGATTAAATAACACCTACTTACTTTCTATGTTATATATCCATTAAAAACGATGAAGTAGGTCAGTAGGACTTGCCACCTTCATGCTGTAATTTAGTCATTACTAGCCTCGGTACCCTTGAGCAAGTAAACTTAGTTCAATTATCATTAAAACGACGACGTTATCTCTGTCATGCAGGACAACTTACAAATATGCAATTAATTTCTGGAAGCAGGTAGTTACGTTTTGCATAGTTTTGCTAGTTTAGTGTAGTCACCCCCTTTCTTTTATAGCCAGTTTTCTAAAACGTGATGTTTAAAAGTGTATTACTGTTTGGGCATGTAGTGTGTTTCCCTGTTAAAATAAAAGTTTCAATCAATCAATCCATTTTGATTGGGAATGAGAAGCAGCAGAAACACTGCTAGAAGAGGCAAATACACCTGTCTCAATGAAAGGCAAAAATACTTCACACCTCCCTGACCCTGGATCAGTTTTTCAGCCATATGCATAGATGTAACAAATATATGAGTGTGTTTATGTATTATGTGTGTGTGTGTGTGTGTGTGTGTGCGTGTGTGCGTGTGTGCGTGTGTGTGCGTGTGTGCGTGTGCGTGCATTTTGAGTATAATATAATACTGTGGTTTATTTTTTCTCTCAGTGTGATGCTCAAAAACATGTTACTAAAATCAAACTGTAGTTCAGTAGTTGTCCCATATGTCTCATTTATGTGTTTGCCTGTGTTCTGAATTGATCCGCTGTTTGTTTTTACTTCTGGCGTGTTTAGTATTTTTCGGTTTGCTAGAGTTTACCGCGTTAGTTTGACTGATCTGTTAGTTATCTGTAGTTTCGTAAACTTTGTACTTATTTTGCTATTACGGATCTTGATTAGCCGCGTTTATTTCTTAATTTTGAGTCATCGTTAGTTTGATTGCAGCGAATTGTAAAGACTAATCCGTGCAATTACCACGTTATTGTGTCCCACCTGTCTGTGATCGCTCATGCCGCTAAACTCCCCTCACAGAATGTGCCCGCACCCCATAACAGTCTGCTCTCCCCATTCAGTACGCCGCTTCCCACCGTCGCACCCTCCCCGCGACAACGAACTCTCTCAACCTTTCTCCTACCCCCTGACCCTTTGTGACAGCTTCACAATCTCCAGAACTGCATAAACTGTCGGTCGGCCACACATAAGGCTGACTTCATCTCTGCCTATGCCTCCCTCCTGTCCTCCAGCCTCGCCTCACCGAGACCTGGATCAGCCCCGACAACTCCGCTTACCCTGCTGCCTCTCGTCCGCCTACTCCTTCTCCCACGCCCTCCGGCCATCCGGCCGTGGTGGTGGTACAGGTTTGCTTATCTCCCCCGCTAACAGTTCTCAGTCATTCCCCTCTCCACCTGTCTATATCCTCCTTGAATGCCACCTGTCTCCATCACCCATCCTACTAAACTCTATTGTTGTTGTTTATCATCCACCAGGGCCCCTGGGATGCTTCCTCGACGAGCTTGACACCCTGCTCACTCCTTCCCTGAGGACGGCACCCAGCTGGCCCTGGGAGACTTCCTTTATCCACTTAGAGGCCCCAGTCTGCTGCCTTCCTACCACTACCCACTCCTTGACCTCTCCCTGCAAAACTCCCCCAACCCACAAGGCGGGCAACCTCCTAGACCTGACCTTCCTGAGAACTGCTCCCTGCTCAACCTCACGGTTACCCCTTGCATACATCTGATCACCATTTGTTTCCTTCTCCCTCTCCTTGTCCCCCATCCTCCTCCTCCCCTCTTCCAACACCCACCATCACTGCCCGTCAGAACCTTCGCTCCCTCTCACATAGTCTCCTCGCTCCTTGTCACTGCTTTCCTTTAAAGCATTCTCTAGACTCCCCACTGACACGCTTCCTCCACCTTAATCTCATCCATGTCCTCTGCACTTGACTCTCTCTGTCCTCTTCTCCCTAGACCTGCACGCTCATCCCCTCCTAGTCCCTGGATGTCCGACACCCTGCGCACCTCCCGGTCAGCCTCCGTGCTGCTGAGAGGGAAGTGGGCCAAATCCAGGCACCCGTCCGACCTTTCATCCTATCAGTCTTTACTGTCTGTGTTTTCTTCTGTTGTCACTGCCGCTAAGGCAATCTTCTACCAAACTAAAATTCAAATTCTTTATCTAAACCTCGTCAACTGTTCTCTATTTTCTCCTCTCTCCTCAGCACAATCCTCCCCCACTTCAGTCCCCCTTCACATAGATGACTTTGCTGCTTTCTTAGAGAAAATTGCAGACATCCGTGCTCCTTTGTGCCCTCCACTCCCGCTGTGCCCCTCCACTCCCGCTGCTCCTCTGCTCCCTCTGCTCCCTCCACCCTCTGCCTTCCACTCCTCTGTGCCTTCCACCTCCCGCGGTGCCCTCCACTCCCTCTGTGCCCCCCCAAGCCTCCCTCTTTTCTCCCTCTCAGACTCTGATATTTCCCACCTCCACCGCCTACCACTTGTGCCTCGAATTCTATCCCCATCCTCCTCCAGGCGATCACACCTGACATCCTCCCATTTGTCACCTCCCTTCAGGAACTCCTCCTGTCTTCTGTTGCCCGCCCCTTCAAGCCCATATCACCCCCTCTGCTGAAAAACCCACTCTAGACCCCTCAGTTATCCAGAATTATCGCCAGTATCCCTCCTCCCCTTCCTGTCTAAAACCCTCGAAGAGCGGTATCTCACCAACTCTCTGCTTTCCTTACAGAAAATAACCTGCTGGACCCTACCAGTCCGGACTTCAGACCTGGCCACTCAACAGAAACCGCTCTCCTCTCGGTCAATGAAGCTCTTCACACCGCACCCAGCCAGCTCCCTCTCCCCATCCATCCTGCTTGATCTCTCCGCTGCCTTCGACACTGTGGAGCACTCCATCCTCCTGTCCTCCTGGCAGCAACAGGGATCTCTTGTTGCAGCCCTCGCCTGGATCGAGTCCCTACCTCTCGGTCACTCCTTCCAGGTTGCCTGGGCTGGTAAGTATCATCGCCTTGCTCTCCCCTCACTGAGTTCCACAGGGCTCAGTCCTCGAGTCCCCTTCTCTTCTCCCCTGTACACCCGCTCCTTGGCTCTGTAATCTCTGCCCACGGCTTATCTTTACCATTGTTAGAGGCTGGATGACACTCAACTCTTTCTCTCCTTCTCCCCATCAGACACTCAGGTCTCTACCCGCACGCTGCTGTCTGGGGGACATTCAGAGCTGGATGGACAGTCACCACCTAAAGCTCAACCCAGGTAAAACAGAGCTAATCTTCATTCCTGCCCTAAACTCTCCCACCTTGATTTCTCCATTTCTCTAGGTGACACCCTGGTGACATCATCACACCCTGCGTGAAGAATCTCGGTGTGGTGATGGACAACAGGCTGTCCCTTCAATGAACATTACAGCGGTAAGCCGGGCATGCAGATTCTTCTGTATAACATCAGGAGGATCCGTCCCTTCACTTCACGCACTCTACCCAGCTCCTGGTCAAGCAATGGTACTGTCCCGCTTTGGACTACTGCACTCGCTCTGTGGCTGGCCTTCCCGCATCTGCTATCAGACCCCTGCAACTCATCCAGAACGCTGCATTCTGTCTGATCTACAACCTTCCTTGACACTCCCATGTCACCCCTCTGCTCACTACCCTCCACTGGCTGCCTGTGATAGCTGCATCAAATTCAAGACATTGGTCCTAGCATACCAGGCAGTCAAGGGATCAGCCCCAACATACCTCACCAAGATCTTCAAACCCTACACACCTGCCAGACCTCTCCGTTCGGCTACTCTCAGACGCCTAGCACCTCCCCCTCCGCACCTGCGCTTCCCGGTCACGCCTCCTGTCGGTTCTGGCTCCACGATGGTGGAATGACCTTTCCTGTGGGGTTGGGAACAGCTGAGACCCTGCCACCTTCAAGCGACGCCCTGAAGACTCTCTTCCAGGGTGCACCTCTCCCGTAGTCCGTTTTTTGTTAACTTAGGACATAGTTGCTTAGTTTACACGTCTACTTGTTTATGTATTGTATTAGGCTTAGGCATTATTTCCTGCATTGAGTGCTTTACTGCTACCTCTGAATTGTGGCTACAGATTTACCTACAGGGTCCTAGTTTAACTATGTGGTTGCTCCTAGCACCTAGGAATTGTACTTCCCACTAGGTGGCTTTCAGCTAAACTGTTTCTGACTACGGTTAACACTTTGTTGCACGTCGCTCTGGATAAGAGCGTCTGCCAAATGCCTATAATGTAATGTAATGTAATGTCCTGTCCTCACGCTAGCACCAACGAATCTAGCCGCCAGAAAAAATACGCAATATTTGCAGCGATGTATTCTGGGGTTGAAGTCTGAAACAGCAATCGCTCAGCACAATTTCCTGCTTAAAGACTACAGTTCAACAATTTTACAGTACGTTGTACACCACGCATGACGCAACCCCTGAGGTCGACGGGGAGCGGCGCCGCTCCCAGCAGCAATAAAAGTATATTACTATTTCTAATTTCGCGATATTTTATCATACACACGCGACAAAAACATTGACAGAAACCTTAGAATCGCGACTTTCCGATTTGAGCACTGGCAAATCAAATGGGATTTTAAATTAGGTTAATTAGACCAAAAGTAAACCTTGTTTTTTACTCTGTTTTTTACCTTTTTAGTAACGTCCCCCTTCTATTGACATGGTAACTAGGTGCGAGTTTCGGGAGGTGTGGGGAGGGGCGTGGGCCATGTGTGAAACGTCGGCGTAAACAACACAAACTGTCCGACAATTTGAAGCAAGATTTTATACAGACATACAATTTTATTCAAGATGGAAAGATTTTTCTGCGCTGCAGTGTTTGAGAGCATCGATGGAAAGCGACGAAGACAATAACTGGGATTTAAGAGAAAGTAACTATATTTGATTTGCCATGTTATCAAATACCGTATTCAATATATGAATTCCGTGTGTGAAATTGCAGCGTAAAACAATGTCCCGACATTATATCGGATCTTTGTCTGTGTTTACGGTTATGAGCTGCCAGCAACAGACGGTGTATGCTGATATTTATTTGATTTACCATATTTTCAAATACTCGTGAAAATATATATGAATTCGCC
>JAINUG010000098.1:3076610-3593677 GCA_029706075.1 Aldrovandia affinis | reverse complement strand
GGTGAGGTATAATTCTGAAGTTTGGCGAATTGTATTGTCTATTTGGTACAATTTATTTATTTATTTTAGGGTGATACCGGTGTTGCAGAAGTCTGAATAGTAGTTATCTGATAGTGTTTAAGAAACCCCGTGACAACAACCAAATTAATGTGTTGGCCAGACAAATAACAGGCCAGACCTAACCCCGGTAATGCAAGATATTTTATGAGTACTTTCAAACACGCTACAGACGAATACCTTTGTTGGTTAAATGCCACCATTCAATGTCGGCTCTGTTACGGGGCAATTGCCAGAGCTTTCTACGCTGCGGCTGCGTGGCGGGGGCAAACATCAAGGCAACATTCAAACGGACGAGGCAATAACTTTCCGTGTCTCTTCATCTAGTTATCCCGTCTCTCATGAAGTTTATTCACAGGTGCCAACAATAGAGCTACTGTTGAGTGATAAGCCGACCTAATTGTTATTGTATCGATAAGACGTGTAAATAGAAGCACTTCTACTTAACCAGAGTAATTTGTGGTACCTTGGGGTGGGCTTTCTGTTTTGTTTGACTTTTAAATGGGGCTAAGTAATTAGCTCCGTGTGGTGTGGACTACCGCTGGGTCAAACAAGTAAAAAGGAAATGAATACACACCTTCAACACACTTGGCTGTGACAACCCAAACTAAACCCTTGAAAAATCCCATAATATATCTTCAAAGGCCTTTCGAGTTTTTGTCACTTTAGGGCAACCGGCGTTTTAAAGTAAACCCTTTAACTTTCATACAACAGATACCCTTGAACGTCCTATAGCCGTAAGTCTTGGGACCCCGAACAGAATCGGTTATGTAATCGTCATGAGAGACCTCACTGGTGAGTACCCCAAATAAGGGCCAAGTTCTGGTTCCTCGTCACCCTCGGCTATCCCGCCCATGTTGTGACAGAGGTCGACAAACAGGTGTATATAGAAGCCTATGTTGAACATGAGGTATTAGACTTGACCCATCAAACATTTCTTTTAACCCAGCGCTAAAGGTCGATTAATAAACTGCTTTTAAATTCTTTGTGGGGCAGATTTTCAATGAGGGAGAATGGTGTTGAACAAACCATTGTTGACAGAACCATATTCATAATTTGCCCGATACATTTTTCGGGCGATATATAGGCGTGACACATTTCTCTTTTGTGTCAAAATGAACTATGGTTCAGGGCGCCACCCGATAGTGTTGTAGGTGCTACACGTGACATAAACATATTCATAGGGGCTTCACAACAGGCGCATGCTAAGGCGTCTGATGAACACTATATGATCTGATGAACACATTAACACTGTCTGCGGTGCAGACCTAATGTGTTCATCAGATCGTATAGCTCGAGACGCGCATGCTGTGTCAAGGCCCCTATGAATATGTTTATGTCACGTGTAGCACCTACAACACCATCGGGGTGGCGCCCTGAACCATAGCAACTCTTTTTCTGACACAAAAGAGAAATGTGTCACGTCTATATCACCCGAACAATGGTTTGTTCGGTAAATTCTCCGGTAAATTGAAAATCTGCCCCACAAAGAATTTAAAAGCAGTTTATTAATCGACCTTAGCGCTGGGTTAAAAGAAATGTTTGATGGGTCAAGTCTAATACCTCATGTTCAACATAGGCTTCTATATACACCTGTTTGTCAACCTCTGTCACAACATGGGCGGGATAGCCGAGGGTGACGAGGAACCAGAACTTGGCCCTTATTTGGGGTATCTCACCAGTGAGGTCTCTCATGACGATTACATAACCGAATTCTGTTCCGGGGGCCCCAAGACTTACGGCTATAGGACGTTCAAGGGTATCTGTTGTATGAAAGCTAAAGGGTTTACTTTAAACGCCGAAGCGTCTAAAGTGACAAAAACTCGTAAAGGCCTTTGAAGATATATTATGGGATTTTTCAAGGGTTTAGTTTGGGTTGTCACAGCCAAGTGTGTTGAAGGTGTGTGTTAATTTACCTTTTACTTGTTTGACCCAACGGTAGTCCGCACCACACGGCGCTAATTACTTAGCCCATTTAAAAGTCAAACAAAACAGAAAGCCCACCCCAAGGTACCACAAATTACTCTGGTTAAGTAGAAGTGCTTCTATTTACACGTCTTATCGATACAATAACAATTAGGTCGGCTTATCACTCAACAGTAGCTCTATTGTTGGCACCTGTGAATAAACTTCATGAGAGACGTGACAACGAGATGAAGAAACACGGCAAGTTGTTGCCCTCGTCCGTTTGAATGTTGTCTTTGATGTGTTTGCCCCCGCCACGCAGCCTCAGCGCGTAGAGTTCTCAATTGCCCTGTAACAGAGCGACATTGAATGGTGGCATTTAACCAACAAAGGTATTCGTCTGTAGCGTGTTTGAAAGACTTCATAAAATATCTTGCATTACCGGGGTTAGGGTCTGGCCTGTTATTTGTCTGGCCAACACGTTAATTTGGTTATTGTCACGGGGTTTCTTAAACACTATCAGATAACTACTATTCAGACTGCTTGCACGACCGGTATCACCCTAAAAATAAATAAATAAAATTGTACCAAATAGATTGCTCTGAGATTACGCCAAACTTTCGGGTATACCTTCACCAAATGTGACATCCGTTAATTTAAACAGTTTGTGTGATAAAGAATAATGACAGTGTCGGCGTTTGTTTTAAAAAACTTTATACACATTTTAAAAACACAGCCCCTGACTCTTTACATTTAGAGGTTTTATAAACATTCACAAAGTCGTGAACACTTTTGGCAATAAGTGTTACCGCCAAACATTAAGCCTTAACCTAACAACCTGATTAACAACATATTCATTTTCACATCTACACATTTTAATTGCATATAACGCTGTCACATATGTAAATACAAACAACATGTTAACAGTCCTACATAAACAAATATTTTGAAAACAGTCATGTAAAAAAAAAAAAAAAAATTCCTATAGCAACAATGTATAATCTATAGCACGGGCCCCCTCGTTTAATATTCCGTTTCCCAGTTCTCGGGCACATAGTTCTCAGGCATTCGGGAATGCCTCCATTTATCCAAACCTCCAAAGTTTTTCCCAAAAAGTTTGTCTTGATACGATTCCGGTATGTTCTTCTGCATAACAGACAAAGTCTGACGAATGTGTGGATCATGTCTCAGATCAAAAGCAACAATCTCTGCTACCCCGCCAACTTTCTCGGTGGACCAGTCCTCAGTCCTCTCCAATCGATACCAGCAAATCTTCCAGGATGTAGTATAGATAGGGTTGAAACAGTCTTTTATATAACGTTTCATGGTTAAAATAGAAATAGTTTTGGTCAGGGTCACTAAGACAAGTGTGTTGAGTCTTACAATGATGACTGACAATACAACCGTAACAATCCTCTTGCAAATCCTGTTCAATAATATAATCCAAAATACATGCTATTGCAGCTTTTATCAGTCTGATGCATTTGAACGTGGAGACGCTGTCAGGAATAGGGTCATCGGTTGGTGTGGTGGGCAGGAATGGTAGTTTGCTCTCACCCATTTCTGACCCTAGAGACTGCAGCCAGCCCGTTGGGTTGTAGACCCTGTCACCCCCGTTGCAGATGGTGACCTCTTGTTCGTTAGAGCTCAGAGACATGTTTTTGCAGTACGGCATCGATGTTTAAAACAGATAAGCGAGGGTCCTTTAAATACACGTAAAACAAATGGTTCGCGTGCGGTCTGTGGGTGGGGTCGGTTGGGTGTTGTGGGGGTGTCATGGGCGTGTTTGCGACCTTAGACTGTTTGGATTGGACCCCTGTTTCTTTCCTTTTTTTCTCTTTTCTTCTCTCTCTCTCTCTCTCTCTCTCTCTCTCTCTCTTTTATTTGATCACAGTGCTTGAATTTTTAGCTTGCTTCTTTTGTGAAATGAATTATAACCTTTAGAAATATATATATATATATATATATATATATTTATTTTTTTAAACTGCACAATAACTGGGACATGCGTCCTCTCACCCTTTCTCCTTCTCTCTCTACACCTTTAGCTGTCTGGTTTAGTTGGCTATTTACAGAAGATGTAGCGAGCAGACGTGAGGTACTCCAAAACCATGTTTATTTTCACCGCCTGACGCTGTTAATCCTGTGGTTCAGACAAAACTAATTCAGCCCCAACTCTGTTTTGTGTTGGTGACTTCTACGCTCCAACACAATGCACAGTGCATTTTCTTGGTCCACGCAAACAGAACTGTACGATTATATTGCATATAATTATATACGGTAGGATATGCTAGGGTGTTGTACAATATATATATATATATATATAAAGCATTATAAACAGTTGTACAATCACTATTTGTACTTTTCTTGGGGTTACGTCTTTAGCACTAGAATTTATAGACTTCTCCCTATAGCTCTTTGAACATTCCATTTTGAATCTGTACAAATATAACATTTTGGCAAATTGCTATGGCGATAACTAGTAATAAGCTTGATAGATCTTTACTGATGTGGTTCAAACCTTTTGTTTGAAAACATTTTGTTACGTGTCAATGTGTTTGAAGTGTTCTACATCGACCATAGTGAAAATAGTTTTTATAAACAGCGAGTCATAATCACTGTACATGCATAGGATAGACCCAGTCTATAACGCTATTTTCATGTTTGGTCTTATGACACATTCTTTCACAAGTTGGCTATATATAGACTATTACCATGCTTTGAAGAAAATGTTCTTCAGCATCTCGGCCCATATGTTCAGTATTTACATTCTGCGCATTTACAACTATCCCTGTCACAGACCAGTTTTTCTGGTCACTACAATATAATTTTGGCCGACAATTGTAATATACGCCATTTAGCAGACGGTTTTATCCAAAGCGACTTACAGTAGTAATGTATACATTTTCAGTGTATGTGGCCCCAGTGGGGATTGAACCCACAACCTAAGCGTTGCCAACGCTGTTGACATAAATTACACAATTTTGTCTTTTTGGTACTGAAATCTGCATGTGTAGACCGTTATTCAGTAAAAACATGTTATTAAATAAGTGGTATAGTGTGCTCTAACAGATAAATACATGCAAATGAAAACAGGGCTTTAATTAGAATGCTTTCACTATTATGTGACCAAAAACTCGTAAAGGCCTTTGAAGATATATTATGGGATTTTTCAAGGGTTTAGTTTGGGTTGTCACAGCCAAGTGTGTTGAAGGTGTGTATTCATTTACCTTTTACTTGTTTGACCCAGCGGTAGTCCACACCACACGGAGCTAATTACTTAGCCCCATTTAAAAGTCAAACAAAACAGAAAGCCCACCCCAAGGTACCACATATTACTCTGGTTAAGTAGAAGTGGTTCTATTTACACGTCTTATCGATACAATAACAATTAGGTCGGCTTATCACTCAACAGTAGCTCTATTGTTGGCACCTGTGAATAAACTTCATGAGAGACGTGACAACGAGATGAAGAAACACGGCAAGTTACCCTCCCCAATGCAGGCAAATATGAACGAGATGAAGAAACACGGCAAGTTACCCTCCCCAATGCAGGCAAATATGAATTGCCTTGTTTTGGAACCGTGTTTGTTTTGTTTCTACTAAGTAAAATCATTAAAGTTTAGTTGTAACGTGCCATCGTTTTTATATCAATATTTTGGTACTCTGACATATTTTTAGAATTATGTTTTTAAAGACGTATAGAGAGTATATACCTTATATATGTGACTATGGCTATATAAACTTTGGAAGTGTTTTTGTTGCGATTGCATCGGTGCTGCTTTTGAACATTCATCGTTTGAAAATGAGCATACAAACCACTATTGCTAGACACGATACCTTTTATATATCTAATATCATACCAACATATTTAGTGGTAGTAGACCTATTTCACCACTAAATTAACGCATTCAAATCCACGTCAGTGTTCTCATTAATATTTTATGATGGGGGCACATAAATTTGCTACTTGAAAGGTCTTCATCTTGGGAGCGTGCAGGTCCGTGGGGTCTGCAGGTTTCGGTGTAACACCGACACTAACAATCATTATTTACCGTCCGGCGGTTATTGTCAAAGGGGGTATGTCCGTTTTGTTTACATAGTTGTGTGTACATTCATGGACCAGTTATGTTTTGAACTGTTTCATTTGAACATGCTTAGGTTTGTGGTAGACATATGAAGGGATTTGGATGCTCACATGTGGGGGCGTATATTTGACGCATGCGGTGTTATGTCTGTAGCCCGACGCAAATCGTTTTCCTAATCGTTTCTTGTGGTAGCCTACACACTTCTCTTCACACGCTTTATACCTTTTAATGGATCTTTTTTTATTTCTACATTTTTAGTGTGGTGGATAACCTTACTTTCACATAAAATTGAATGTATTCTATAATTACAAAACGTTCACAACCTTGTGTGGTGTGTGTGTGTGTGTGTGTGTGTGTGTGCGTGTGCGTGTGTGTGTGTGTGTGTGTGTGTATGTCCACATCTGCGTCACTCGTGTAGAGCTCATAACGTATGTGTTCTTGATTTTATATTTTATATCGTGTATTCTAAAATGGAACACATGGTTTCGTTAGTGTAACAGATGTTGAAATGTTTAGTAATGACATGTTATGCAAATATGTTTCAGTTGTAACCTAGACGTATGATATATTTACAAATGACGGAATTTCTACACTGTCTCTTGGCCTGGTCTCTGGTCTCTTGGCCTACGATTTTACTGATTGCGTATGTAACGACGATTGTGTAAAGTACAAAAATAATTGACTTAAGATTTGATCAGTTTAGAATCAACTGCACCATCTGGTGATATAATCATGGACGTGTAACGGAGTAGAATGTTCTTAGTTAAATTATTGTTAAAATGGGTATGAATCTACGCTTTCCGACATGTTCAGACCATTGTGTGTGGTGTGTGTGTGTGTGTGTGTGTGTGTGTGTGTGTGTGTGTGTGTGTATCTGCGTCACTCGTGTAGAGCTCATAACGTTTGTGTTCTTGATTTTATATTTTATATCTTGTATTCTAAAACGGATCACATGGTTTCGTTAGTGTAACAGATGTTGATATGTTTAGTAATGCCATGTTATGCATATATGATTCAGTTATAGCCTAGACGTATGATATATTTACAAATGACGGAATTTCTACACTCCCCTCTTGGTCTGGTCTCTCAGTGACCTGGACCAACGATTTTACTGGTTGAGTATGTAACGATGATTGTGTAAAGAACAAAAATAATTCCCTTAAGCTTTGATAAGTTTTAGAAACTACTGTACCATCTAGTAATATAATCATGGCCGTGTAACGGAGTAGAATGTTCTTAGTTAAATTATTGTTAAAACGGGGGTGTATCTACGCTTTCCGACGTTAGTTTGGTGTGCTGTGAACACCCCCAGAAGAGTTCTGAACTGGTAGGTGACGTTTGTAACAGAGCCGGTATGATCTAGGGTTTGTTAGGTTTTTAAAAATGTAGATATATCTTATTTTGTTATGCAGTGTATTTACAATGATTTAAGTTAACTATTTGAGTCCACTCGCCAATTTATGCTTAGGCCGCCGACATTTACAATTGAAAAGAATATATTTTTATTTTGTTTGTTTGTACATTACTTGCTAGAGCCGGTATGATCTAGGGTTTGTTAGGTTTTTAAAAATGTAGATATATCTTCTTTTGTTATGCAGTGTATTTACAATGATTTAAGTTAACTATTTGAGTCCACGCTAATTTATGCTTAGGCCGCCGACCTTTACATTTGAAAAGAATGTATTTTTATTTTGTTTGTTTGTACATTACTTGCTAGAGCCGGTATGATCTAGGGTTTGTTAGGTTTTTAAAAATGTAGATATATCTTATTTTGTTATGCAGTGTATTTACAATGATTTAAGTTAACTATTTGAGTCCACTCGCCAATTTATGCTTAGGCCTTGACCTTTACATTTGAAAAGAATATATTTTTATTTTGTTTGTTTGTACATTACTTGCTAGATGGCCAACAAGTGCTAATTATTTAGTTGTTGAGAGTAACCGAGTTAAACGAGTTGTCCGTGTGTTTTCCTGTCATTGCAAGCGTGTCACTCTTTCTGTTGAAGAACGTCCTTGTTTCCATGAAACACATCTGACTGTTACGGTCTGTGACCTGGACCATATGGCGGCCGTTTTTGGTGGCTTTTTGTTTTCTCTGCCAACAAAACATCTTGAGATATTTGTGTGCGAAAACCCAAGCATCTACGCCACACAGATGCCCTGCTCTCGGACTACTGTAATGTGTATAAGGAATGTTACAAATGGTTATTTCGGTTTGTTCCCCATGTTTAATGCTCTTGTGGCAGACACTGATAATATCATATTTGTGGCTTTTGGTTTGGTTATCTGTGTTTTTTTTTTTCGGGTCTTGTTTTCTGTCCTGTACACGGTTAAGCACCACTAGATTTCGGGGTCGTGTTTTTTCATGTCCTCCGGGGTTCGGCGGTTGTAAAGCGTCTGTGACACTGTGTCACAATGCGCCGGTTGAGACAACTACCAAGATGTAGTCGACCATGGTATGATGAACTCGAAGGACAAAGACCTTTTGCATTTGTAATAAACAGTATAACAAAGTATAGATTGCCATGAAAAATGATGTTTTTACTGTGTTCGTATGGGTCGAAAGAAAATTTTCACCGTGTTTTAAAAGAAACATCTGGGGCTGAGTCATTTAAACAACGCATCCGCACTGCGGAGCATGTCATTTACTACGTTGTTATCGTTATCGTTAAATGGTTTGTATTTATCACAAAAGGCATCCCCACAGAAGAACAAGGCATATACCGCGGTGGGGATCTTATCGGGGTCTGGTTTGTATTTGACACGAAACTCCCTCCACGAGTCTTTAGCAAACGTCGCCGTTTCACAACACATCACCGCACCCCCAAATCCACACGGGTTAACGTAGGGGTAACCCCTACAGTATAGTTCTACAGATTGTTTGTCTTTAAGAAACTTGTAACCAACACAAAAATGGTGTGTGGTTAAACAACGTTAAGTATTTTACAATTGCTGACTGGTTCAGGTATTGTTTCAAGACATTCTTTCTGTAATCTTTTCTCTTTCTTGGAGCCAGAGATAAACCTTCCAACGTTAAGCATCCGCGTCTTGTTGGTGTTAGAGTCTGGAAAGGGACCCGCCGAGACATTGTAACCGTGGTTTTGTTTTGAACATAGAAAAACCCCCATCTCTCTAACCCTTTATTAGCTGACTAAGGCCTCACGTCATAAAGCCCTCCCCAACACAGCTTGGAACATGAAACCCTGCCACGCTGAGACATCAACCTTGGAACACCTGGCGGATCCATCACGTCACACACACACACGCTGACGCTCCGTCTGTAAGCTCTCCACCCCCCAAAATCCCCCCTCCCTCTTTCTTGGTTCACACGTTCAGGGTGGTCATCGGACATCTCCAAAAGTACACCTGGACCCCATCAATCATACAAAGGTCACAAAGGTTGTAATAAAGTGCACTCTATATACTACTAACATTAATCACGATAGGTACTATCAAGCTAAGCTAGATAATGTCCAAGCGCCAAAACAGAGAATGCCAGCTGGTTAAATATCCTCCCGTTAATTATTCGCAGCATTTCGCAATGACTCTGATTGTTTCCGTATAGCATCACAAGACGGAATTCATATATTTTCACGAGTATTTGAAAACATGGGAAATAAAATAAATATCAGCATACACAGTCTGTTGCTGGCAGATCGCAAACGTAAACACAGACAAGATGCTACATAATGTCGGCACATTGTAGCTATGTGTTGTACACCTGCGATTTCACACGCCCCTCCCCGAGACTAGCACCTAGTTACCATGTCAATAGAAGGGGGACGGTACTTCCAGGTAAAACAGAGAGTGAAAGGCAAGGTTTACTTTTGGTCTAATTAAGCTAATTAAAAAATCTCATATTATTTGCCAGTGCTCAAATCGAAAAGTCTTTTGGAGCGTGTATGATATTTGTAATACACTTTTAATACACTTTTATTGCTGCTTGGATCGTCGGCGATCGAGTCGACCTCAGGGGGTTGACTGCCTTTTAGAAAAACTGGAAAGCTTCAGTGAGGAACAACTGTGCGAAGAGGTCAGAAAGTACAGGCATTTATATGACTCCTCACTTCGCAATTACAAAGACAACCAGATGGCAATTCATTTGTGGAAGGAAATAGCTGAAACGCTCAATAGTGACAAAGTGAATAGTACGAATAATACGTATTATATTAAGGTTTCTGGTATTGTATCGCGGATATCTGCACTTTGCCCTATATCCCTCCTGTTCGTATTGTCCAGGTAGCACCAAGTTCATATATTTTGTGAGGCAAGAAGAAAATAAACATTTTCCCTTGTGAAATCTTGCATTCTTCCCTAAACCAACCAGAAAAGGTTTGGAAGAATATGCGGGACAGATTCTTCAAAGCCAAAAAGAAGGTTAAGGGCAGGAGAACTTGTCTTCTGATTTTGTTGTGGCCTGCCAGACCTCTTCCTGTCAGAGTTTCCTCCAGTTTCCAAGTGCCTTTTGATGGTGTAGTAAACTACTCACTGCACAAATATTTACATTATTTTTCAGTTTTTGGTAACCTTTTTTAACCTCTGGCAGTTTGCAGCTTACCTTTGTACCATTTCAGGTTAGTCTCTGGACTTGAACTGCTTAAATTTAAGTAAAAACTGGAAAATGGGGGTGTTCTAAAACTTTTGACCGGTAGTGTATGTAAAGGAGTGATTCCGTGTGAGATTGGGACAAAAATATTGATGACTTGGATTTACTTTAATTGTTATACAAGAAAGTTTTATTTTTTATAGTTATTGTATAAGCTATATGAATTATTTTCATAAAAATGTTCATAAAATGACCTCAAAGCTCAGTAAGACCACCTACAATTCAATTTGCCACGGAGAAGGTTTTTTTTCTTTTTTTTTAACTGCAGAAAGTCTCAGAAACAATGCATGGTCGAGAAGAGTGGTCGAAAAGAGTGATTTTGGCTATTGGGTGTCCTACTGTCTAATTTCTCTTTCTCATGCCTCATTTAATGGCAGGTGTCACATATCATGATTTCTCCCCCACGTTTGCTTGATTTTAATTGTAATTTGAATTAATTTCATATTTCATGTTTTTGATGTAGTCCCAATGATTATTTTTCTTTTGTTTCTCCTGTGTTTTTCTCAGAACTATTGACATTTATACTTTGATGATGATGATGATCATTATTATACCTATTGTTATTATTCAACAGTAATTGTTTTAAGAGACAGAATGACTGAGGATGAAATGGAGTCCAGCAGGTAAAATACTACAGCATGGTAACAGCTATGAGGGTACAATTATTTATGGACAATAAATGCTCCTGATTAAAAGGCTATATATTTTATCCTGCCATAACACCTTTATTAAGTTTGTCATAAAAGGGACTCACTTTAGCCAGCTCGAGCAAATTGGAAGTTCATGGCAGGCACTGAGTGGAATTCTGACTTTGACCTCACCGAAATGTCAGGCCCCACCATCGCTTGTTGAATGCTTTTTACACATTGAACAGCCGCATTTCATAAGAATTACACTACCGTTCAAAAGTTTGGGGTCACCTTCCATCTGGACTATGGCTAATCGGGCACTCCTTCATTCTTCAGCAAGATAACGACCCGAAACACACCTTGAAGTTGTGCAAGAACTATCTGGTGAAGGAGGAATGTGAACAACAACTCAAACTAAAGACCTGGCCTGCCCAATGTCCAGACCTCAATCCCATAGAACTTGTATGGGACAAACTGGAAAGGAAGAGTCAAAGCAAAGCAACCCACAAGTTTCTCTGGGAATTGCTGCAGGATAGCTGGGAAAACATGTCGGGTGATTTCCTGCTAAAACTTATTAACCGAATGGCCACTGTTTGTGAGGCTATTCTCACGCCAAAGGGTGACTATTTTGAGGAATCCAAGATTCAATTTTCTATATAATTTTCTTGAACATTTCTTTGATGTTCATTTTGTTCATTGTTACATGTGTTTTTTGTCATTTTAAAGTATTTACAGAAATGTATACGGTGTAAAGCATTCAATGTCAATTATGAGATAAAAATAGTTTCCAGCAGGTGACCCCAAACTTTTGAACGGTAGTGTACATGCATTCACTAATGCACCTTTTTAATAAGTAATGTCAGAATGTCCTTTCTTCAAGCTTAATTGTCCTTGCCATGTCTTATGTTATTGGCACAGTTTTTAACATCATTGTTATTTTGTCCAGTGTCTGCCTTCCTCGCCTCTCCCTTGAGCAGAGTATATTCTTTTATCCATGTCTCAGTAGTCACATGCTGCTCGCACTACACCTGTGAAATCAAACAATTTCCAAGTTTGCAATACTGAATTTCAAATATATATATGTAAACACAGCATGAGGCAAGAGGGGGATAATTAAGTTTGAAATAGAGTTGCAGGGACAGCTTGTGGAAAACTACTCTGTCACATTCAAAGGACCAAAAAGCAAGAAGAGAAGTATTAGATTTTAATTGCAAAGGAGAAATGTGACATAAGTGCTCCCCCATCTGTCTCGTTGTGTATTTCTCCCTGGTAAAGCACAGCTGAAGCATAACAGATTTGAACAAAATTTGTAACTGCTGATTTACTCCCGCCATGAACGTTATGGAATGGCATGTTTTGATTCTGTATCAAAGAAGATACAGAGTATGGTGTGTGTTTGATTATAGTGTGTGTTTTGAGTCTTTATCAAGCAGATAAATGCCAGGGGCCTTTTTTGCAGCCTTTTAAGCTATTTTGTTATTTTTAACTAAATTAGCCTGATTATTACAATTTATTGAGAATGGAACTGCAAGATTATCAGTGTGATTCAGGATGCGGTACAGGATGCAAGAGACCCGCAATGTATTTTTTCATTTATTTGCCCCATAGTAATATTAGAGTTCAATGATGTTCATTTTAAACATAGAGATATGCATATGCTGTCATAAATTCCCACCTGTTGTTGTGCAATTTGGTGATATACTTCTGAAGGACAAAATGTTTTGATTCAAATTTCTGTTTATTTGACAAATATCTGTTCAAAGGGTCCAGCTGAAACTAATTCATTTTTTGTTGTTTTTGTTTTTGTTATGTTTCAATTCATATTTATTTAAGAAGCTTTCTGGGAATTATACCTCTTTATTTCAAGTAGCCAAATTATTTAACGTAGCAGTGGAAAAAAATGCTAATCTGTGAAAATGTTATTTTTTTAGGAACTGTACCACCAGGGGGAGCAATGCATAAATGCACATCAGAAAATCTGGCCAAAATGTTCCAGTTTCAGTTCAGTAAGCCATCTAGTAATATACACTGACAAATACATGTTCCACTACAGTCTAGTGTTCATACAAGCATATGTACTGACTTCTATATGTTTGCTAAAATTATAACAATGTGGATGTTCTGTCATGGTATCCTAACTGTCTGCAGTTCATCATCCCAACCTCAAATTATTAAATCAAGCTGAGAGTAAAGACATGCATTTGTGTGTTAATTGAACATACCCCTTGCTGCGTTTGATTTCATTGGCTTTCAGCCCCTCATCCTCAGAACTGCTTCCACCAACTCACTGGCTCTGCCTGACATATTGCCTGTGCCTTATCCAAAGCTGCTGGGCATATGTGATATTAATTGTATGCATTCTCATTGGTAGGGAATGCCAAACGTTGGGGCTGATGCCACACAGCTACTGTATGCATAGACAGTATGGCCAAGTCTTATAAAAGCTTCATATTTGAAAGAGTGTCAAGATAGAAATGGGGCTGCAACATCTCCACTATTAATTGTGACATTAGTTGAAATTGAGAAGATTTAAAATGTAATCAAAAATGCATGCAATACTTCTTCCAGAAAATTACAGAGATTTCCAGAATCATTATTTAAATGCATGTAAACCCTCGAAAGCCGCCAAGCCTGCTGGGGGAAAAGAAGAAAAGAGTTGAGCATTCTCTTGTGGCTGATCCCATATGTGGCACAAGCTCTGCGCTGAATGCACTCCCACTGCTCAGCTCCTGAATAAAAATAGTGCCACTAAAGTGGGACCAATCCGCTTGGAACCCCTTGTCCGTATCCAAAAAACTGGTTCTCAAGAAATGGTCCCAGCCGGTGCTTTCAACTCGGAACGCAGAGGCCCAGAAAATGGCGCTTTACACTTCTCATTCAGCGACAAAGGGCTTTCTCTCTTTTCCTCACCCAGGAGATTTTTCCTTTCTTTATTCCTTTTAAGAAAACATATATGTATTTTTGATCCACTGACGCCGTTCTCCTCAAATACGCGAGTCCCAGTCGAAGCTGGGATTTCACGCAGCATCGTGTTCGGCGAACAGAGGCATCATTACTACTTACTGTGATCTGTCTCTTGAAGGATGAGAAACTGTGGATTTTGCGCTTTTCAAGGGCTGCGCTGTGGAAAGCGTATTTATATATTTAGCGTATAAGATGATATACATGTGCAGTTGTTTTTCTTCCCCGCTTTACTGGATGGTTGCTTCCCACAAGGCCTTGGGTTTAGCAGCGTGTGCCGATGGGGGCTTATGCATGGGGATGCGAGGCCATGTTGCGTTCCATGCCACTGAGCCGATGAGCACGAACGGACGGGGGCCACCCATCGCTCACCCTCACCGTTGCTGAGCGCGGAGGGGCCAATGGTTGTCCCCTGGGGTCTCTAGGGGCAGTCGAGCATGGATGGGGTGGAAATGGAGATGAACCGCTGGGCGTGAGGGAGTGACAAACAGGAAGCAGCCCTTCCAACCAACCATGGCAGACCACTTTTTAAGCTCCTTTCTATTTTAGGCAGCGGGACTGAGTTTCTGAATCCTAGCTTGAGCGCCGCTGTCTGTCCCTCGAGATGCTGCAAGTGCTCATCAAGGGCACGTTCAATTTTAGAGATCCGGACCACGAGTGACAATCAACCCGCCTGATATACATCCATCGCACGAGAGAAACAGCACATAACATAACAAGCGTCCGCTTTAAACAAACAGTAGAACAACAGCACGTCTTAAATTCCCATTTGGGTTGATGAATAGAATCAATGCTGCTGCTTGGACCGTCGTTATCCTCACCATCATTTTGAATTGCACTACTGCAGCAGAAGATTCACTGACAGTACAGTAGATAGGAGTCCTTCGGGACATATGCAGTAGCCTCTCCTTGATCTAAGAGCACTTGATGTTCCAAAGTGTAGTGCTGTGCGCTGTGTGTGAAAGCTAAGTTGGTATCACAAGGCTACAATACATGACACAATCTTAAATGGCTAGATCTGTAAACACTCTGTACTGTGTTTTTTTCCACATGGAAATGCTAATTCAGAATACCTTTATTACTGATGCAATGGTCCCTTGTGTTTGATACATAGTTATATTTACAAACATCAATATGATGCAAGACAAGCACTACATTTCCTTAATAGGATTACAGATAGCTTACTTTTTTGGTGTAGCAACAGTCACCTTGTCAAATAGACAAATGGTAAAGAGGAAAGAATTACATTTTCTTAGTAACTAGAATGAATCATAATATTGAATTATTCAGGCTTTGTACAAAGTGATTGTTGAGAAAATACTTTGCCTGATATCTGATATACCTGATATCACCCAACCAAGAACGCAAAATAGCCCAGCAACAGAACTTTCTCAGTGCTTTGAGTAGATTGTTCTGCAGTTGTCAGGGCTGGGACTGCCACTTCTATGCTGTCACCATCAGCCACAGCCGCATGGCGTTCTCCTCAGAGGCTGTCAATCTGTACAATTGAAATGTTAAACCCCCTCACTCAACCACGCGTGTGGTGTGGCCTGACTGATATGGACACAGCAGTGTATGACAGCGCTGGATCTGAATGCGGTGACCGACATAGGGAGATCTGTGCCATAAACGGTCTGAAATTGCCAATTTTGGCTTACACCAACCAGGAGCTTTGTCAAATTAGTTTCAATGCATTTAGTGTGCGTGAGAGCAATTTTTCTAGTATGGAAAATAAAAATCTTAGTGCACTCATCTTGCAAGTCAATGCATCGCTCTGATCTGTCCATAGAAGTGCTTTGTGCCTAATAGAGCTAATTATAAAATGGGTGTTTATTTTATGAAGCGGCTATAAGGATTTTAAAGTGAAAGGGATCAGGAAAACTGAACTTCAATCAAAACATTTAATGCATAAACATCAGCTAATCAAACCCTTGACTGCTTCATTGGATCAATTGTAAGGGCCAACAAGTCAATGACTATGTGTAAAAGGTGTTCTGTAACTGATGGCTGTAGTACAGCACATCAGGGAAAAGACCTGATTCCCATGTTATTCCAATTTATTGCTAAAAGCAAGCATAACAGCACAAAACATTAAAAAAACTAAAAACATTGCTCCTGACCAAAACACTCACAATCAACATGCTCCAAAATGATCTGACAATATTTATTGCACTACATCAATGTCTGCGTGCTTCTGGTTGAAAAGGCACGGTGTTAGAAAAAGAAAACAAAAAGAAAACAAAACCTAGTTGAACTGGATTTCTGCTGTCGTAGACCCCCCCCTTTGTAATGAAAACTGTGTTTGCTCTTGGCTTTGAAATTGCTCAAAGCAGAGAGGGGGCAATCAGAGGGCTTAAAAGCATCCCCTGGAGGTCTGGAGGTCTTTATAGCCACGGTGGCCACGCTGCACGCCCCAGGCCCCTTGGGGCACTTGTGTTTTAATGTCTGTTATGCCGCTGGGCCTGGCCTACATGCATCAGACGGTGGCTGCTTATTGATCCAAGGCACCTCATCAAGCGTTGCGTATAAGTCCCTGCGAGTTGATGGGATTGACTTTGCAAATCCCCCTTTAGAGTTTTTTGGCAGCTCAGACCACTTCCTTTTGATCTGCACGTCGCCATGCCGATCTTGTATCACACGGCTTCCATAGCGTCTTTGACAACACCTCTGTCATTCCGAGAGGCAGTTCGTCCGGTCAAAATGATCTGGCGGTGTTACACACCTGGCTTCAGACGTGCATTCCATTTTTATTAACGTTTTAAAACTTTATTGCATACATACGAATGAAATCACACTAAGCATCTTAGATGGAGAAAAATGAATATTTCAAATGTATAGAGTTAAATCCATGTTAAGCTCCCCTAGTCCCGGAGGGCTGCAGTGTCTGCTGGTTTTTGTTGCATTTCAGCACTTAGGTGAATCATTTAAGTCATTGATTGGCTAAAGAGTCCACATACATGATGTCCAAGGTCTAAATTGGCAGCTGATTGAAAATAATGCCCCTGACTGACCTACATGGTGGTTCTCTGTGGCTCAGTTGGTAGAGCACAGCGTTGGCAACGCTTAGGTTGTGGGTTCAATTCCCACTGGGGCCACATATACTGAAAATGTATGCATTCACTACTGTAAGTCGCTTTGGATAAAAGCGTCTGCTAAATGGCGTATATTATTATTATTATTATATTATTATTATTATTATTATTATTATTATTATTATTATTATTATTATTATTATTACATTGTAATCATGGTAAACTCTTTGCCATGTTATCTGTGGTTAGTTAAAAATACTGGCTAAACGCATATACATTCACCATGTCAGAGGGTGACACAGTTCCAAAAGATAGCTTTATTATACACACTTATGAGTCCACAAATGTTCCCTCCCTACAGTGCAGCATGATGGTGTTTGGAAGGGTAAGAAATCATTGAATGATAAGGAGCTAAAATGCCTCTTTTTAAAAAAAAGTTTTTAAATAATTTTCTTCCAATTTAGTAGACAATTACACCCTCTATTTTTTGCCGTAGCCCTGGGACCGGTAGTGACAAGGGCGAAGTATCGTCTCCTCCGAGACGGCAATCGCCAGGCTGTCGACCATAAGTCCAGTACTATAGAACCACTCATGTGTGCAGCAAACTTCCTGTCGGCTTCCCTCCCCACTCCCTGGGGCGGACAGCCAATTGCCGCTCTCGGTGGCATTCCCGGCCAGAGTCAACTCTGGTACGGCTGGTGAAATTGAATCCCAGTCACAGTGACCAGTGTCGAACGTTGTAACCACTAGACCACCCAGGAGGCCATGAATGATTCTTTTTGAGGGAAGATTCTTCAAGATTCCAATGAAAAACATTTAAACATTTTCAAATGTAATTTATTTGATGTGCTTATTTGTTTATGTAAGTGCTTGTTTGTTTATGATGCTGAGCAGAAGGGGCAATTCGCTTTGAAGGCCACTCCCCATCAGAGTGGTACATCCCTGAAGAAGACAGTGGTGTGCACAGATCAAATTTAATAAGTCTGAACAATGTCAAGAAAATAGCGAAACGGGTCCATCAAGTGGTCACATGCGCATAACTGTTTTGGCATCAGCGGGAATTAGCATCACCGTGATGGGGAGGTTTGCTTTTTGCATAATTGCAGCGCATTTGCTTTGAGAGCGGGAGAAAGAGACATAGGCCCACGGATCCCCTGTGAACAGAACTACAAGGACATAAATGAGATTCTTCACAGCATCTTGCCAAAAATAAGTCACGGAATGCACTGCCGTTCTTTGACAATTAAGATTAACTGAATATGCTTGGTTCCAATTATGTGCTATAGGGGCTTGTTTTTCCCCCATGGTTTTGTTTTTGAGAAGATAATGCTATAAAATGGACATACTGTACCAACTGTTGCTGAATGAGTTCCTTTCTATGTTAGAACCACTATGAGTATGAAAAATGGAGACTTGAAGAGGCTATGGTCAATTCAAAAATACCTGAACACAATGAATACTTAATAATGTCCTCAAAGTCCCATGGGACGACTCCCGGTGTAGAACAATCAAAGCTCCAACACCTAAGGGGTGAGAGGTTTCAGGCTGAAATATCATCAGTCCTGTATTGCTTGTCTCTAGAAGCGGTGACCCAAAACTTGGTGTCAGGTGTTTTTGGAGTCACTTTTGGAGAGACAACTGCCTGAAGCTCTTCAGGACACTGCCTGAGGGGAAACATTGGAAAGGGTTTGAGAAAGCCAGCTGAACCCAGTGGCACAGCCAAAGAGAGATGGGTAACAAAGTAACCTTGCGCAAATAAAATCAATTGAGCGGGTAATGGACAGAAACGAAATATATAAAAATGTAAGACAACAATGCCCATGCATTCAGGAGTTTTATATTCCACATTTGTAAAGACAGTCACTGTTTTTTGCCCAGTCTCCCTCATATCGGCACAAAAAAAGCACAGCGCTTGGCAAACTAGTTTCCTTTACAGGAGCATTTGCTGTAGTCGTAATAACAAAGAACATAACTACCCGTAACCATAGTAAACACTGTGGCATAATGTTAAGCAGATAATCGAATGGCAGTATTGATTTCTCATGCCACCACCAAAGAGTGTACTGCTCTCCAAAAGTGTACTGCATTTGTATCAAGGCTTCGACCCTGTTTCTCAGAACTGAGCTGCAGAACCAGGCTGGGATTAAATCAACACTTTATTTTTCTTTACTTTGATTTACAAATAAATGTGAGCTATTCTTTTATCCCTTCATAAACACAGTTTAAATGAGAGAATGCTGATTTAATGCTGATTCTGTTAAAATATTCAAAATATAATTTTTACATTTCTTCTCATAAAACATATGTTAATTTGAGTTATAAATACAATGTCATGGACGGGGAAAAAACGAGATAATTGCCAAAGTTTCTTTGTTTGTATTTCCTTAGTTAGCTTTTTTTTGCCAAATGTATTGTATCTATATGGACCTGCTGGACCCCTACCAGTCCGGCTTCAGACCTGGCCACTCAACAGAAACCGCTCTCCTCTCGGTCAATGAAGCTCTTCACACCGCACGAGCCGCCTCCCTCTCCTCCATCCTGATCCTGCTTGATCTCTCAGCTGCCTTTGACACTGTGGAGCACTCCATCCTCCTGTCCTCCCTGGCAGCAACAGGGATCTGCGGTACAGCCCTCGCCTGGATCGAGTCCTACCTCTCCGGTCGCTCCTTCCAGGTTGCCTGGGCTGGTAAAGTATCACCGCCTTGCTCTCCTCCCCACCGGGGTTCCACAGGGCTCAGTCCTCGGTCCCCTTCTCTTCTCCCTGTACACCCCGCTCCTTGGCTCTGTAATCTCTGCCCACGGCTTATCTTACCATTGTTATGCTGATGACACTCAACTCTTTCTCTCCTTCTCCCCATCAGACACTCAGGTCTCTACCCGCATCGCTGCTTGCCTGGGGGACATTCAGAGCTGGATGGACAGTCACCACCTAAAGCTCAACCCAGGTAAAACAGAGCTAATCTTCATTCCTGCCCTAAACTCTCCCCACCTTGATTTCTCCATTTCTCTAGGTGACACCCTGGTGACATCATCACCCTGCGCGAAGAATCTCGGTGTGGTGATGGACAACAGGCTGTCCCTATCAATGAACATTGCAGCGGTAAGCCGGGCGCGCAGATTCTTCCTGTATAACATCAGGAGGATCCGTCCCTTCCTTACCACGTACTCTACCCAGCTCCTGGTCCAAGCAATGGTACTGTCCCGCTTGGACTACTGCAACTCGCTCCTGGCTGGCCTTCCCGCATCTGCCATCAGACCCCTGCAACTCATCCAGAACGCTGCGGCCCGTCTGATCTACAACCTTCCTCGACACTCCCATGTCACCCCCCTGCTCACTACCCTCCACTGGCTGCCTGTTATAGCTCGCATCAAATTCAAGACATTGGTCCTAGCATACCAGGCAGTCAAGGGATCAGCCCCAACATACCTCACCAAGATCTTCAAACCCTACACACCTGCCAGACCTCTCCGTTCTGCTACCTCAGGATGCCTAGCACCTCCCCCGCTCCGCACCTGCGCTTCCCGGTCACGTCTCCTGTCGGTTCTGGCTCCACGATGGTGGAATGACCTTCCGGTGGAAGTCAGAACAGCTGAGACCCTGGCCACCTTCAGCGTCGACTGAAGACTCACCTCTTCAGGGTGCACCTCTCCCCGTAGTCCGGTTTTTGTTAACTTAGGGACATAGTCGCTTAGTTTACACGTCTACTTGTTTATGTATTGTATTAGGCTTAGGCATTATTTCCTGCATTGAGTGCTTTACTGCTACCTCTGAATTGTGGCTACAGATTTACCTACAGGGTCCTAGTTTAACTATGTGGTTGCTCCTAGCACCCAGGAATTGTACTTCCCACTAGGGTGGCTTTCAGCTAAACTGTTCTTGACTACGGTTAACACTTTGTTGTACGTCGCTCTGGATAAGAGCGTCTGCCAAATGCCTATAATGTAATGTAATGTAATATATTTTGACAACATAATGAGCAAATTTTAAAGCAGCAAAACACATTTTTGTCATGTACTAAGGATGATACTGTATCTCAACAACCACCATGCTATTGTTCTAAAAGGAATTGCTTCTAAATCCCACATCTGCCCATACATCCCATTTCCCCGCCTGCTCCCCTACTGTGATTTTTACCCGATTTATTCCATATTTCAGCAATTTTGCCACACAACGCAAGTGAAATTATTACGATGGGCTGTACAACAACTCATGTGTTATTGGCAATGAATATGCCAGTTTCACTTTAAAAATCCCCCGTAATACACTTTTCTCTACTGGCCAGGACAGGGAACATGCTCAGCAGGATTTGATCTGTGAAGTGTTCTGGCAATCTTGGTTTTACAGGTAACAATCAATGTTACCATAGCAACTTACTGGACCTATCTAGCTCGCTAGTTCGTGTCCATGGCCAACAAAAGACTTAAAAGCAATAAATCCAGAAAGTCTTCTCAGGAGTGTATTAGATATACGTATTGTTACTATATTAAAAAATAACCAAACTTTTGTAGGCTATTGTCTTACTGTCAAATTTTCTGTTCTTTCCATTTATAACAAATCTGCTTCCTGTAGAAAATACCCCTGTTACGTCTTTAATACTGTGATTGTCTTGTTCAATCTAAAAAAAAAGCTTAGAAGAAATTTTTCATTTTTCTATGTCCTGCTAAGAGGATGATGGTATTCATAATATTCTTATTTTCACAGCTTGAATCCAAGATTCCAAGATTATATATACTTTTTTGCAACATAAGTACAAAGGACATTGCAAATAATAATAAAGTTCTGTCAGAATTTAGATTATACCTACCCTGCAGTAGACAATATAATAAATGTGAGACAACTGGAATTGAAAATGGATTGTTTTCAATATTTATGTTCAAAATACATTACTCACTTACACACAATACAAATGCCTAAGGCATGAACAACTCTAAGGCTGCAGCACACTAAAGATGAACAGACACATACTGCTGCTGAATTAATGAATGAATGAATGTCCACAATGCATACTTCTACAGAGGAAACGTAATCTTTGCTAACTATACCTGCATAAAGAACGGCTGACTCTTGCAATTTAGTCCTCCTGCTTGTGGGAATTGGGGTGAGAATCAGCACAAAATAACATTTCAGAGCTAAGGGCGTTAATGAAGACTAATGTTTAAACGGACCGAGCCAGGTACTGAGTAGGTACATAACAGGGAGGCTTCCTGTCCCCCAGAGGTTGCTCCCACGGGCCCCATGGCAACCGCAGATCGGATGCTGCAGATGGGGTTCGCAGGCCGTTGTACGTTGGCCACCCCCTGTGGCCACTCAGTCTCCTCTCGGCCCTCTCTGTATCGCTGTGCTCGCTCAAAGGCCCCAATTAAAGGTAAATAACTAAGTAAACGCCCAGGGGAATCCGGATAATTGTTGGTCCCTAAGTAGACAAGATATACACTGCGCTTCAAATGATAATAACGACAGCCACCTTGACACATGCATTACCATGATAAGACTGGATGGGGATCGGAGGCCAAGAGCACTACAGAGATTCGTTCAAGTCTTTTCCAGAAGAAATAATCATAAATGTGTGGAGCTAACACATGACATCAGTCTTTCCAGATTTAGCTTTTTAGGCATTGTGCATTGTAATGATGATTTTAAAAGTATGAGGAGTATTTTTGTACAGAGCAATCAAGTGTAAAGTGTAAAATAATGCCGAAGCTTGCAAAAAGGAATGCTCAAATATTTGTATTTAACATCAAAAGGAAATTGCTTTGTTATCTTACAAATTATAAATTCATCAGGTTATATACCCAGATGAATTTGGAATCATTTCGACAATAAATCACTGCCATGATTACAATATCTGCAGAGGTTGAGCACATAGCTATAAAACTAATGTTACGGTTTTGCTCTTGAATAAACGTCATCACACACTAAATTGAAAGCTGGCCTCTACAGAGACTTCAGCTTAGTTGACAGCATGACAGTAACCCTTGACCTTGGAAATGATGGAGGTAAACCAATTGAGACGGGCATTGTGTGTGCGTATTGGGTGTGGGGGGCTTGCTGTAGCGTGTGGGGGCGGGCTGTTTTTAAAGGGCAGGATGGCCGCAGGGATGATACTCGCAGAAAAGCATGTAATTAAAGCAGCTGCCAGCTCAGCAAACGCTCAGCGCTGGGTTCAAGACGGTAGTTAACAGCACTGCCAGGGGCCCCCCTCTGCTCGCCGCCACCGAAAATCATTCCGTTTCAGGGTCTGACCTCTACACTAGCAGCAATTTATCCTTTTAGTCATCCTCAATATCATGGGCTGCCAAAACAAAAATGGCCACCTCTGAAGGAAGGCCTGACCTTCAGACGCAGTCGGCATGACAGAGGGGAGCTTTGTATCAGAGCTGTGAGAAAAACAGCTCAGTCCCACGTCCAATGTGAACTCGCACGTTTGGGCGCTGTGATCGATCGCACCACTCGTCAGCTGCAGAGTTTGAGTTTGCCACAAAGATTTAATTGCAATTGATTCCTTCGTGCCCGCATCAATTTTAAATCCACTCCCAAAGCGCTGATGGCATACTCGCGTGATTAAATTATCAATTTATTTATTTATATTTTGACACACTAAAGGTACGTACTGGTAAGTCTTTTAATTGTTGCTCTCCGTAATGCAGCCACGACAATGGAGAGGTCTTAATGACTCTGTTTAGAAGAAAAAAAAGTGACAGGAAGAGGCAGCCTTAATACAGTCTCTCGCTCTGCTCTAATCCAAGCAGGGTTTCGTGTTCTCAGCTCCGTGTGCATCTGGTTTCTGTCCAATGTACACTGTCCTCAGATCACCTGACATGGCCCATTTCCAATCCACTCCGCATGGAGGCCTGCCTGCTGGATTCTCCCATTAACACTGTCAATTTACTTAAGGGCGGCAGTTAATTTAATATTGCTGACTACTGACAGTATCAGCTCACCCAGGATAGGCGACATTAAATGATTTAATACTTATTGACACTTCACCTTTTTCGTAGATCATACGTGCGGGTAGGATGAAATACTGCATATTAATAGGGACTGACTGAAAGGCTGTGAGAATACATAACAAACCTGTAATAACTGTAATATTTTGGCTGCAATAGGGAAGCAGTGTGCTGTAAACCTTGGGGAAATGGACTTGGAACCATGCAACCTGATGCTTGTAGGTTTAAGCCTTGGTGGAATGCTGCTGTACCCTTGAACATGGTACTGAACCTGAATTGATTCAGTAAATCATCCTACTCTTTCAGTGGGTAACATATAAGCTACGAAACTCACCCTAACTAAGAGCAGAAGCTAAGTGGATGAATAATGAGCATGTTACGTGAGACAAAGTGAGACAAATGCGTACCGCGGTAGGGTCATTAATTTGTTTGTCCTTTAACTCTTGTCTCTATGTTAACATGATTTTTAAATATTATCATAACAGCAAATCAAGCTAGCATATAATATAATCACTGACACCGAGTTACACCTACCCCTTCTCCCCTTTTACGGTGTACACAGGCTCCTCAGGTTTGGGGCCTGACTTCCTGCAAGCTACAGAGCATCAACACAAGACTGCCAGCCTCAGTATTCCATCCCCTGGGCCGATTCAATATAATTGAAACCATCACGTGACGTGGATTTCTGACGATAAATGTGCTGAAGGAGCACACTGCCTCGGTGTGGTCCACGCCTCCTGAATAATAGATGTGTTAATAGCCGTGATGATTATTGCAGTAAGTTTTCCGAATGAGCCTGATTGTTTTATAACGCACTGTACTCATTGCGCATAAATAATGCAGAGCAACTGCTGTAGCTAAGGAGCGACTGATCAGCTGATCGCAGGAGCATACACAGTCATGCCTTATCATGCTTCTTATTAGCACTGGCGCAAATCAGTCGAGTGTTAAAAGTTAACAAGTCACACTTCCCATTGGTGGAAAACTTTTTTGAAAAAGAGGCCAAAGACAGCATGTCGCACACACATCATTTGGAATTCTGATGTAAAAATGTACACATTTTTAACATTTTTAACTTAGATTAAGGTTTATAGTTACAAATATAGCATATTAAAAAAAAAAAAAAAAAAGGTTACAGCAATATAAGTAATGTTTCCAATCGGTAAATTGTTACATTCTAAACATTTCTCCATGATGGAGAAGTGACGTCACTTAATCCGGTCCATGAAGCCTTACTCTTCCATCTTTGAATGTCTTCCAGCAATAACAACATACAAAGCAGTATGGCTTGGTGGGTAGTGAACTGGTCTTCTAAACAGATGCCTTCAGGGTCAAATCCCAGGTGAGATTCTGCTTTTCCACCTTTGAACATGTATCCACCCTTTGATCTAGATGTCTAAGTCTCCCTAGATAATGATATCTGCTTAGCATATCAAAAAAAGTGTATATATATATACACACAGTGGGGTCCAAACGTCTGAGCCTACTACCAAGATCTGTTTGTTTTCATCATTCATCAAAAATTAACACAAAATGTTTACTCAGGAGAACAATTTGACTTCTAACTACTTCACTAAGCTCTGCTGACATAATTACAAACAGCTGCAAAAACTTTTGCAAAGGAAGTGTCCTTTTTCAAGACTAAAGCACCTGCAGTAGAAACGAGAAGACATAGAGGACCATATTAATTACGTCAATTACGGTATTAATTGTCACAAGACCAAAACAACTCACACTGTATTAGGAGTGTCCATGTAAAACTTAAATGAAAAATAAGGTGTCACAACATTTTTAGGAAATGAAAGGCAATGGTGTGCAAACAAAATATTTATAGATATTTCAATTTCATACCATCCTTTCTCAAACAAACATTTTTTTCCATTTATATCAGTGTTTTATGCCATTCTTGAATAACAAATATCATGAGTAAAAATGTTGTTAGTTTTTGATGATGAAAACAAACAGATCTTGGTAGTGGACTCCAGGTAGACTTTGGACCCCACTGTATATACATACAACAGTGTTTAATACACTGCTACTGCCTCCAGGTGACTTTGGTTCAGGAAGCAACATTCTCTACCTATATTTACTACTCCTTTATTACACAAAGTGACCTACAAGTTCAATTAGCTTGCACTGTTGAATTGGCAATGCAGCTAATCAGATATACTGTAAGCTTTAATGAGATAGGAGCTTTGAGGTTTGTTTTTATTTTCTGTGTTACACCTGCTTGAGTTTATTGATTAATTTCAGTTCGCTTCACTGAGAACTGAAAATTGGCAATTGTTTTAGAGAAATGTAATTCCTCATGAGGTTGCATCCTAATTAAAAAACAATTACAGTTAAGTAATTAATTCCTATGTCATGGGGTACCCATAACAGGGCAACGTGACACCACTGAAGGCACAGGAAAACTGCACTTAGGGCAAACCTTTTATTTTACAAACACTACATGTAGCTCCCTGATCAGGGAAGGGGAAAACAAAAAAATAGGTATTGGTACTGGTGCCCCTCCCAGGTCTTGGAGTGAATGAGCCTGATGGGCGTGCAGTAGGCAACCCATAAGCTGTTGTAAGGTGGCCGGGGCTTTATGCAATCCCAAAGGTAAGAACCCTGTACTGGTACAGAAGAAGATGCCAGGTGGAGATAAACCTAGCATCTCCGAGTTGCTCGATGAGCTCATCCGTCCGACACATGGTGTAGCTGTCAAATTCTGATATCTTGTTCAGCTTCCTGAAATCGTTGCAGAATCACCAGCTACCGTCACGTTTGGGGACCACAAGTGCTTGGACACGTCAACCACAGTGTACTTTGGTACGGATGGCCTCCTGTCTGGTAGCGGGGACCTGATACGGTCGCATGTAAACCTGTGCTCAGGGCTTTTGTTTGGATGTGGTGCTGGATCCTAGTCTGTGCTCTGGTCAATCAGCTCGTACTAGCGTTGCTGGGGGGTCAGGTCTTTTCCATATGCCACCAGGTTACATGCAGCTCGAAGGGGTAAAACCCAGTTTGGGGCACTTCATGGATGGCAAACATGTCATATGGCAGCAGATGGTCCCAGTCTCGGGCCACCACGTGCTTCAGCATCCTCTTGAGCATCTGGTAAAACTGTTCCACCAGCTGTCTGTCTGCAGGTGATAGACGTATGGTCCGACTCCCGACTGCGTCCAACCCGATCTGCTCAAAGGGTGTGTCAATAATGGGTAGAGGGATCAACAGGGCTTGTGGGGATAGACAGGAGAGGTCCATCCCCGGCAGTAATCTTCTTTAATCAGACTCGGCAGTAATCTTTTATCTCCTTATGCAGCCCTAGCCAGAAGTAATTATTCATGAGATGTTGGATGGTCTTCTCCACTGTAAGGTGGGCCCCTAGGATGTGGTAGTGGCCCAGGTAGAGGATTGTAGGACAGCGGGATGAGCAATTGGGTGTTGTTAGGTTATTTGTTAGGCTCTACCTAATACAATAGCCCTCTTCTTTTTTGTGATCATACCTTTTATTTGGTTCTGTGTGGCTCAGTAAATGGAGCACGGCATTGGCAACGCTTAGGTCGAGGGTTCAATTCCCACTGGGCCCACATATACTGAAAAGAGTATGCATTCACTACTGTAAGTCGCTTTGGATAAAAGCGTCAACTAAATGGCATATATTATATTATATATTGTATTATTTGTACCTCAAGGATTCTTACAGATGCACAGGATTTTGAGAGAAAAGAACAAACAACATACAAACAAAACAGTGGCCCTCGACAGTACTCAGGAGTTCATCCTCAGTGAAGAGGCCAGTGCTGTCAAGGAAGATGCTTGAACTCGTAGATCCTTGTGTCCCGACTGCCATAGTGTGGGACTGTTTGGTTTGGGGTTTTTTTCTGGGCCAGCTTGGCTTCTAGGCGAGTGGTGACTCAGTAGGGCTTGTTGAGGCCAAGACACTTTCTTCCCAGATGGAGCGGCACCTGCAGCTCCTTCATGATTCCGGAAACTGCCGGCCACCGGACCAAAGTGATGCTGCTGCCTGGGTTCAGGGTCGGTGGCTAATGGTTCATCCACACGGAGGCAGTGGCATTCAGTGTGACACCACAGTGGCTCCCCTCCCTCTCTCTCCCTAACTGAGGGTCCATCTCGGCCCTTACGGGGAGCGGTCAGGGCACAGAGCAGCTCCCAGGTGCTTTAATGGGCCTCCAGCAAACCCCCCTGTCCCGGGGCTGCTGCTGGCCCATTATCTTCTTTGCGTGGACTGGGAGAGTTCAACCATTACCTGTTCTATGACTGTCTCCACAATGGCCCCCGGCATGTTCAAGCAGCACCAACCCAGGTGGAGAAGCTCAAACACCCAGGGTCGGGCTTGCTGTGTGGGTTTGAACTGCCAGAGATGGAGGTGCTAGGTCCCCCTGCCCCCCGGGACAGCATCTCCACCTTGAGTCTCTGGTAGTTATATGTGGCCCAGACCTGGAGGTTTGAATAGGCCTGAAGAGCCTGCCTGGACAGGTACGGCGTCAGAATGCTGGCACTCAAACATTCTGATATATGCATCATCACCCTCAGTCATCGTAGTAAGGCAGTCCCTGGGGAAGCATAACCTCGGCGGCCCAATGGGTGAGGACCTGTTGGTTCTGCTGTACATACTATTAATTATCATAGAAAATAATGATCATGGTGGATAATGGAGGATGGCATGCAGTCTTTAAAACACAACTGCTGCATTTTTAATGTATGCAGGTCAAAGGTTAAGCTGAACAGAGGTTGTAATTGACAGAACTAACTGAGCATTTATTCGCATAATAGTAACACAAATTTGTAGAATACAACAAATACAACAAACAATACCCAACATAAAAGACATAGAGCTGACATGTTGGTGATGACTATCTCAGGTGATGCTTAAAGTATGTAATATCAGTTTCTAAATATTTTAAATGTGGGAACATACATTTAAACAAATACAGAATGTTAGATTTGCCCTGCATCTTGTAAGTGAAATAAATTGGGAAGAGGGACAAATACAGACAGAAAACAACCTCACTTTAAATCTTTACTATCAGAAATATTTTAAAACCAGCTATGAGAATTACAGTAATGTAATTAGCCTGCTGCTGGGGTAGCGTGATTCTCATTACTGGTTTTAAAATATTTCTGATAGTAAAGATTTAAAGTGAGGTTGTTTTCTGTCACATCCATAGTTTTTTGTCTTTTTTCCCCTTCCAAGAGGTAGAGGAAATCTAATAATAGTATCTTGTTCTTTTTTGGGCTTAATACCCCACCCGAATCCTTTTGTGAAGAGCACCCGATACATCATGATTACAAAATAAATAAAAAATACAGTGTCAGAGGTGTGAAACCACTGAATGGGAGGTGGGTGTGGCAAAAAAAACTCCATCAACAGGAAGTGGAAAATCAATTCAGATCCAGAAAAATATGTTTGATTACTAACCAACCAGGAACCTCTTGAGATGTAGACAAACTATATACAACCGTATTAGCTGTGCATAATGCATGCTTTAGACCCATCCTTCAAGTGTGATGACAGAACAAGGACCCAGACGCAGACCAGGATCAGGCAGTGAGAAACGTTTAATCCAAGCAAGATTCAAAAGCCGATAGTCAGAGTTAGCAAAGAAACTAAATCGAAATCCAAAAGAGTAGTCAAATAAGCAGTCCAAAAATCAAAAACCAAATAATCAGAAAAGATAAACAAACAAAATCGGAAGGCAAACTCGAAGTTAAACAGAAGGGGTGTCTCGGAATAATGCAACAAACTCTGGCTTACAAATAATCGGCACAGTGAATGAGGATCAACCTTCTGACAAAGACTGAAAGCAAACAAGGAATTTAAATACAAACGAGGAAAGTGACACAATAGGAATCAGGTGTGACTGGGAGGGGAAAAGGGCAAGAACACAGGTTAGAACGATTAAGGATAACTAATACAATAACGAGGGGAAATGAAAGACACGCACTGGGAAGCACATAGACACACTAAAAATACACGACCTGGAAGAGCAGGCAGACACGTGCACAGTTCGAAGGGGAAGAACGCATAGAAAGAAAATGCGTGCAGATAAAGCGATTAAGAGAGAAACGTACAGGGATAGGACAACGAGAGAGAGAATGATAGCAGTAGATATAAATGTGAGAAAATTATTAATGTTAGTAACGAAATCTAAATCCCTACTTACATTTTACATTACATTTTAAGCATTTAGCAGACACTCTTATCCAGAGCGACTTACAAGATGTGCATTAATACATGGTAGGAACAATCATAGTTAGCGCACGAGATCAGTGCAGGAATACAGCAATAGACATCATTGCAGGCATCTGCGTACCATACCTGTAACACCGGGAAGGAAAAAGTTAGTGAGTTTTTGTTTTTGGGAGTATAGTGTTGAACAAGTGGTGAAGACAATTTAGCTAGATGGACAGAGTTCAGTGGTAGTGGAGTCTGAAGAGGTGGGTTTTGAGTCTCTTGCGGAAGATCTCAAGTGACTCCGCGGTCCTGACCGATTGCGGAAGGTCATTCCACCAGCGAGGGATCAGGACAGAGAAGAGGCGAGACCGCGAGGAGCGGCTGCCAGCCGCCCGGAGGGAAGGGACAGTCAGTTTACCCGAGGAGGCGGAGCGGAGGGGTCTGGGAGGTGTGTAGGGAGTGATGAGTGACTGGAGGTATGGGGGAGCAGTACCTCTGGCCGCTTGAAAAGCAAGCACCAGTGACTTGAATCTGATGCGTGCTGCGATGGGGAGCCAGTGCAGAGAGGAGAGTAGAGGGGTGATGTGGGTGAACTTCGGCTGGTTGAACACTAACTACTGTTAGTAGATTAGTTGGTTAGTACTATATACTGTCAGGAACGGTGTCGGAAAACCAGGCGCGGACCCAGAAATGCAATAATGGCTTTTATTGCATAAACAGGCAAAGGTCATACAGGGGTAAATGCAATGCAGGGATCCAAAGAATGGTCGGGGACAGGCAGAGTTCGTTGCGGGCTTCAGGGGTATCAGGGGCAGGCAAGGCGTAGTCAGTGGGCAGGCGAAGGTCGAAAACGTGAAAGCAGTCCAGGGAACACAGGAAGGAGCGGGAACGAGACTGGGATAAGGACGAACACTGGAGCACAAGCACGAACACAAACACGATGAAACTAGACTCGGGGAAACAGAGATAACGCTGGAGAGTAGTGTAAGCATACGCAAAGCACAAGACAATCTGGCAACGAACATGGGAAAACACACAGCTTAAATACATTTAGACATAACGAGAAACAATCAGGAATAAACATGAATGCAGCTGACTGCAATCAGACACATGAGGAATTAAGTGAAAACGATAATACAATAACGAGACAATCAGGAAATGAACATGGGAAACGAACAGCTAACTACATCAGACATAACGAGAAACAATCAGGAATTAACAGGAATGCAGCTAACTGCAATCAGACACATGAGGAACAGGTGAAAACGATAATACAATGACAAGACTGGGAACAGGTAAGTGAAAGTGAAAACACGGACCAGACAACCAGAAAAACATGGAATAAATGAAAACACTTAATTACGGGGAACACGAACACGAGACGTGACAATATACATCTAACTAATATGTACAGAGTGTTAGAAAGAAGGAAATAAATGAGATAAGAAAATAAGACAGAAAACATGTAAAGTTGAAATCACCCGAATAGTGCAATAACAAAGACAAGGAGGGGATCTCAAACAACAAGGGGACTGATGTGAATGATAAGTGATTGATGAGAAAATTAACAAAATACAAAAACAAACAGAACAAACGTCTCAAAACATAACATCAAGGGACCCCATGCTCTGTGGCCACAAGCTATTGGCAGAATGTAAAGGCAGTGACTGACATATGTCACTTTAAGGAAGGCAGAGGCACTGCTAAAAATGTGGGAGTGGGTGGGCAAATGAATCATCCTCACCAAGCCAAGTGGCAGGGGCAAGTGCAATTGCTTTGTATTCATCGGACTGCGTTTTGTAGTTATTCTCAGTGACAATCCCAGTTGCTTTGCACAAATGTATTTACAAATTTCTCATTAGAACACAAGGCCTGTCGCCAATTACCCAGTAAGTAGCAAATTAAACGGTTATGGATCTTTTTTGTTTAGTTTTTGCCGCCCGAGCTAAAACAAACTCTGTCAGCTGGCAATGCATACAAAAAACATCCCCTTGGGAGACAATAACAATGCAATAACAGTGCTTTGTTTTTTTATTTATTAGTTTTTTTTATTTTATTATTTTCATTTTCCAAGGCACATCTGTGTCTTCTTCTTTCTATGACGTATATGCACAGACTCCTGAGGTTTCTGCATCTCTGCATTTGTATCCACTCTCTGCTACTGCAATGTTCACAGACTAAGTAAGTATATTCAGCTTGCAGTGCCTCAGTTACAGCTTTTGCAGGTGCCGGATTGATGGAAATCAACATAAGCGCATTGCAGTTTGTCCTTACATTTGAAAATTCTATTATAATATTGATATATACTTTTTCTTCATCACAAAATGTGTACAGTCAGGTAGTTGCTGAGATTGTTGACAAATAGAGCAGGAGTAAGGACAAATCTAAGCTTAATTTCAGAATATTTATCTTGGGGCCTTGGGTCGACATTCTGTAACTTGTAGGGAAACAATTACCCAACCTGAGGAACCTGAATATGAAAGAAAGGAAGAGATTGTAGAATATTACATGTGCTACAAGCAGTGGCGGGCCGTGCATTTCACACCTAGGCCTTCAGTAGTGCTCCGTCTGAATCAATCCACCCCTCAATAACTATTTTATGGCTATAAAAGCCATCTTATTGTTATGTTTTGAGTGTCTGTTCGGTTTGTTTTTGCACTTTGTTTATTTATCTTTCTTCAGTCATGTTTCATTCTCATTCTGTCATGCACTTCGGGAAATTCTATGTTTCGGTTTTTCCGTCTTCGTTTCTAATCTCGTTTTACTTCCTTCTTACTTTCTAATTACACTTTGTATATATTAGTTAGATGTATATAGTACTAACCAACTAATCTACTAACATTAGGGATTTAGATTAAGTTACTAACACTACTAATCACTAATTATCTCACGCTTCTAACTATCGCTGTCATTCTCTCTCGTCCTATCTCTGCACGCTCACGTTCCGCTTTATTTGCACGCAGATTTCTTTATGCGTTCCTCCTCCTCCCTAAAAAAACGAAACATAGAATTTCCCGAAGTGCATGACAAGACAAGGAGAGGAACTCGAACAGGAACAATGACAGACGGGGAACAGAACGAGAATGAAACATGACTGAAGAAAGATAAATAAACAAAGTGCAAAAACAAACCGAACAGACACCCGTTGCCGTTGCATCGCAGATAGATAACTCGTGTATCCAGAATAAATGCCTTTACTGAAGAAACAAACCCGGGGTGCTACAGCTGCGACACACATAAAAAAGCATCAATAATAACCTCATAAAATTGCAATATTATTTAGGAAAATAGCAACATTTTACTCACCAAAAATCCTTATTATTTGTACACAAAATCCATCCTCCTTTCTTTACTCAAAAAGAGTTCAATTACTCTGTCGTACAGATTGTGTGTTTCAGTTCCATCAAGAAGTCCTTTTCTATCGCCATCGAAGCTAATGCTGAAAGTCGAGCCTGCCCTGTCGTATTTCTGGCATAAGTTTTAATTCGCTTTAGGGCTGAAAATGTCCGCTCAAATGTCTGAATCACAGACTGATGTTAATTATATTTTGTCCATGAATACTTATTAAATAATTCCAAATGGTCTGTTCGCTTCCTTTCATAGCTTTTCCCCTGGTTGCGCTGCTTCCAGACGTGTATTTTCATATTAAAGCATTTAACCAAACACATTACATCATAGTCAGACACTCTCTGACTATCCAATCAAAGGGTGTGAATACGCTGACGTTACCTAGGCCTTCTAGAAGGCCTTCGTGTCCCCAACTCAAAATCTGATTGGTTGAAGCAACAGTTTGATCAACACTTATTTTATGCTACAGGGCCTGCAGAACTGATTGCGAAGGCCTCCAGGCAGATTTCTTTGACCCTGGCAACAAATGATGGCTGAAATGTGATTGGTTAAATGCTTTAATATGAAAATACACGTCTGGAAGCAGCGCAACCAGGGGAAAAGCTATGAAAGGAAGCGGACAGAGCATTTGGAATTATTTAATAAGTATTCATGGAAAAAATATAATTAACATCAGTCTGTGATTCAGATATTTTTTAGGCCAGCAGAGAAGGCCTTGCAGGCCCTGATGGCCCACCACTGGCTACAAGCAATGTTGTTTATCTGTTGAAGTGGAGTTGTGTGCCTGCTGATTTTGGGGAAACAAAAAGACAATTAAAAGTGAGAAAAACAGAGCATAAGAGTGCCATCAGAAGAAAATACATGAATTCCCCCATTACAAGAAATTTAATTGAACAAAACCACCTGATCTCCAGCTTAAAATGAATGGGTATATATATTTTCCTGCCCTAGGAACATGAATATGTAAGATAGGAAGAGTTGGAGAGGAGGAGGGATGTGGAAATGTTAGCACAGAAGGAAGAGAGGGGAGTGAATCTATAATATACTTGCTTTTATTAGCAGTGTGGATGAGCAGAGATGTGGTCCTAGCTAACAATTGTTGGTTCGCAGAACATTCCAAGAAAATCAATGGCATTTTTTTTGTTTCATAGATGCTGATTTTTCTGTCAAAAGGAACATTGCAGAAATGGTCTGAGAATGAGAATGTTGTTAACTTGTGTTATTCCATTGTAACAATTATTAATTATTATTTAATGCTTGGCTACTATCTTCTCTCTGAGCTGCTCAGATAATTATCTGCTTTTTTTTTCTTTTCTCCATGCTCAGCGTGGTACACGCAGTGACACAAAACAGCAGAATGAGTACTTTTCCCCATTCAAACTGGTTGAATGAGTGACTATTAGATTTGAGGTACCTGTGGCTCACCGCAGGTGAGTTCAACTACTAATTAAAGGAGAATCACTTGCTTGAAATCCAATTATGTCTTACAACTTCTAGAAGGTGCCAATAATATTGTCAAGGATTTAGGATTTCTGTGTGCAATAAGATAAGATACAGTTTTTTTCAACTTTTTTTGTTTTGTTCCACTGCAATCCAAATAAATGCATATGTGGATACCAAAATATGTTTTAATTTCACCAGTTTTCTGGAAGAAATGGTGCAGTATTTGAAAACAAATGCAAGGGTATATAGGCTAAAATACTTGAAGTTTAATATAGTTGTTAATTGTAACATGAGATTTGGTTCTCTTTTTGACCAAAATTGGACTCCATACCACTCTTTTTTTCTGCATCAATATGTAATGGGTCCAGCATTAGTTAGTATTCATAGTATACAGTCAGTTTCCCCAGCAGTATTATCAAATATTGATCTTTAGCCTAGGTGAGCTAAACCAATCATTGATGCCAACATCAAAGAAAAAGCCAAACTGATCGTCCCATATTGATACTGTTGACAGATTGGCTCATGGAAGAAGTTGCCCCTAACCACTGGCACAGAACCAGCTATCTCTACCTAAATCCTAACCTTAATCATTGCGAAGAAAAATTCAAAACTGAAATCAGACCAGCGCTAATGAGCAACTTCCACCTACACCAATGTGATTGGACATTGCGACTTTTACATTCCCTCAGTTTGAGGTCAGTAAAAAATGAAGTAAGAACGTATCATTCAGGGTTACATCATGTTGAAAATGGTCTGTAATGGTCCATTAGAAAGTTCCATTGTTAACCTTCCAAATCACATATTTTTGAGCATACGCATCAAAGGGTTGTTTGGAATCTTCTCCGTTTGTGGAACCAAGTCGGGACTGAGGAAGTAACACACTGGTGACCACTTTTCAATTGGTGAGATTCACGAAGGCGCTGCGACAGCGTGTACCCAGCAAATCTCAACTCAGTAGTTGTAAGTGAGTACCCTTGTCCGAGGCGTTGCAGTTGCCCAGTGTGCACAACCCCGGCAGGGTATACACATTGCACCCAGACGTCCTGGAGGCACCCTTTTGGTATACAGTTAACAATTGAATTGATGTGACCATTTGTCCCTAACAAGGTGAGGGCTGTTGTGGAGAGTGTGTGTGTAAATGTGTACTAGAAAGGATGATAAAACATTTAATCAGAATAAACGAATCAATGAGGTTTATACTAATTCTAAATTTCATACCTCAAACCTCAGGGTTAAGTAGTTAGTGGAAGATGATATGTAGTCTTTATGACACAACTGCTGCATTTTAACATAGGTCAAGGGTTAAGGTTAACATAGGTTGTAATGAACTATCAACTGAGGATTTGTCCTCACAACTGCAACACTTATCACCAAACAAATGCAACAGACAAGGGTAGAGGGCTCACCAGTGGTCAGAGAGGGCCAGACTACCCACCACCAATGTGGAATATCATTGCAAGTCGATGGCCTAATCGATCAGTAGGAAAACATAAACGAGTAGGATCATGGTTTGGCAGAAACCATAAGCTATGGTGAAAGTGGTCAGCACCGAAGCCAGGTAAGTTGGTTTTTATATGTTTAAAATAAAATTGTTTTGATTTGCGCTGATCCTAATTGACTACAAAATATATTTCACTTGCTGGCAGGACAGCCACCCAATTTAGTTGGCTAACACTGATAGCGAATTATGCCTTAATTAACATCGATTTGATTTAACCATTTCCACCAAACCATGATCCTACTGTTTCTATTTTAAGATTGGAGGATCTATTAGCCAATAAATAAAGCTATTGCTCCACTCAATGTTTCAACAATTGGCTAGGCCAGGCATGATTCTACGCATGGACAGATCCAAAATGTTGTTCTTTTGTCTTTACAAAGCCTGATTTACAATTACAAATGGTAGGTTACATTTACAAATCTTTTTTGTGCATATACCTTTTTTTGACAGCAGTTTCATTCCATAAACTTGAGTCTATATTCAATCTAAACTCAAAGAGGCCAGATTTTTCAGAAAACCAATTTGAGGAAGTGTTCCTTTTTGTTTATTTTTTTACTTCACATTTTTAGTCAATTTCAACAGCTGTCAAATTCATAATGTTCTGTGCACAAATGTGTTACTCAAAGGTCAGAACGCTGCAGTCATGGTAAATTGAGCCCGTAATGCAGTTTTATGTGAATGCTTTTCTTTGGTCTTTGATGGCCTCTCCATTTGCTTTCAATCTCAAGTCTTACATTCTCTCCACAGTTTTTTTTGTTGTGTTTCTCTTCAGAGCCAGATATGTGAGAGAGACTTAACAGTAATGACAGTAGAGGGAAAATAAGTGTTGTTTTTTCTGCCTCCATCACCTGCCTCTCCAAGACATGGCAGTGGAATATATCACAGACTACAATACATCACCAGCTCCAGGAAGAGGCGCGTGTGTGCGTACTATGTGCGTATGTGGGTGTATATGCTTGTGCATGTGCCCCAGGCAGAAGAGATGTGTGCGTGTGTGTTCATGTTCTTATGTGTATATGCATATGTATGTGTGTGCGTGTGAGTGAGAGATAGATAGGTTGGACATTATTTCAGAAAGTGTCACCATGGAGAACAGATAAAAATATGAGTCAACCTTAGGGCTTTGAGAAGGCATCATACAAACTGCCATATTTTGTGCAGGAATCAGAAAAGTTTCAATGTACATAACATACTTTTCTGGAGAAATGAGGGATTTTGTTTTCTACCACAATCCATCTCTCTCTCTGTCAGGTTGCATGGTCCTGAAACTTATGTAATGCTGACTTTGAATAGAAACCGGACCTTAATTTAAAAGCAAACCGAACAATGAGTGACATTTTACATGAGCAATTTCTCTGTTTTGCAACATTTGTCTCACCCTTTAACAAATTAATTTTGTATGTTTACTTCATTGTTAAATAACTTTATATGGAGCTGTGCTGAAAAGTATTACTGCATTAAGAGCTTAATATTTTGTTTTGTTAATATAAAATCAATATATATAATTAGCATGGTACAGACCTCCTTAATTTAAGGTTAATTTATCAATATTTGTGTTTCTCCCTTAGGTCCCCCTCATTTCAGCATTTATCACCCAAACGATAGGTAAGGCAAGACATATGATAGCCATCACCAGCAATTTGATACAACCTTTCATCTTTTTGCAAATTTGTAGGTCATCAAATATCAGTAAACTAAATTAAAAAGAAGACATCAGGCATATGAATATGGAATACTCTCATCTACTTAACTGTAAATTGGCAACACACACCAATATATTTAGTTATTATAGTATATAATACATTTTAATACACAATGTATTATGCATTGTTTTATTAGACATAATGTTTGATTTGAAAGCCAAGAGTCAGAAAGATGTGTATGTTTTCTATTATTCAGATGTAAATGGGTGATAGTGGAACCATCATTTTTGATTGTATATTCAATGTTTATGAAGATACTGCTCCTGCTGCTGCTGATAATAATGACAAATAAATGCTATTTTAAGTTGGCGTTTTTTTGCAGTTTGTTGAATTATTTATGGCAAATAATTAAAAATGACAGCACAAACTGAATGAATTACTGCTAGCAAGAGGAAATTGTAAAAAATAAATATTTTTCTAAATACCCATTTCATGATTTTATGTGTTCTACATACATTTTTATTAATTAATTAATTGTATTTATAATATATATATTTTTTAATCAATGTATAATTTTCAACATTATACTGCTACAGTAACTGCTAAGCAGATGTCCTTAAGTGGGGCTACTTGTTTAATTTTGTTTTGTGTATTATCCATTTATTCACCTGGATATTATCTGGAGCTGTTAACGTGCCTTGTCAAGGTTACAATGACAGCACCCCACCTGGGAAATGATCATATGGATACAAGCCTAATTCCCAATAACTATGTTACATTTCTGTTATGAAATATGAAAATACTCAGAACTTACCCAGAGAAAACCAAAACTCCCCAAAAAGTCCTAAAAATACTAGCCTTTTCATGATAAATCTGTCTGTTCAGGTTGCTTTTTTTGTGGGTTGCAGTTCATGCTATTTCCAGAATAATGTTCACATCTCAATAGTAGGCTACCGGGAAGGTATTATATCGTGGGAAAATAGATTCTTGCTACTTCAAAATTATTTTCACCCATCCTGGTAATGTAATAAAAAATGAATGAATGAAATACATATATAAAATAATACAAAGATTTAGAAAAACCGATATATCTGCCAAATCATTTAAATAAAGTTAGATGCCAACAATTTATACTATATACTGTATGTTAACTGTACTTGACAGGCCTGTTAGCAGATTTGGTAATGACAGACTATGCAAACATTGTCGCTGTTTAACAAGTCTAACACAGGCAGCAGTGTGGTGTAATGGTTAGTGTACTGGAATTGTAACTGTGCAGGTTCAAATCCCAGGTGGAGCACTGCCGTTGTACCCTTGAGCAAGGTACTTAACCTGAATTTCTTCAGTAAAAAAAAAAAAAAATCCAGCTGTATAAATGGATTGTATGTAAAGAAATGTAAACTGTGTAAGTTGTTCTGGATAAAATGTACATTGTACATTGAAACTAGAGTATGCTGGTCTTGGTCCTGTTCCATTTACTGTTGCCTTTGTTTCTTCGGTGACTGCTGAAGGAATATGTTCAAGAACTATGGCAGAAACAAGAATAACACACTCCACTCTGCTTTTTCAACATATAACTGCAGTCTGTCCAATCAAATGCCAAGAATGTAAGTCCCACTTATAGAAAACATTAGGAAAACAATACTGAAGAGTTACACCTGTGTGTTTGTAACTTTAACTATTTAATTTTAGCATAGTATGCTTTGTCCTTCAGAACAAATTGTTGTGTTACATATACGTATAATTTGCAATTCCCTCAAAAGGTCTTTTGCTACAGTATTTTCAGACATTCAGAGCTGGATGGACAGTCACCACCTAAAGCTCAACCCAGGTAAAACAGAACTAATCTTCATTCCTGCCCTAAACTCTCCCCACCTTGATTTCTCCATTTCTCTAGGTGACACCCTGGTGACATCATCACCCTGCGCGAAGAATCTCGGTGTGGTGATGGACAACAGGCTGTCCCTATCAATGAACATTGCAGCGGTAAGCCGGGCGTGCAGATTCTTCCTGTATAACATCAGGAGGATCCGTCCCTTCCTTACCACGTACTCTACCCAGCTCCTGGTCCAAGCAATGGTACTGTCCCGCTTGGACTACTGCAACTTGCTCCTGGCTGGCCTTCCCGCATCTGCCATCAGACCCCTGCAACTCATCCAGAACGCTGCAGCCCGTCTGGTCTACAACCTTCCTAGACACTCCCATGTCACCCCCCTGCTTACTACCCTCCACTGGCTGCCTGTTATAGCTCGCATCAAATTCAAAACATTGGTCCTAGCATACCAGGCAGTCAAGGGATCAGCCCCAACATACCTCCTCATGATCTTCAAACCCTACACACCTGCCAGACCTCTCCATTCTGCTACCTCAGGACGCCTAGCACCTCCCCCCCTCCGCACCTGCGCTTCCCAGTCACGTCTCCTGTCGGTTCTGGCTCCACGATGGTGGAATGACCTTCCTGTGGAAGTCAGAACAGCTGAGACCCTGGCCACCTTCAAGCGACGACTGAAGACTCACCTCTTCAGGGTGCACCTCTGCCCGTAGTCCGGTTTTTGTTAACTTAGGGACATAGTTGCTTAGTTTACACGTCTACTTGTTTATGTATTGTATTAGGCTTAGGCATTATTTCCTGCATTGAGTGCTTTACTGCTACCTCTGAATTGTAGCTACAGATTTACCTACAGGGTCCTAGTTTAACTATGTGGTTGCTCCTAGCACCCAGGAATTGTACTTCCCACTAGGGTGGCTTTCAGCTAAACTGTTCTTGACTACAGTTAACACTTTGTTGTACGTCGCTCTGGATAAGAGCGTCTGCCAAATGCCTGTAATGTAATATAATGTAATGTATTTTCATTGACCATCAAACTCACAAACTCACTCACATTAGAAATGGCCTACCTTTTATAAATGTGTTACCCAGAGATCCATGTGCACAGCAGTTGGATAACATCTAGCCCTATGTTGTATTAAATTACGTATTTGCTCAAATGTTATCCAGAGCACTAAGCACAGTGCTTATGTATCTCTTAAATACATATTATTCATTTATAGAGCTGGATATTTACTGGCAAAACTCAGGTTAATTACCTAGCTGAAGGATACAACAGCAATGCCCCACGTGGGATTTGAAGCTGCAACCTGAATTACATTTTGACCGTATATTAATCACCATTATAATTGCAATCTAACCACGTTCACAAAAACATGGGTTGGTACTGGTGCTTTGTTCTTTAATCAAAACAAAAAATGTGATTAGAATATAGTTTTTGTGGTGTCTCCAGTGGGTCTCCCCTGTAAATCACTGCTTGCTATATTTAATGATATTAACACTATTTTCTGACAATGCTATTGCATATTTAACATTTACAGGCAACTGCCAAAATAAAGGAACTACTTGAGTAACTGAGAGATACTGGAAGCTATGGCGCCTCTTGTGTGAGATGCATTTTCTTGGTTCACTCAACCCCTTAGACAGAAAGGTAAATGCCAATAAATACAAAGCCAGGTAAGTGATCTGAGTGATCACCTTCATCCTATGGAGAATCCTGAGATAGTATTTTCTACCGCCATCAACAAAACACCAAATTATGGAATTATTTTCTCGTGGAAGAATGTTGTAGCATCCCTCCAACAGAGTTCCAGATGCTTTTAGAATCTATGCCAAGGCGCATTGAAGCTGTTTAAAGCTGCAAATTGTAGTGGCCCAAAATCTTATTATGTTGGTGTTTCCTTTATTTTAATAATAATAATATACGCCATTTGGCAGACGCTTTTATCCAAAGCGACTTACAGTAGTGAATGCATACATTTTCAGTACATGTGGCCCCAGTGGGGATTGAACCCACAACCTAAGCGTTGCCAACGCTGTGCTCTACCAACTGAGCCACAGAGAACCATGTGGGTTCAATCCCCACTGGGGCCACATACTGAAAATGTATGCATTCACTACTGTAAGTCGCTTTGGATAAAAGCGTCTGCTAAATGGCGTATATTATTATTATTATTATTTTGACAGTTACCTGTATGGAAATCAATAAATGTCATGGAAAATACATTCAATTCTAAGTTTAATGGTACAAATGCACAGGCACCCACATGCAACATGAACATTGTTAAAAATACCACACTAACCAATACTGGGTTTTCTGGTCAAACATTTTTAACAATGTAAAAAATGTTTGACCAGAAAACGTTGATATTCTGCGAGACACTAATCAGGTGTGTGGTGGCGTTTTCAGGGGCGTGAGAATGCAGGGAGCCGGTATTTGGGGGGGACGGAGTCGCCAAATGGGGAAACAGGGCGCACCTGGAGCTGTGGGAAGAAAAATGAGATGCACTGATGCATAATTGTTTGCTGTCTTCAAATGTGTGAGAGCACAAGTTTATTTAAATCTGGTGTGAGTTTGTGTGTGCATGTGTGTGACTGTGTGACAGCGGAGGAGAAAAGAGACAGAACTCGGTTGGCATGGGGAACCAGGAGCTGAACAGCGGACCGGAAGACCCGGTGCGGAGTTTGTACAACATGGGAACCAAGTTACCCAGAGTAGTAAGGAATGTGAATTCGGTGATGGGATTTGGGCCATGCGTGTGTTCAGGAAGTGTGGGGTCCCCCACCCTGAAGTGCATGTTTTTCCTCTGCTTGAATCCTTGACTAGTCTGGAGCCAGCTGTGTCGGAGGGAAGCCTCGGCGGGACTGAATGGATGTAGTGACGAGGGTCAGCTACGCCTGGAAGTATTCGGTGTTGTTATTGTTTTATTGTGGATGTAGCTAGGTCCGGCAGAGTGGCGCGGACCGACGCTACATCCTGACGGTTTTGTGTCCTTTTTTTTTTTTCTTCCTCGGCCGCGTTATATGTTCTGTGTAGCATGCTCTCCCTCTTTTCTTTGAGTGTGTCTGCAGTGTGAGAAGCATCTGGCGGGGAAACCTGAGGGTGCACTGTGCATGCATGGGAAAGCATTGTGAAACCTAAGGTGTGCAGTGTACTCCAGTGTGGAGTAGGGTGGTGTGAGCATTAGCCATATTGCCTGTATAGTCTGGCAGGGTGAAGTGTCTGGGTGCTGCAGGGCTTTACCTGCAGGGCGATCCTCCACAGCGGGCATCCCAGGGATGGAGTAGATTTTTGTGGGGGGGGCAGAAGGGGTAAGCAAGGGTGATGAGCAGCACACTGCCAGTAATTTATATGAACTTTTAAATAATTCTTAATAAATCTTACATTTTACTTATCGCTTCCGTGTGCTGTCTTGGGTGGCTGGTTGGATTCCTAAGGGAGAAGGAAAACAAACAATGGATAGGTTAGTTGAGAGGTGGTTTGGGGACTTCTGACAGTGGGAGGATTGAACGGATAAGGCACCGTACCGCTGCACGCAGCTCGGAGGAGGTAGACAGCCAAGGCTGCCGGTGCTGCGGAACACGCTGGTAACTCAGAGCGGTCCCATTGATCTGCGAGCGCGCAGCCGGCAGCGAGAGGCTGAGAGCCGAGAGCAGCGAGATTTGAGGCGAAGGCGCTCTTTAAAAAAGAAGAAAGGAAAAAAAAAAGGTGCAGTATTCAATTTTGAACATGTCTCTTTTACACTTATTATAATCCGATTTATTTTCCTCCTCAGTCACCTGTTTTTATCATCCCCATTGCCAGCAGTGCGGTCCTGTGGATTTCAGGCCCAGATTACAGGGAATGATGATTTTTTCAAGAGGTTATTTTCTCTTGGCTGAGCCCAAGAAGAAATAAAAATATTTCAGTGGTACAAAGGGGGAAAAGAAGGAAAGAGAAAAACAAAAGTGTACCCACAATGAATAGCTGTGAGAACAAACACTGAATTGGAATATTATTATTATTATTATATTATTATTATTATTATTATTACAAATATAATGTTAAACTGTGCATGTTTTGTGTCTCAATGAGCGTGGAAATCCTGACGTCGGATCCTGATGTTAGTGCGCAAAAGATGCAGGGGTACGAGTGAGGGGTGCTCTGCATTGCTGACGTAGCATCAAATTCCAACACGCTTTTAAAGGTGTGATATTTACCCAGCCCCTCAAAGAACAACAACGTAAATATCAGCAGAGAAGTACAGCAACAAAGAAAACAGATCTGAAAACCAATGGTGCAGTATACTGTAGGCAATAGCAAATGTGGTGCCGTTTAATGTGTAGAGGCTAGATGCCCCTCTTCCAGAGGATGGTCATCTGCGCTTGGCTCGAGATGCGAGCTACATGGGACGTTAGGGCTGGGGTTAGGGCCAGGGTGCAGTAAACTTCAGATGAAGCAATGTGTCAAAACACAGCTGAAAGGCCCTGAAGAGTCACATCACGCACTCTAAAATCGAAATAAACTTACAGGCATCTTGCATCTCGACGCAAGCGCAGATAACCATCCTCTGGAAGAGGGGCATCTAGCCTCTACCATTTAATATGTGGTGGCTTAATATGGAAAAAGACCACTGATTGTTTGTTCCATGCATGTTTTCTTATTCATGTACGGCACAAGTTGTCGAAGTAAATCAGAAAATTTTACATTTCCAAAATTGTTCTTATCATGAATCATCAGAACAAAAAAAATACAGATACATTTTGTAACCAAGAACATTTTGAAACATTCACATTTTAAACATTCAAACTATCACTCAAAAGATATCTACATATGGGTGAGCTCTTTGATAAATTGCTGTTGGCTTTGCCATTTAGCATGTACATGAAAATGGAGCTCAAAAGTGCACTCGAGTATTTGTTGATAAATGGAATGGAATATGAAACTCGACAGACTTATTTTTATATAAACTGAATAGCATAATTTTTAGACATAAATTATTGCCATTTGAAAAGCCTTGGCGGTTATAAAGGGTAAAGGGGCAAGGCATGCCCTGGTAAATCTACTTTCACTGCTGATTTTGAGCAGTTTTGTCCCGTGCAGGATGGAGACGGATATCCCCGTTTACAAGATTCCGAAGTCTGACCTTCCGTCTTGCTCACTTGAAAAAAGAAGCAGTTTTTTTATCAACAAAGGGCAGAAATGCAGACATGGTCAGACATGCGGATTTCTCTGTCCCTCAGGGGGGAAGAGGACCTCACTGTATTGCTTAAGCCGCTAAGCTGTGGATGTTAAGGAATGGCATGGAGCAGATAACGGGAGAGACTGCTGCAACTGCACTATCCAGGCTAACGGGGCAGATGAAGGCAGGATAGTGAGAGCAGTATAGCCCATGTAGCCCCGACCCCACAGAGGGTTTTTACCATCTTTTACTCTGATAAACACATATAGGAAAATGTTTTGCTTATTTATAATTTTTCAGTGTAAATGTTATTTTGCTTTTTGTTTATGTGCAACAAGCCAACTTCTCTGTAATTCAAGTAAATGCACCTTAACATTGCAATGTTACAATTCTTCCTTTCCAGGTGAAAGCATGAATGAAGTGATCACTGAGTGATCACTCATCACTCAGCATGCACTGAATTTCTCTCACAGAAGGTTTTTTGCTGACCGCTACTGATCTATCATGTCCATTTAGTGATATTTTAATAAAACTATGTTGCCTACTGTGGCTTTAATATATTTATCTGTTTCATCTATTCTTTTACATTTTAAAAAGCAGAATATTGGCCATCCTCGTAGAGGTTAAACCAATGGCAAGCCCACGGTCCTTTGCTTTCAGCTGCGACAGGCATTTTGCCTGACGAGGCCTGATCATTGGCTGCAGCAAAGGTAGGGGATTAAATTAGGAACCAGCTCTAGAGAAGTAAAACGGCTTCGCATCTCAAGATGAGGGAAGCAATCTGCCATCTCGTGCCGTAGTGTAATTAAACGCGGTGCACCTCAGCTGAAAAGAAAGTACCCCCCGCCCTCAAATGGGATGGTTGTTCAGAGGCGGGATGCCTTCCCCCAAATGAAAGGAGACGTATTCAAGGATTCTCGCGAAGCGGAGCGGAGATGGGGCTCTCAGGCGCGTATCGGGATCAGCCGTCTCCCGGGCCGCGGCTTTATCCAGCTCGCGGCCCCCGCAGCATTAGGTGCCGAGAACGATCATTATCATAGGATCAGCCACCTTCTGCTTGCAGCCTGCCATCCCCCTTCTCCTCCGCTGCTGTCACCACTAATGCGGGAATAAATCATATCACAGAGGGAGAACAGTGAAAGTGTGAACGGCAAAAACAAAGAGGTACTGTGCATGTTCCCCCGACGTGGCACGAAGCATAGAGGCTGCTGGAGGCTGCCAGGAATCGCTGGTTTCTGGGGAGCAGCCTTATAAAGGAGAAGAGTCCGTTCAGCATTCTTCATAATGGATAGGAGCTCCATAAATATACCTGTTTTTGCATGAGAACTGACCACGAGAAGTGCATTACTGCAGTAGAATACATTAGGCCATTTTGCACAGATTTGCATTAAAAAATCTGGATGAAATCAGTTGAATACACTTATCTTAATCACAATTAGTTTGACTGCCTCAGATTCATTTCAAGCAGTGCCATTGCACACTTTCTCATTGGTTCAGCACTGTGTTCACATTGTATCACTACGTGTATGTGTATCACTCTTCATCCAGGTACTACTCACTTTGATTGTTTAGATCTGCCATCGTGACAACTGAGTGTCACTGCAGGGAGATATTCAAAAAATTATCTGAATGCTACTTGTATATTTGACTATATATTTTGCAGCACAATTGGGATTTTGTTAAAAAATTATACATTTTATTAACACATTAATGCTTTCCCCAACTGCTTTTTCACTGTGCCATAAAAACACTGTCAGCTGCCATGGTATCTTACAGTGATCACATGTGTGCAGAATGCACTGTTTTTGAAAATGTTATCTCACAATTCCGATATTTACCTTTTATTCCGCAAGAAAAAACATGTGAAATACAGTTTAAAAAGAGTCAGAGTCAGAAAAGAAAGAGTCAGAGTCCAAGGTTGGTGAAAAGCTACGTTTGTTTATTTACAGCTTTCGGCCAAAAGGAGCACACCTGCTACCGGGGTAGGCAAAGATGCATTGAAGAAAAACATATCTATCTGTCCTACCATACAAATTTTCAGAAGCCTGAAAACAAAGGAACTGGGCCTGTCCTCCACTTACTCGGCTGTGAAAGCCCACAGCAAAGGCGGGTTCACTCTTAGGGCAGATCAGTCTCACCAGTCGTGGCTCACCTGTCTACAAATTGTCAAATGTCTGATTTTCAGTAGGCATCTCTTACATACTGTCTGCGACATGAGCACATCAACAAAGACACTTCTGCAGCGCGCCCTGTAGCAGGATGCTTGAGAACCGGTCACACAGGGCCCCCCCTTCTTCGATTTTCTTCATATGCAATGCTCTTATGATCTAAGAAAATACATTACATTACATTACAGGCATTTGGCAGACGCTCTCATCCAGAGCGACATACAACTAAAATAAAACGTATACTTCCAATAACATTTTATGTAAAATCAATTTATATATTATGAAAGAAAGAAAAACTTAAACTTCTAATACATTCTAATGTAAGATACTTATATTCTATTAAAGGTAAAGCTTATATTTCTGAACAAATGTGAGGGTAAGATACGTTTGTTGAGAGGCTGGCAGATCACACAAAACATACCGTACATCATTCCTCCCGCTAACCATGCCATACCATACCCCTCTTCCATGACAGACCACATCTATACCGTATGCCACTCTTCTATATGCATCCAGAGCTCAGTGCCCAGGACCAGGAGGTTTGTAACTGAAAGTATCATAAAAAAATGGGAAAGGCACAGCTCAAAAGTATCTGTACATCCTGTGGAGCTGACTCTGCATAGATGTAATTTGCCATGCACAGATGACAAATCAGGATCATGATAGGAGGACCTTAAATTTAAAGGAAGAACATTTAACGTGATGCCTACATTTCAAGGAATAACATCCTGTGTGACAAAAAGGGCTCCACTCTAATTAGGAACCTCTGAGCGTATACATACATACATACATACATGAGAGGAGGGTGCAAAATGCAATCAATCAAACAAGGGAATATGATGCAGTCTGGAGAGATGCACCTCCTCTACACAGACCTCAATATGCATAGAAACTAAGAAGAAACTATTAGAAGAGATAAAACATATTTCTAACAGAGATTCTTAAATTTACATAATCTAAAACCTATTCCTATTAAAAAGCTTTGCAGGTGGTGCCTCATTCTTCCTAGAAGAATTTAGGGTATGCGTTCCAGTATGGTTTCTGTTTCGTCTGCTTCCCTGAATCCTGATATTTTCTGCATACTAGCAGGAGTAATGGCCTGATAGTGTCTCTGGCATGGCCACTCATAAAAACAGCGAAGGTATTGTGGAAACCAAAGGCATACCTCAAGCAGTAATGTAATAAGCAGACTGTCTCCAATCATTTCAAATGAATGCTACCTCAGTTTCTCTTTGTGGCACAGTTGCAGCTGAGCCACCTAAATACATTTCCATGTGTGTGGAGGGGGGAGGAGAAACTGCATATTTACCCATCTGCCTCAAATTACAGCATTTGATACTATATATAGATTTAATACATTACACATAATAAAATGTCATTCCTGATGTATCCAACTGTGCAACATGGGATATACAGGAAACTGCCAAAATAAAGTAAATATCAACATGTTGGTGTTTTAATAGGGCGTTGGACCAACACGAGTCACCAGAACAGCTTCATTACTCCTTGGCATAGATTCTACAAGTGTCTGGAACTCTATTGGAGAGATGCAACACCATTATTCCAAAATAAATTCCATAATTTGGTGTTTTGTTGATAATGGCGGAAAACATCTCAGGCACCGCTCCAGAATCTCCCATAAGTCTTCAATAAGGTTGAGATCTGGTGACTGATACGGCCATGGAATATGTCTTACATAGTTTGTATGCTTGTCAAAGCATTCAGTGACCATTTGTGCCCTGTGGATGGAGCACTGTCATCCTGGAAGAGACCACTCTCACCACGAGTGCTTCACCATAGGATGAAGGCGATCACTCAGAATGGGTTTGTACTTATTAGCATTTACCATGCACTCTAAGGGTTGAGTGGAACTAAAACATGCAAGGTAAATGCACCCCACATCATAACAGAGCTGCCATAAATCTGAATTTACTCCAGTGTTTCTGTAAAATTGGCGGTTACCTGTACGTTTGAATATAAGCTTGAGCTTCTGTCTGTACACTGAGCTAGATTAGAAACTGATGACAAATGCACACACACATACACACACATTTTCCTCCCTCTGGTCCAGCACTGGAACCGACTGGAACACTGCTGTAGCACCGTTGCTGATCGTAACCCAAGTCAGCTCCCTGATCCTACTGCTGCAGAGGTCATCAACACCCTGGGACACTGAGATCTACCTGTAAGTCAGCCAATCAGAATGACTTTTGAAATAAATCTTTCACTAGATATCTTCAGGGTCCCACAGGAATGTGGTAATCACCTCTAATCTAAACAGCACCTTAATCCCACCATTTATTATGAACATATTGTAGCGATCTGAGAGGGTTGCTACTCATTAACATGTGTGCGCGGGGCATTGTGGGGGAACGCTAGTGTTTTGTTAAGCATCTCCCCTGGGTTAAATGCTAAACTGTTATGTTAGTCTTTTATGTGTGTGATTTAGAATTGTGTTATTGTGTTAGCTAGCTGGTCGCGGTGAGTTAATGTTGAAACCACCGCAGCCAGTACGCCTATTGTAAATGATGCAGTCCCTTGCATTTCAAGGGAAGAGTGTACACTGTACAGTAAACCAAGTGTGAGAAGACTGTTACTTCCTGATAATTAAGACATCTACGACATCTACGACAACGGAAGGCGAGAGGGAATGGTCATTCATGTCCTTTTAAGCAGGGGTCCCCAATTACCGGGCCGCGGATCAGTACCGGTCCGTGGATCATTTGGTACCGGGCCACACAGAAAGAATAAAAATGTTTACATTTTTATTTTATTTCCATTTTATTGACTATCGCAGTCTGCAGGGTGTTTTATTTTGAAAAATGACCACTTCCGCCTGTGCCTCTTTTCCGCATTTGTCTCAGTCGCAGTTTTTTTTCCATGCACCAATAAATTAAGCCCACAAGCTAACCCTAGCAAAAATGAGTAAAAAACAAACATTGCTGGAGAGCTTCTTTGAAAAGGGGGAAAGACCCAATGATGAGACAGCAGAAGACTCCAAGACTGCCAAAAAAAAGAAAGCTGCATTTAAAAGAAGTTGAGTTGAGTTGAGTCACATTTACATTATAAATGTAATAATTAAATGATATAATATGCACTTTTTTGTGTCTTGTTATGCGCGTGATTCTCCCCCCCCCCCGGTCCGTGGAAAAATTGTCTTGCATGAAACTGGTCCGTGTTGCAAAAAAGGTTGGGGACCGCTGCTTTTAAGGACACGTTTGATTAAGCAAAAGGTTTTTTTGGGGCATCCTCCGGAGTTGTGCGGTGTATGGAATACGGAGGTTTGCCGCCGATATTACCCATAGCTGTGCAGTGTATGGAGCATGGGTAATTATCGCTTCTTTTAATAAAGTGGCTACTAGCGTGGTCATTTTAGCATTACTACTGGACTCCGTCTCTTTCTTGATACATCACCTCGCGCACGCTCGCCACAATATTAACTCACCTCTGAGGTCAACAGCCAAGCAAGCCGATTGATCAATGGACTTTTTTTATCGATCCGTATTATTTTTCACTATATTTACTTAGCATATGCTGTTATAATCTTTATTAATTGATGTATGTATTCCATATCATGGTAATATGAAACAATTCTGGTTATGTAAAGCATCATAGTCAAGAATACACTCGCAAACCCTTTGCCCACAATTTGGAGCCCACAATGAATTGTGCTAGAGACAAGATTGCATACTGTACTTGCTAAACAAAGCCTTTTATCAATGGTGACGTATATGGTTTACACTTATGTAACACATTATCCATTTCAGCTGGATATTTACAGAAGCAATTCAGGTTAAGCACCTTGCTTAGTAGGTCTGTAGCAATGATCCATGTGGAATTTGAACCTAATAGCTTCAAGTTGCTGAACAAACCAAACTCCTTAAAGCCCATTTATTCACGATCCCGCATCCATGGCGTTCTCGGTCACAAAATGTCAGCTCGTTCCCAGTACTCCACACCATGGAAGCCGGGTCGAGCATAAATTTGGCTTTGCTAATGCCCATTACTGAGCGCTTAGGCTGCATGTTAAACAGAAGGCCCTTACAAACCATGCTGCACATACATCCACGTATAGTTAGGACATTGCAAAACATGGTGGAAGAAAGAAAAAAAAAGAAAGAAAGGTGACCCAGGTTTGAGTCTCCACATAGAATAATAATGTGAGTGCTTCTGAGTTAAGTATACTTAAGGGGGGTATATTTGTAAAAGTGCTGAGGTGGCACAGCATAACTGAACTGCAAACCTACATGGTAACATGTGATCAAGGTTTACCTTTGACAGCCTTTGGACACTTTCTGTGAAATCAGATTTAGGCACCCACCCCCATTAATTCTGCCTTACTCCACAAACTGCGCCACAGAGGGGGGGGACTCTTATTGGCTATGCTGAGGCGAGTTCAGGGCAGTGATGTTTCAAAAACTCACTGCCTGAGGAGACCTCATCTGTGCACAGGTGTTGATGGTGAGGTGTTTGTAATTAAGGTTTGACTTTAAGGGATAATATGAAGCACTGCCACCTGAGTCAGTAGCCTTCTGGGTGCAGTGGCCATAACTTGTATCAGTGACCCCTTATTGTAGGCTATACTTCACGCATTAGGCTGTGCATGAAAAAATAAGGAAAATCCCATAATATTGTGCACAGATAATGTTGTCACTTCAATCATATTATGTAGCTAAGTTTAATTAACCAGATGTTTTTTTAACCTATTTGGTGCAACAGCCAGTTTTGAGTGGAAAACGTCAACACAGACAAGTAGCAGACACACAGAGTGGGTTCCAGGGATCGAATGCAAAAGTTGTTTAGAATAGAACAATCCTTACATTTCAGCACATAGTCTGGTGTGACACATTTGCTTGAAGAACAGCTGTTTGAGGGACAGATGCCGATTGCAGCGTTGACTAGGTGTTTTAAATGTATGTGTGCATGAGATACAGGATGATAGTGCTTTTTTGTATCGCCATTCACAGGATGCCCAGGGACAACTGTTATTTCATCCAATCGCTGGCACATCCTCTCGCAATTTGGCAGAGGCATGCTAATATTATATTTTTAAATATTTATTTTTAGTTATTTACTTTAGCCAATATAAATTAGCTACATCATGTGCACAGGATAAAAAAAAATACTAATCATCATAATAATATTACTAATAAAATTCACAAACACAAGATGGCAACTGTGGCAGGCCCTCTGTGAGAAGATCACAGAGGACACTAAACAAGACCCCCTACACACGCACGCACGCACACACACACACACACACACACACACTGGTATTCCCCTACATGTTGTTATATAAAGGCTTAACATAATTTTAGACAGCTACCAAGGAATTCCCCCCATGAAGCAGAGCTTTAAGTGCATCAGCAGCAGGATTCCAAGCCTCCACTGTTCCCCACCGGGTGCCATTGACCCTAGTAATCAAACATAGCTCAGGACCCAGTAATTCCAGGAGAGGGAATGAGGAGGCTCACAACTCAGTGCCAGTAGCTTTTTATCTGTGGCATCTGCAGTTGACATATTTAACATATTCTTCTGTTAATTCTAAACCACTGATAGTTTGACCATGAATTTGTCATGAATGGATGCACAGTGGCGGCATGGTGGTGCAGTGGATAGCGCTGTCGCCTCACAGCAAGAAGGTCTCGGGTTCAAATCCAGGCCGGGGGTCTTTCTGTGCGGAGTTTGCATGTTCTCCCCGTGTCCGCGTGGGTTTCCTCCGGGTACTCCGGTTTCTTCCCACAGTCCAAAGACATGCACGTTAGGCTAATTGGAGAGTCTAAATTGCCCGTAGGTATGAGTGTGTGAGTGAATGGTGTGTGTGCCCTGCGATGGATTGGCGACCTGTCCAGGGTGTATTCCTGCCTCTCGCCCGGAACGCATGCTGGGATAGGCTCCAGCCCCCGCGACCCTGACCAGGAATAAGCGGCTTAGATGGATGGATGGATGGATGGATGGATGGATGCACAGTGTTAAGTGGCAACTAATTGAAAAAAGAATACTAGTCCCCAGGAATGCTGTTCTAGATGACTGAAATATACATTTGACCTTGTGAAGAAAAATCTCTTGCCCACTGAATCCAGGGAATCTCCACACATTTCACGAATGTATTCATTATTATTATTTTTATTGTGCACAAATGCAAAATTCAACATAATGTAGCATGTATTATGTGTCTGCATTTCTACTATGCCAAAGAATTATATAAAATATTGATACAATTAATTTGGAGATGACTCCTTTGGGTTCTAAGCAGTTTATCGATCCAAAATATGCTGACACGTAGTCCTTCGTCAGAGCCTGAAAATGGAAATAATGGAAATAGCAGTAAATCCCAATAATTTCTTATAAAAGACAGACATCATCATTATTTATTGTGTAAGTCCAATAATATCATTCATATTATTAGAACTGGAGGCATGCAATTTGTAACACCATTGAAAAGGTATATATCCATTTAGCAAATGTCCTCCTGAAAATCCCCATACACATGGTTCTTCAGCTGAATATTAAATGTGCCCTTGGCCTCAGTATGGGAGACAATATGAAGATAAGCTGGCAACACATATGACTTTAAACTATGAATAAAGGAAGTGAATGATGTTTTTAGTGCAACAAAAAAGAGTATCCATGCTTTGAGACAATTTCCCCCAAAGCAAGCATGAGCTCAGAGAGAAATATGTTCAATATGCAAGATCAGAATGCTGCCAGAAGCTTCACAACCATGGGCTAGAGATACAATTTTGGTATGCAAGATGAGTACTTTTTACGTGTTGGCTTTGATAAAAATTTATTCAAATTTGACTGACATTTCATGGTCTTCACGAGCTACCAGGAAATTATTTCTCAAGTAAAAATAGTTTGTACTGCATGAGGTGTGAAATTAAATCATTAAATGCCGTATTCCCCAGTGTGCAATTTTATAGACAGGCGGACAAAAACAGTGATGGCACCACTGCATACAACTTTATGACACCTGCTAAATATAAACTTTATAGTTTATAAAGCTCCTAAACAAAGACAGTTAGTTAATTAAAAAATAATACCAATTCAGATCATTTTCTAATATGTCCATATGGGCTTCATTTAGGCCTACTTAAAATCTGTCCATTACAGAAACATTCAGATGCACTGCTTCTCTGTAGGAGTTTTTCTTTCTCATTTTGTGGAGAATCAAAGGACACGCCATGGACTTCAACTCTAAAGGGACCCCATTGTGAAAGATGCAATTTAAATCATTATACATTATACTCGGTTTTATAATCCCATACAACAAAGCAATATGCACAAGAGTAAATTGGAACTGATAGAACTAACTTTTTTGTTATTAGAAACACTCTCAAGACCAATGGAGATGATGTATTGAAGCCTTGTCAAAGCTTAGATGTTTGGGGGAGGCGGGGCTTACCACATTGGGTATGCTGTCCATGGGGTATCCATGAAGCTGCTCAACATCAAACGAAAAGAACCATGGCAGCTCAAACAGCTTGCATGTCAGAAATGTCCGCTCAATTTAAGGCTGTTAGATTTGACATATTAACCTCATAAAATTCATTACTTATGAATTGACTTCAATTTTAAAGGAAAAATGACATTTCTTGGCCTTCACAAGCTAACAGAAAATGTTGTCTCCAGTAAAAATTGTTTGTACTGTGTGAGGTTTGAAATTAAATAATTAAATCCAGTATCCCCTAGTGTGCAATTGTATATAGCCAGGCAGACAATAACAGTAATACTGGCAGAACCACTACATCCAACTTGATGACACATGCTAAATATAAACTTTATGAGTTTATAAAGCTCCTAAAGAAAGACAGTTAGGTAATTAAAAAATAATTCCAATTCAGATGCTTTTCTAATAGATTTTATGTTCATATGGGCTACATTTACTTCAAATCAGTCCTTTACAGAAACATCCAACGTGGGCTTTAAAAGGACCCCATTTTGAAGATTGAAATCATTATACATTATACTCAGTTCCATTATCTAATAGAACAAGGCGATGTATGAAACATAATATTCATTACTTAAATTTGACTACAATTTTAATGCATACCATGTGTGTTTCTTTGTGATGTTAAATGCTATTATTTTGAATTACTTGTTCTTCTTCCACTGGAGAGACATTTTTTGCATATGCGATTGTATGGAAATGAATACAGATGGATTGTTATCACAAGTTTCCCTGAAATAATTTGGTAAAAGCTATTTATTTTTTGGTAAACACATTTCTATGCCATGTATGATAGAGATTGTGACAAATTAAATTAATACAGTGTGAAAATTATTATAATACTAATTAGCTTCAGCTTGAGAGAAGATGACCACTACAGTGGCTTTGGTGAAAAGACTAGATTCAAGTTAAATCTGACACACAAAAAACAACACAATGGAACGATTTGCAATAGTTTTTTGGCTTCATAGCCGCAATGCACTTTTTCCTTTGCTGCAACTAAGCTGACAAACTCATAATGTAGTTTAAGACATGGTTAAACGTCATTGCAGAAAGTTAATAGGGAACCACATTGTTGTTAGTTTAAAGCGCAAATTGAATCGGCTTTATTGAACACCTGGGGCAGAACTTAAAGCATTTAGTTGAGTGTTAAACACATGGTTATGAAAATTTATAGAGGCTGTCATTTTTCAAAGCTAGCAAGGGAATTAAAGTGAAATATAATTATCCTAAATGTAAAGTGATTAACATTAAAAACAATCCAGATTTTTCTTTTACACTTTGTCCCAAATGTATGTGAAAATGAAAAGCCTAAGGTTCTTTTCTCATCCATCGTGACACTAGGTATAAAGATATTATACCTGGGAGGCTTAGCAAATAGCCACACAACTGGGAGGCTTAGCAAATAGTCAGGAATCTACTAAAGTAATCCAAGACGATCTGAATAGAATCCAGAAATGGGCAGAAACCTGGCAAATGAAATTCAATACAACTAAATGTAAAGTTCTACATGTGGGGAATAAAAACATAGGACAGGACTATTTTATGGGAGGTAGAAAACTAGAATGTGCACACCTAGGAGTACTAGTTGATCAAAGCTTGTCAGGGTCTGGTCAATGTGCGGTAGCAGTTAAAAAAGCCAACAGGATGCTGGGATACATAGCCAAGAGTATTGAGTACAAATCGAAGGAGATCATACGCACCATATACAATGCCCTTGTTAGGCCACACTTGGAATATTGTGTGCAGTTCTGGGGACCGCACTACAAAAAAGATATAGATGCGCTGGAAAAGGTCCAAAGACGGGCAACCAGACTGATTCCAGGCATAAAAGACAAGTGTTATGAGGAAAGGCTAGAGATGCTTGGACTGTTCAAACTTAGTAAAAGGAGACTTAGGGGAGATTTGATAGAGGCTTTTAAATGTATTAAAGGAATTAACAAAGTGAAGTACAGGAAATTATTCAAGTTGAGTTCGGTTAGCAGAACCAGGGGGCATAAATGGAAACTGACAAAGGGTAAATTTCACACGGACACTAGGAAATATTTTTTCACACAGAGAGTGATCAATGCGTGGAATAGCTTGCCTGGACATGTAGTGGAGGCTGAGACACTAGGGGTATTCAAGGCCAGGCTCGATCCAGTGTTAGACACTAGCCTTTGGGTAAACTAAGCATTGTGAGCAGATTAGTGGTAGGAATGGACGAGCAGTGTTGGGCTGAATGGCCTGTTCTCGTCTTCCCCTTATGTTATATATTAGCTTCCCCTCAATATACAAACTGTAATGTTTTGCTGCCAGACATGACCAAAATTCCACCATGGCATTTCAGATCCAGAAGCTCAGCGAAAACAGGTTGTTCTCTCTTGCTTTTATTCAACAGAACAATATTCCACTTACCATGAAGATGATGGGCCAGATCAATACACAGAAGACAATAGGGAACCAAACATAAAAAGTTCAAGAACAAATATGATTCCTGTAGGGATTTGGGTAAGGGAGTAACAAACATATTATATATTGCAGGGAACATAATGAAATTGAATGTTTTATATACAAACTATTGGGGGGCATGGACAGATATGACTGTTTAGAATATTGGGGGGGACATGTCCCCCTCTTCCCCCCCACTTGATACGCCTATGGATTTAGGTAATTGGTGGTATTATTCCCTTATTTTGTTCTACAGGAAATATTTAATAGGGCCCAGTTCTTTTACTAATGAAATGCAGGAAGAATGATGTCATTCCTTAATGCCTCCAAGTGGCCATTGGTAGGCTACTTAGATTTTAGGCAGAGAGACAAGCGAATGTATTGTGTTGACAGCAGAGAAGTAAAGGCTCTGTTTGTTACATAGCATTAGGTGCATCCTTTGTTTCTAAATAGTTTATTTTATTTGAGATATCAACCCATAGTGTAGTTTGGGGAAAGAAGTGAGAAAGGAGAGGAGGTTAGGATTTTGTCAAAATACTTTGAACTAAAAGTACTCAACAAAACAACTTTTATACATTAAAATTTGTATTAACTGTTAATGTCCTACCACATTTCAGAGTATACTGCAGTGTATTTTGTTCAGTTCTTTTTGGAGTCATAGGTCATGCCGTAATCTGCCGGCTCTGTTTATGTCTTTTTGCTAGGAGGATCTAATGTGTAGTTATATTTGAATCATCTTTTATAGAATTTCTGATGTTGGTAACATGAGAAATGGACCATGAAATATATATATTGAGCTGTGTTCAAGCTGAGACATTTCATCATTATCAGACCCTGAATTATCTAGGAGATGTATATGGTTCACACTTTCAATATAAGATTTATTACAGCAGTAGTAACTTGCTATCTGACTTTATTTACAGCGACAGAGGAAAGAGTTATAAAAAAACAGTGATATGTGGAGCAAGAACCTCCCAGCAAAATAGTAGGACTATATTTACTGGGAATCTCAAAGAAAGTTTGAGACTTGGCCAGACAGCTAGATACAATGTAGCTGACATGGCTATAGGTAGCATGTGGTTCCACTGCACTTTTTGTTCAATGTGATTGCTGTAGCTATCTAGCTACTCCCCGATGCATTCTAATGTATAAATTAAAGATGAACATCTTATAAATTTTCATGGCTGCTACCAATAGCAGTCAAAAAGGTGGAATCACCAATATGATACAACTATGGTATCCTTTTTTGTAGAATTCTCAAGGGACAATTATTGATGAAACTGCCTGCTCAAGTCCTAGATTAAAACTTTCAGTCAATTGATTTAGAGTTGCTCGCCTTATAGCCTTGCACTTCAAACTAATACATGGACATCACAATTCAGGAGTATGCAATTCTGACCACAGTTACCCTTTGTTGATGATGTCTTTCCCTCAGAGATCCATGCCTTAGAAACTATTACTTGTGAAACATCAGCAAATTGAGTTTAAAGTCCAGTACTCCGAATACTCAAAACTAGTGGTATTACATGTTGCAATCCCTCACTTATGTAAAGTACAGGTAACTGTCAAAATAAAGGAAATACATGATTAAATGATGGGTTCTGGTGGCTCTGTTATTGTGCGAGGTACATTTTCCTGGCATGGTTTAGGTCCACTCAGCCCCTTAGAGGGCAAAGTAAATGCCAATAAATACAAAGCTATTGATCACTTTCACTTCACCTATGGTGAAGCATTTATATCCTGATGGGAGTGGTCTTTTCCAGGATGACAATGCCCCATCCACAGGGCAAAAGTGGTCACTGAATGGTTTGCTGAGCATGAAAGTAATGTAAGCCATATGCAGTCATCCCCTCAGTGTGTTGTTAGCCATCATGATAGTTGTAATAAACATCATCATGGTTATCAATTAGTTTAAATCAAATACATTTAACCACCCATTAATATTGGGGATATACGTGACGAGTAAGATACAAACAAGTTATACGTGAGCTAGTTTTTTGATAAATAAAAAATAATAGCTAGAAAAATAAATAGCTCCAGTATAGACAAAGAGCAAATAACTAAAAGGGAAAAACAAAAGCACTATTCACTCAATCATTCTTTCAGAGGGGGAATATAGAACACAATAAATGGCATGACGTTGTCGTGCAACAGAGTTGCACAATATGAAGAGTACAGGTTTTTGATAGGCCGTATAACCAATCATTAATCCCCTAATCCCCCGACCAAAAACATAGTTCTTAATCACCATTATGCTCCTATCAAAATAGGTTTTCCACAAAACTCTAAGGGAAAGGCAGTCACCTCCCCACATCAGGTGTCATGAGTATCCCATCTTTAGTAGTAAATAATATGAAACCATAATGAGGATGTGATAATAATAAAAAATAACTGAAGCATATAACATTGCAGTTTATAGGCTAGAGTTGTAGATGATTATGGGATATCTGAGTTCATCAGTTTTAGTGTAAATGTTTAGTCAATATGCAGTGATTAGCATAGGTCTGTGGGGTGAAAAAATATGGCTACACATATCAAAAAGAGAGGGGAGTCCTGGTTGTTGTAAATTAAGGTGAGTGAGTCTGTTCTAGCTCCCGCACTCAATTTGGGGGATTTGAATTCCCGCCCCAGAACACTACGCTCAGGCTGCAAGGGTATACTTTTAATACTCCACATTATACTCATGGAGCTTCCTCTTTATCAGATCAAACTGCCTCCGCTTTTGTCAGAGATCGGCACTGAAGTCTGGATAAATGTGGAACCTTGCACCATTGTATTGGAGATTCTTTTTCTCCCTGGTAAACCACAGGATTTTCACTTTGTCCTGGAAGTTAAGTAGTTTTATTAGAATGGGCTGTGGCCCTTTGTCAAAGTTGCCCTGGCAGAAGGTTGGGCTGCGGTGCACCCACTCGATAACCAGCACATCAGGGTAATTCTCCAGGCCAAGGAGCTGTGGGAAGAACCGGTTCATGAACCCCATAGTATCCCGGCCCTCTGCCAACTCTGGCACCCTAAGGAAACGCAGGCTATGATTCTCACAATTTTCCACCTGTTGCTTCAGATCATCATTTATTTTTCCAAGCTTTTTAACATGATTCATAATGTAGTAATGAGCAAGGGTCGCATCGACATACACGTATTCAATATTTATTTAGTGAAGACGGTAGCGAGAAGAACTCAATTTGTCAGCACAAATAACAGACAAAAAAGACATTAGGAACAATATATCAATTGATGCTCTACAAAAAAGCAATAAAGTTCATTACTAAAGTGCTAATTAATAAACTTTCAAAGTAAACACTCTAGAAATATAAGAATGATAACCGAGATCAACTAAACATTTAATGGAGTGAGGTTATTTGGAAGGTCCTGAGACCATACGGACAAGTGGTTAATGTATATTACTACCTGTTAGTACATCATTAACACACTCTGACTATAAGTTAGTTGTTAAATAAGTCTCATATCTGGCTATAATAAATTAGAGAAATGGGGATGTTTCTTTAAATATATTACAAGTAAATCAACTTTAAATTAAATTAATTCAATAAGCACATGTTATTACAATATGCAAACCTATTTGATTTGATTTGATTTATTTAACCAATCTTTAACCAGGCAAGTTAATTGAGAACACATTCTCAATTCTTTATGCCAGTGAAGGATATCAAAAGTTGAAATACTTAATGATTCCAGGGAGGACCAGTCCTGGACCCATGTTGCAGCTTGTCAGCTGGGTTGGAGAAGGTGAAATTCCAACTGTACACATTCTCAGCGGTGAAGATTCACAGGAGACCGAGGCATGAAGGGACTCAAATCCAGTGGACATGCAGTTGGAAGGGGTCGTGCAGTTGTAACTTCTCGGAATACACAACCTTCCATGGGCTAGTTGCAGGACTCTGGACCGTTGATCTGCTGTTGAGTGGTTGACACAACAGGCCTCTCTCGGGACATGTATGCACTACTGAACTACTGTAATCATGTTAATCTGAGGTCATTAGGTCTCTGTCCCCAAGACAAAACAATTACAATACAACAGGGGCCTGCATGTGCTACAATAATGTCCTGTATATTGTCCTTGGCAATGGAATTGGTGTTGGCGTACAACGCAGCCAATGAACAATAATACAATTACCATACAACGATACATCCATCCATCCATCCATCCATTGTCTAAGCCGCTTATTCCTGGTCAGGGTCGCGGGGGGGTGCTGGAGCCTATCCCAGCATGCGTTCCGGGCGAGAGGCAGGAATACACCCTGGACAGGTCGCCAATCCATCGCAGGGCACACACACCATTCACTCACACACTCATACCTACGGGCAATTTAGACTCTCCAATTAGCCTAACGTGCATGTCTTTGGACTGTGGGAAGAAACCGGAGTACCCGGAGGAAACCCACGCGGACACACGGGAGAACATGCAAACTCCACACTGAAAGGCCCCGGCCTGGATTCGAACCCGAGACCTTCTTGCTGTGAGGCGACAGTGCTATCCACTGCACCACCGTGCCGCCTACAACGATACAATCGGAAGATACTTTAGTTTATTAAGGGAATCAACACAAAAAAGGGTAGGGGAAAAGGCCAGCAAGTTCAGTCCATAATCCATTATCGTGGTTGTTATCCGTTCTCCAAAGTCGTCAAGCCAATCCAGTTCCTCAGTCAATCCAAAAGTCGGTGCACACAGGGGGTTATCCAAAAACAGTCCAAAATTAAGCCAATCTAATTAAATGCTTTCCGCTTATTCCTCCACTCACCAGCGCGTTTCCCTATTTGGTACTTTGCAGTTTGTTTGAGGTACAGGCACATCTTTTATCTCCTCTGTATCATTTCTATGATGTCTATCTCATGAACTGAACTGGTGTTTGAACTTTGGAATATGACAAGCTTATCCAATTTAGAAAGATGAGGAAATGCATCATGTATGAATAGAATCTGGAGCATATCAATTTAGCCAAATGGATGCCTCTTCTTCAAGGTTCTTATGAGGATTTTGTCACAGATGAAAAGTGCTTATAAAAATACCTCAAGTGTGAGGACTGTTTTTTCAAGGGCATAGCCTCCTCCGAGACAACACTCGTCGTGCTGTCGTCTGTGATTCCGGTAACCCAGAACCACTCCTATGCGCAGCAAACTGTGTGTGTCGGCTTCCCTCCCCCCTCCCTGGGGCGGACAACCAATTGCCGCCCTGATGGCACTCCTGGCCAGAGCCGACTCTGGCGGGATGGGGAATCGAACCCCGATCTCCGTGGCCAGTGTCGAACGTTGTAACCACTGGACCACGCGGGAGGCCTAGCCTAATTTTTGTAATTAACTTTTATTTTAGGAAAGGAACCATAATTTGCCTTGCATGAAGGTGCAATATGACAACACAGAATTTGCACAAATACATTCTTAAAATACATTCTTAAGGATCACCATTTCGATGCTTGTGTTTGAAGTGTTGTCGTTTTGGGGAAATCAGTCTTTAACATTGATTTTACAATGTTTTTACTACAACATACATTGTGGTCAAAATTGTATTCTAATCTTACCTGAAATCAGTCATTAGTACTACAGAAAATTAAACACTTCTGGGTGGTTCCTAAACCTCAACAAATTCAAATGCTTTTCCGAAAAATATCCTGTCACAAACATGGCGTTGACGGCAGTGCTGGACTAGTGTTTTGTCAACTAGTTATAACCAGAAAGTTGCAGTTTTGAATCATAGTTTGGGCAGTACTAGAAGAAAGGTAAAATGTATTGTGAGAATATCATAAAATGGGTACGAATGTGTGTCTCCCTGTACAACAGTGTTTTGTGAGAAAGGAAAAACAATGGTTGCCCGTGGTTGGTCAGAAAGCACTATTGCTCTGCCCTTGCCCCCCCCACACACACACACACATCCTCTGTAACGAGTGGACCATATTCTCACATATTCTCCATAGGGCTGTCCAATTGCTTAAAATGTGTGGGGGAGAAGACGCAAACCATGACGGCCCACCCCCGCCCCCATGGTGTCATATGATCGATGTCCGCACCTCCTCCTAATGCAAGAGTGAGGCTGCTCCTAGAGGGCAATGATGGCCTCCAGCTGGTAGACTCATTTCATCTCCAGGAAGATCGATGGGAAGTAAACCCATTGTGCCATTTCTGCACTTCCCCCGGCTTCCATGTAAATTCCTCAGTGTAAAATTGTAGGTGTTGAATTATAACCCAATTACACTTTGTATGTAATTGTATGTGCATTATTAGTGGTAGTAATTTTAATTTAATTGTATTCATTGTTTTGGTCCGGACAAAAACCCACAGAGCCAATTTGATTCAATGATGCCTATTGCTATACCTACTGGGAGATTTTAGTGAATAATAATTTAGTTAGTAGTAGCCTAATGATTTAGCATTGATTATTACAAATGGTTCATTTGCACATGCAAGATGCTGTGTAGACTCCAATCAATTACTCCAATCAATGCCTAAAACACATTGTGCTTTCAATTATGTCAAACCCATCTACAGCATTACAGTATTATCAGGCATGCTTTATATATCATCCTTATTCTGTATTTTTACTTAAGAAAATCAGGAGAAGTATCTTACTGAGGGGTAGTATACCCATCCCTATACTCATTGTTTCAATAGAGGTCTGGCTACACTCCACACAGCAGGACCAGAAGCAACTTGTCTTGTCTTAGGGGAATCAAATAAATACATGCAAATAAAAACTCTTTAGAATGATTGTAAGCCCAGGCCCTTTAGTGTCATACTGTCACTCACAGTTCCAAGCATGCACCTCTGCTGGCTGTTCCAACATTAATTACAGTAAGTGGCACACTGGCCTGGTATTCATATGTGGGTTGTCTGTATTTTGTTTTCTAAACTATATTTAAAGGAGACAAATCCCACGTGAGGCTGTGCACTAAATCACACAGTGGGGTGTGTGTCTGGAATAGCTGTAGGGTCCGACTGGGATGATTTATATTGGTAATACTGATGCATGTAATGATAATATTTTACAAGTTATTGAAAAAAGAAACGGAACTAGGTCAACGCTAACAGAGTTGTTTAGTGTCAGACAAAGCCACTGCCTCTGAAACACCAACCACTGCACAGCTCATCCATCACAAATTTCTCAGATCGAGTCGCTAAAATATTAGTCTTCCTGTCTTCTTGTATTGCACCACTCTTTGGTCCAATTCAATGCTACATTTGAACTCAAGATCAGGAGGTAAGAAATACAAAATGGTGGGATTTCAGTTCAAATGAAACTGCGACCATACATATAATAACTACAGATTTCTGTGAATATTTTTGATGGTGCTAAGATATTATTTAGCTAAATTATTTATTATTATTTAATCAATGCACTGTCATTAGCATTTTACTGGAATAGAATCATTATGTGAATTATTGGCCTGTGGTTCTCATACCATAATATAAAGAATTAGCATGATATTAGAGGCTGTTCTGTGCAGAAAAATATATATATACTTTTTAGTTAAGCTTTCTTTAATAAATGAGAATATTTTAAAATGATAAAATGTTTATATACTGTAGCGCAACCAAGGGTGTTGGGTTTCCACTCCGCCAATAATCTATAACTTAATCAATAAACAACGAAACAAATGGAGACAGTTCAAAATTAAACCGAGGTTTATTGATTACAAACAGAGTTTTTCCGCGGAAGGAAATGCCGCTCCCGTGGCAGGGAAACACGGCTGGCAACAAATGTCACTGGCAATACAACAATGTCCACAAACTTTTCGCTCTCGTTGTTGTGTTGTCCGTGATCCAATTCCATCATCCGCTCCGGGGTAATTCCTTTGCTGTCCGTTCGAGAGAGATAAGAGATTTGAAAGTTTTGTTTGTGTCCAATTTCGCCAGTCGTTTATCCAAAAAAAGAATCCGTCCGATTGCCACAAAATAATAATCACAAACAAAACTTTCTCTCTATCTCTCTATCTCTCTCGCCAGACTCTCACCCACCCAATCTCATACCTACTCCCAACAACGCACCTGAGGGAGAGCGCACCTTTTAATCGTTCTTAATTCGGGTTTATTTCCTTCAGATGGGGAATTAGACCCGGGGTTCCCAATTCTGCGCGGGGGTGGAGCCAGCGGGTGGAGAGGTATTTCCCCTCCACAATGACGCCTACTCGGGCGCTACAATACCTTATACAGTATATTTGGTTACACAGAACATGTACTGTTAAAATAAAATGCCACCTATTTATGGAATTTGAAATTAAAAATAATTTCCACAATTTTGCATGAGTGCAGGCTGGCTCCTCCTTGAGCCGCCACCTTACCGTGGTGGAGGGGTTTGCGTGTCCCAATGATCCCAGGAGCTAAGTTGTCGGGGGCTTCATGCCCCTGGTAGGGTCACCCAAGGCAAACAGGTCCTGGGTGAGGGACCAGACAAAGCGTGGCTCACAAGACCCCCCATGATGACAAACAAAAATGGAAATACGTTTCCCTCGCCCGGACGCGGGTCACGGGCCCCCCTGGAGCCAGGCCCGGGGTAGGGCTCGAGGGCGAGCGCCTGGTGGCCGAGCCTACACCTATGGGGCTCGGCCGGGCACAGCCCGAAGAGGCAACGTAGGACCCCCTTCCCATGGGCTCACCACCCATGGGAGGGGCCAAGGGGTCGGGTGCAGTGTGAGATGGGCGGCGGCCGAAGGCAGGGGCCTTGGCGGTCCGATCCTCGGCTGCAGAAGCTAGCTCTAGGGACGTGGAATGTCACCTCTCTGGCGGGGAAGGAGCCTGAGCTGGTGCGGGAGGTCGAGAGGTTCCGGCTAGATATAGTCGGCCTCGCCTCGACGCACGGCATGGGCTCCGGAACCAGTCTCCTTGAGAGGGTTGGACTCTCTTCCACTCTGGAGTTGCCCCTGGTGGGAGGCGCCGAGCAGGGGTGGGAATACTTATTGCCCCCGGCTCGGTGCCTGTACGTTGGGGTTCACCCGGTAGACGAGAGGGTAGCCTCCCTCCGCCTTCGGGGGGGGGACGGGTCCTGACTGTTGTTTGTGCTTATGCTCCAAACAGCAGCTCAGAATACCCACCCTTTTTGGAGTCCTTGGAGGGGGTGTTTGAGAACACTCCTTCCGGGGACTCCCTCGTTTTGCTGGGAGACTTCAATGCTCACGTGGGCAACGATAGTGAGACCTGGAGGGGCGTGATTGGGAGGAACGGCCCCCCCGATCTGAACCAGAATGGTGCTTTGTTGTTGGACTTCTGTGCTTGTCACAGATTGTCCATAACGAACACCATGTTCAAGCATAAGCGTGTCCATATATGCACCTGGCACCAGGACACCCTGGGCCGCAGTTCAATGATCGACTTTGTGGTCGTGTCGTCGGACTTGCGGCCGCATGTCTTGGACACTCGGGTGAAGAGAGGGGCGGAGCTGTCAACTGATCACCACCTGGTGGTGAGTTGGCTCCGATGGTGGGGGAGGATGCCGGTCAGGCCTGGCAGGCCCAAACGTATTGTGAGGGTCTGCTGGGAACGTCTGGCAGAGTCTCCTGTCAGAAGGAGCTTCAACTCCCACCTCCGGGAGAGCTTCAACCATGTCCCGGGGGAGGCGGGGGACATTGAGTCCGAGTGGGCCATGTTCCGTGCCTCTATTGTCGAGGCGGCTGACCGGAGCTGTGGCCGCAAGGTCGTCGGTGCCTGTCGCGGCGGTAATCCCCGAACCCGCTGGTGGACACCGGCAGTGAAGGATGCCGTCAAGCTGAAGAAGGAGTCCTATCGGACCTTTTTGGCCTGTGGGACTCCGGAGGCAGCAGATAGGTATCGGCGAGCCAAGCGGAGCGCGGCTTCGGCGGTCGCTGAGGCAAAAACTCGGGCATGGGAGGAGCTCGGTGAGGCCATGGAGAACGACTTCCGAACGGCTTCGAGGAGGTTCTGGACCACCATCCGGCGTCTCAGGATGGGGAAGCAGTGCACTGTCAACACTGTGTACAGTGGGGATGGGGCGCTGCTGACCTCGACTCGGGACGTTGTGGGTCGGTGGAGGGAATACTTCGAAGACCTCCTCAATCCCACCGACACGCCTTCCAGCGAGGAAGCAGGGTCTGGGGACTCGGGGTGGGCTCTCCTATCTCTGGGGCTGAGGTCGCCACGGTGGTTAAAAAGCTCCGTGGTGGCAGGGCCTCGGGGGTGGATGAGATCCGCCCGGAGTCCCTCAAGGCTCTGGATGTTGTGGGGCTGTCTTGGTTGACACGACTCTGCAGCATCGCGTGGACATCGGGGGCAGTGCCTCTGGACTGGCAGACCGGGGTGGTGGTCCCCCTCTTCAAGAAAGGGGACCGGAGGGTGTGTTCCAACTACAGGGGGATCACACTCCTCAGCCTCCCTGGTAAGGTCTATTCAGGGGTTCTGGAGAGGAGGGTCCGTCGGATGGTTGAACCTCGGATTCAGGAGGAGCAATGTGGTTTTCGTCCTGGTCGCGGAACTGTGGACCAGCTCTACACCCTCCGCGGGGTCCTGGAGGGTGCATGGGAGTTTGCCCAACCAGTCTACACATGTTTTGTGGACTTGGAGAAGGCTTTCGACCGTGTCCCTCGGGGAGTCTTGTGGGGGGTGCTCCGGGAGTATGGGGTACCGGACCCCTTGATACGGGCCATTCGGTCCCTGTACGACCGGTGCCAGAGCTTGGTCCGCATTGCTGGCAGTAAGTCGGACTTGTTCCCGGTGAGGGTTGGACTCCGCCAGGGCTGCCCTTTGTCACCGGTTCTGTTCATAACCTTTATGGACAGAATATCTAGGCGCAGCCGGGGCGTTGAGGGGTCCGGTTCGGTGGCCTGAGGATTGGGTCACTGCTCTTTGCAGATGATGTGGTCCTGTTGGCTTCATCGGGCCGTGACCTCCAGCTCTCGCTGGAGCGGTTCGCAGCCGAGTGTGAAGCGGCTGGTATGAGAATCAGCACCTCCAAATCCGAGACCATGGTTCTCAGCCGGAAAAAGGTGGAGTGCACTCTCCGGGTCGGGGAGGAGATCCTGCCCCAAGTGGAGGAGTTTAAATACCTCGGGGTCTTGTTCACGAGTGAGGGAAGGATGGAGCGGGAGATCGACAGGCGGATTGGTGCGGCGTCGGCAGTGATGCAGACGCTGCATCGGTCTGTCGTGGTAAAGAGGGAGCTGAGCCTAAAGGCAAAGCTCTCGATTTACCGGTCGATCTATGTTCCTACCCTCACCTATGGTCACGAGTTGTGGGTAGTGACCGAAAGAACGAGATCGCGAATACAAGCGGCTGAAATGAGTTTCCTCCGCAGGGTGTCTGGGCTCTCCCTTAGAGATAGGGTGAGGAGCTCGGTCATCCGGGAGGGGCTCAGAGTAGAGCCGCTGCTCCTCCGCGTCGAGAGGAGCCAGATGAGGTGGCTCGGGCATCTGGTTAGGATGCCTCCTGGACGCCTCCCGGGTGAGGTGTTCCGGGCACGTCCCACCGGGAGGAGGCCCCGGGGAAGACCCAGGACACGCTGGAGAGACTATGTCTCTCGGCTGGCCTGGGAACGCCTCGGGATTCCCCGGAAGAGCTGGACGAAGTGGCCGGGGAGAGGGAAGTCTGGGTCTCCCTGCTTAGGACGCTGCCCCCGCGACCCGACCCGGAGAAGCGGTAGAAGATGGATGGATGGATGGATGGATGACCAACTAAACTTGACCACAAAGGCCTATTTCCTGAACACGTGGACAGATGAGGATGACATGATGAAGTCTTTGAAAAGAGCAGGATAAAAGCCTGTGATGAAACCCACATTCCCTTGTAGTGAAGTTTTTCATCCAGCCCTTTATATAAGCTAATAGTTTGACTCTACCCTGTCTGTAATACTGAGAAAGTGACCAACGAATCCAAGAATCCAAGATGTCCTCCATTTTCTTTCCAGTACTAGAGGGGCTGTTCACAATCTGTTACTTTGTACAAAGCCCTCCTTAGATCTCAGGTCTGGCACATTCCCCTGGTGGATTGCAGCAAAAAGCTATAGGATAAGAACAGGAGAGGGTCTGGTCCAGAGTGGTATTGGTCATCCGTGGATCCTGTTGAGTTCCCACCTCACCTTTCCTATGAGAGTGAAGTGAGGGCAATGCTGTCTCGCTCTTCAAAGGCACGTCTGATCCCACTCATCTTTTCCATGTTATCATCACCTCAAACAAACAAGGAAAACCTGACAGGACATGGAGAAATCAGTCACATCACATTAAGAGCAAAATGACTCCTGTGTTCACCCCTGTACAGTTCCTTTAGACAGCACAGCCGCACAGATAAAGAAACAGCTTCCTTCCATATTATACTTAGATTTTGTACATATATTATATGTGTATACTATGTGTACACATACTGATGTATAACAAATATTATGTATGAGTGCAGGTGAGTGCCTCACAGCAAGAAGGTCTCGGGTTCGAATCCAGGCCGGGGGCCTTTCTGTGCGGAGTTTGCATGTTCTCCCCGTGTCCGCGTGGGTTTCCTCTGGGTACTCCGGTTTCCTCCCACAGTCCAAAGACATGCACGTTAGGCTAATTGGAGAGTCTAAATTGCCCGTAGGTATGAGTGTGTGAGTGAATGGTGTGTGTGCCCTGCGATGGATTGGCGAACTGTCCAGGGTGTATTCCTGCCTCTCGCCCGGAACGCATGCTGGGATAGGCTCCAGCACCCCCCCGCGACCCTGACCAGGAATAAGCGGCTTAGATAATGGATGGATGGATGGATGCAGGTGAGTAACAAAATAATGTTTAATGAAATGGCCTACAATTCACGACAACCAACCTACAATCAATTACAAGAACTGGTAAGCTATTTGCATAAGTAAATGTAATGATATAATTTTTTTTTAACTTCCCATAATTAGTGTAGCATTTTTCCTATATGCTCTCTTGTTCGGTTGACAGAACACAATACCAAATAAGGGTAAGTAAGTAAGTAAAACTTTATTTCTATAGCACCCTTCTCAGCACGGGTGCACAGGGTGCTTTACATCAATAAAATAGAATGCATCAATAAAAAATTCAATCAAACATCATCAAAGAAATAAATAAATAAAAGCGCAGGAAACAACACAAAAGGGAAACATAGACATAAACAGAACATAAACAGGAACATAGGCTGGCTATGGATGACTAAAAAGCCTGCCTAAACAGGTGAGTCTTTAATTGGCATTTGAAAGTGAGCTCTGAGGGAGCGGCTCTCAGATCAGGGGGGAGGGCGTTCCAGAGCCTCGGGGCCGTCACCTCAAAAGCTCTGTCCCCTTTCGTTTTTAGTCTGGTCCTGGGTATGACCAGGAGCTCCTGGTCGGATGACCTCAGTGACCGGCTGGATGAGTAGGGGTGGATGAGGTCAGTGATGTAGATGGGGGCTTGGTCATGGAGGGCTCTGAAGGCGAACACCAGGACTTTGAATTGGATCCTGAGTTGCACCGGGAGCCAGTGCAGAGATGCTAGGATGGGGGTGATGTGGCATGATTTCTTTGACCTGGTGAGCAGCCTGGCAGCAGCATTTTGGGCCAACTGAAGTTTATCCACAGATGATTTGTTGAGACAAGTGTACAATGAATTACAGTAGTCGAGTCTGGATGAGATAAATGCATGTACAGACATTTCCAATTCAGCATGGGAAACAATGGACCGGAGTTTTGCAATATTTCTGAGGTGAAAGAAACAAATACGGGTCAGGGATTTGACATGCTTGTCCAAGTGCATAGACTGATCAAATATAACACCCAGGTTTCTTAGGTGAGGGTGCACATTGTCCTTAAGGGACCCCAGGTGCGTAGCTACTCTAGTAGAAATGTTTTCACCAGCTACAATCAACACTTCTGTTTGAGCTGCATTGAGTTGGAGAAAATTGCTGCCCATCCAGTTCTCAATGGCGGACAGACACTCCTGTAAGATGCTGAGTTTCTCCATTTTGTTGAGCTTAAAAGAGAAATACAATTGGATGTCATCTGCGTAGCAGTGGTAAGAGATACCCTTGAAATTACTGATGAGGAGGCCTAAGGGGAGCATGTAAAGAGCAAAAAGGATTGGCGCTAGCACAGATCCCTGTGGCATGTGTGAAAACGCCGGCGTAAACAACACATAAAATGTCCCAACAATTTGTGTTTTGAGAAAGACAAGTTTTATTCAAGATGGCAAGATTTTCTGCGTTTGAGTGTTTGAGAGCATTGATGGAAAGCGACGAGGACAACAGCTCATCATGTCCCGATTCTGAAGAGGATTCAGATGGAGAGAGACAGCATTTTCAATTTAGAATTGATCCAGATGAGGACCTTACTGAAGAGTAAGTAACTATATTTTATTTGCCATGTTATCAAATACTCGTGTAAATATATGAGTTCCGTGTCTTGTGACTACATATTATGCTTTTTGCAACGTAACAAATTGCAATATGTAGCTACTCAAGATCTATGTAAAAATACTTTTCAAACAGCCTAAAATGTTATAAAAACTCTTATGTAGCATCTTGTCTGTGTTCACGCTTGCGATCTGTATGGTGACATTTATTTTATTTCGCTTGTTTTCAAATACTCGTGTAAATATATGAGTTCCGCGTCTTGTGACTACATATTACGCTTTTTGCAACGTAACAAATTGCAATATGTAGCTACTCAAGATCTATGTAAAAATACTGTATTCACTGTAATGCTCTAATATATTGTGTGTCCTTACAACCTTTTGCTTTTTATGTTTACAGTGATGACGATGTGGAAGACAAAACTCATCCTTCTCCACCAAAAAAGCCACGCAGGACTCCTACACAAAGGTATGTGTCTTATGTGCATTATTGTTAGGCTGTATGATTTGAAATATGTGGCATTCCTCTGCCAGATGTGATGTTTGTATTCTGTAGAGATTTGTGTATGATGTAAATATCACATTTCCTAATGCCTATTCACTGTAATGCTCTAATGTATTGTGTGTCCTTACAAGATGGTGTCTGGATCACAAAGGACCTTCCGTGCCCTTCACCCATCATCCACTACAATAAGCACATGGGGGGTGTTGATCTGTCTGACCAACTCATACAGTACTACACAGCGCAGCACAAAACAATGAAATGGTACCGGAAATTGTTTTTACATTTCTTGGACATTGCCGCCATAAATGCGTACCTCCTACACAAAGAACTGTCATCACTGGGCCATGACTCACAAGGCTTTCCAGGAGGAGCTCATTGCACAGCTGTGTGGTGTCTCACAGAAGGTACCCAGACAGCAGGCTACTTTTGATCATGTGCCTGTGCCCACTGGCAAACAGACTCTGGTTGTTGGCAAACGGGCTACTGTTGGTCGCAAGAAATGTGTACTCTGTAAGATGTGCACTCCATGGGAGTGCAAGGTTTGTGATGTGCCCTTGTGCCTACAGTTGACCAGAAACTGTTTTGAGAAGTGGCACCAAAGACTGTAAAAAACAAGATGTTTTAATGTTTCACCGTGTTTTAATTTAGATTTTTTTGTATATAGTTTGTGCTGTTTTCAATAAATCTTCCAAAATGAAAAAAGCGTTTTGTTTTTTTCTGTCTTCTGCATGGCTCACTGACTTGCTTACTCTGATGGCTTTTGTCTTTGTCTGATGGCCTGGCCTTTGTGACAGAGATGGCCCATCTGACAGATCTTAGAGGTGTGGACAATGAATAATGAATATTCAGGTATTTAGCATTTAGTCCTCCCACAGCCTGAAATAAATGTGACCAGTTCTGATAAAAACAGGTTTTTAGCTATTTAGATCTCAGATGTGCTAAACTATTTTCACACCCTTACATAACCAAGACCTTGATGAACAAACGCACATTGGCAAAACAATTTGTCACTATAGTTTAGTGTGTGCTTTCACAACTTTTAAAAAAATTGAAAAGTTTACTGTTTTTAACTTGTGTGTTTGTAGATCTATTTACAAGCTGCATATGATACTGACTAAACTATTGATGGCATACAAATGTAGCTGTGATTGTCCTTCAAATAAAAATATCAAACACTTTGGAGTAAGTGTGTGTTAAGTTGATGAAATTGAGATAAATATCAGACCATGCCAAAATCACAAACCATCTCAAAGCTTAGCATGGACCTCAGAGGGTTAAGGTAGGAGGCAAACCAATTAAGGGCGCTCCCTGAGATGCCCACCCACTCCCTGAGTCTGTCTAACAAGATTCCATGGTCTACCGTGTCGAAAGCTGCACTGAGATCTAGTAGGACCAGGACAGAACATTCACCGGAGTCAGAGGACATCATGATGTCGTTTGATACTCTGAGGAGGGCAGTTTCAGTGGAGTGTTTTTTGCGGAAACCTGATTGAAATCTGTCTGCGATGTTGTGGTTTGTCAGATAGGTGGTGAGCTGGTTAGCCACAACTTTCTCTAACACCTTCGAGACAAACGGCAGCTTCGATATGGGTCTGTAGTTGTTTGGTTGGGAGGGGTCCAAGTTAGGCTTTTTAAGGAGGGGCTGTATGACCGCGGATGCGGTAATGCGGATTGTTATCCAGACCCCTATTTTTAAATTGGTCTGTGAAAATGTACCCAATTCAAGTGAATTGAATTGAATTGGATAGCGAAATAGATTTAATCGAATGGTTGCACCACATAATTATTTTTATTTTTATTAGTTTTGTCATTTGGAGTTTAAATATAAGTATCAGTTCCCATTAATTAGTAAATGGAGCAAACAAGTTACTCTCTGTACCTCAGCTAGTAATTACGAAAGAAAGTTGATACAATTAGTGAAGCATACAAATTTATACATTAGTCATCAGTGGTGTATTCTGAATGAATTTAATTAGTACTTAGGTTGTTGCCTGGTCTATCAATTAGCCAAGTATTTATATTAGAATATAAACATTTAAAAGCAGCCCTTTTTTATTTCTATAGCTATGTATTTAATTTAATGATACTATATGTGTCAATGGTTATGTGATTTATGTGCATATTATTTATTGAAGATTCATGAATATTGACATTGCTTTCATTCATGTTTAAGCTACAAACATTACAAGTGATCATTTTTGTGATAACTGTTATAGGACACAGAGTTTCATCGCAACCTGGTATCAAAGGACAAATACTATTCAAACTAAACCTTTCAATTGCAATTTAATACTAATCTGTTTGCTAGTTTTTTTGAAATGAACACTTTCAGTGACAGCATTGCTGTTTAGAATTTACGCATGAAAGCTAGGCAGAAAACATATTGATAGCTAGCTAGCTATGGTAATTCACAAGTATCATGTTACTAATGTCAACACTCACAGTCAGGGCCTTCATGCTGGTGGATGCAAGGGAAGAGGTGAGAACCTAATTAGTATGTATCACCTGAGCTAGGAGAAATGCATCATAACTATTAACTATGTTAACTATGGAGACCGTTAAATTTATATTTCAGTAGCTGATTTTATTGATCAGAGATTGAAGAAAAGATTTCCTGATAATCATTTAATATGTCACTATGCCATTAAAGGTCAGTCAAAGAAGGTTTGCCAAAACCTTGTCAGCTAAATAGTCAATTCTTAATGCATATCTTGTAAGTCGCTCTGGATAAGAGCGTCTGCTAAATGCCTAAAATGTCAAATGTAAATGTAATGTCAATATTCAATTGATCCTCAATTGATCTCTTCAGACCTGGACCAAAAATAGTGCTTGAAATTTTAATTGTGAATACCAAAGCTTTTAGTGGTTGGTCAGGTGCTTTGCAATTGATCGTTAACCTTAGTCTCAGGTTGTATTTATGCTTTTCTATGTTAATCTCCTCATCTCCCTGTTTTGGTTTTGTTTTGCTTTCTTGACACATACTGTATCGTCACCTTCTTAAAATAATGGCCTAAGTCATATTTTCAAGTTTTTCAAAAAACTGAATAAACTGAACCAAATATAGAATATATGATAAAGACAAAAAGGTTATGACAATATATGACTATTGACATACAAATAACGCTGTCTGTCAATTATGTAACATAAGAGGATTAGATTACTTAGGCCAATTTACAAACATGCCATTGTGACTTAAGCAATTTTAAACCTGAGCAGCAGCCGCCATCTTGAAAGCTTGTCAAATTGCCTAAGTCACATTGTCTTGTGACTTAGGCAAAGAATTAAACAGCCTAAGTCACACTCTTGATGTAGGCCATTATACTACCGGGGTAGGAACAGCATGATCTTTTCAATTAAGGATGTAGGCAATTTTACCAGAGGTGGCCAGCATCATGAAGAGATGACTTAAACAAAAAAATAATTTTCCTCAAAAAATGACTTAGGCCATTATTATTATTATTATTTTAAGAAGGTGTCGATATGTTTGTGGTTGTGTTTGCCATTCTTTTAGCATAACACAGGAAACAAAAGCATTTTAAAATTATTGAGCAGAAAAAAAATTGTTCTCCTTGGATTTGTGAAATGTCATTCTCAAGGCAAAATTGGTGCTTCATTGGAAAATTACAGAAAGATTATTGATGTGGTGCAACCTGCCTCAAGTGCAGCAAATAAGGGATAGGGGACTCTGCATGAAAATACCAGAATATAAGAGGAAGAAGTGAAAGGTGATAACAGGCACATTACAAGATGGGATTAACATTTTTAATAATTGCAAGAAGTGTGAACACATCAAGTGTGAAGCTGATGTTGTTTTTTGAAACTTTTTACTATGAAAATAAATTGCGAATTAAGACTTTGGGGGCGGGGGGGATTTCAAGCCCCAAACTAATCAGCATCACCCTGATGCCAATACTGGTTGGCTAGAGTAATTTGTCAACATGAAAAAATGGCATATTATTAAACCAATCACTGTGTTCTTTTTTGCAATGTAACAGTATTTGCACCACTCACCTTACATGGGTAGGCTAGTTCCAAGTAAACCAAAGCTCAGTTGCTGCCTATTAGGTGTTTCCATCCCTTAAATTTAAATAGCATTTGTCAATGGATAGCATTTCTGCACAAGAGGGCATTATTTTAAGGAAATGTATATTATTTAAAACTATTTCTATAATATTCTTTCTACAAACTAATAGTTGGGGGTCACAAATATCATTGAATGTGCTATTCTATCACTCCATCTGCCTCATATTGCTTCACTAGTAGGCTGCTGGCACTGCTCCTGTTGTTTGAGGGGGAGACATTTGTTTGTGACTTCATGTTGGACTGGCTGTCTCTTCTGCTGTCCAGCAGTGTGATCATTTTTATATTGAAAATATGGAGTCCTTTTGTTTTGATTTGCAAATAATATTCTTATTTTGTAATAAACAGCATTTCAAAGTTTGGCTGATTCAGCTAGCTGGATTGAATTGTTACTGATTTGATGAGAGCTGATGTTGAAAAGCCAACTGGCATTTTGATCCTTTTTTTCTAAAATCATAAAAAACATGAATTTTGGTTTTAAATAGTAAAATTGACTTTTTTTTCATTTTTCAATTTTACAAGTGTCATTGAGGGTATTGACCTTTATTTTAAGTTTGGCTGCTTTGGCAATCATATTAAGTAACATTGGCTTGTTGTTTTGTATTCTAGCAGCTCAGTTTGAATGTAAAATAAAACATTTTTAAAAAAAGAAGAAAGATTTTCTGCCAACCTTTGCACATACCTGGTTTTGTTCTCCTTCCCACAGAGTGACCACAATTGGCCATTTGAAAGAAAAAATATCTATTTATTTATTATATTTGAATGACAAGAAAGCATACAGTTACCATAGAGCCATCTGGGTGGTCTGTGTGGAGACCTGCCCTTATTTATGACCAGTCTTTCACATGTTTGATGATTGACAGGAGAGAATTACATTTATTGACATGATTTGGTTTTTGTTTGACATGATTTAGATGTGGAGTCAAGTTAACCGGTCTTTCTCACTGTTGCCAATTGAGGTATCCCCGACCGCCAACATATTCGTGGTCTTTATTTTGGAAACTACTATTCTTCTTTTGTTTTATGGATTTTTTTATATTTCTGGTGACAGGGACAACCAAATCCTAAAAAATACAGTACATATTACCAAAAAAATGATAAAGAAATCTGGACATGCATACAAGTACTCTGAAAGTGTACAACCCACAGTCATTGAGCTCAATATTGAATTGCTTGTCTATATAAAAGGCATCTCAGATGGTTCTGTGAGAAATCTAAGCCCAGTCTTCAGTCTTTGAAAAAGTCAATTGATTTAACATGTTCTTTGTCTATCCAATTAAACATTTCCCAAGGGTTTGTTTTCAAGAGCATATTGACTTTTTCAGAGAAAAAAAAATACATATATTCTAAATTTTAATCTCAAGGGGGCTTACATTCCTTTAGTGAGATAAATATTACTGTGAGGTGTATTCATCTGTATTTTGGCCATACAAATATGTAGCTTGACACATGAGGGCTCATTTTAAATCTTCCCACCTTGGAAAGGCAGCAAACAAATTACCACAAACAGCAACAAAGCACCACATTTTAAACGACTAGGCGTCACTTACATTACCACTCCATGTCTATGTGTGGCATGTCAATGAACACATAACTGGATGTTTTTTGCAGTGATGGGTGGTTTCATGAACCCCATAATTGGTGGAGGTACAATGAGCTGTCAGTCATTGACTTGTTTGAGCCAATCAAAAGATGATGCTCTCCACAGGGAAAGCAGTTTTTTTCCCTGGTTCCATAAAGCCTAATTCCATCAGTAGTCTTTTGTAGTAGCTGCTTACAAATATTTATATCTGTCTTTAAAAGTTGTCCTTTTGCACATTTTGTGGATACATTAAGCAAAATAGGCCTCCCATGTCAACAAATTCATTTAATTGAGGGGTTCCTGTGAAGAAAATATCCAGATCCAAAATTATTTTTAGTAATAATAGACATGTTATTGCAGGCACTGGCAACCACAATATTGCTTTTAGACTTAATTTCCTATGATTGCTGAGCTGAGTCTGTACTCACATCTAAGGACTTCCATCAGGAATATGACTTGATAATAATAATTATAATCACAGTCCAGTTGGATAAGAAGCCTGTTACACAAATTCAACAGCTGCACCAGCCAATCTCCTAAACATACACAGCATACATAATTTTGATTTGTGATGTTGGGTAGTTAAAAAGGGAGGGCTTCAAATGAGTCAAACAAGGTCCTCAGAAAAGTCAAGTTATGGTATAATGGCTAGGTCAACAGAATAAATCATGCAGATAACCCACTGTATGGTAATGTTTAGGTCTTATGCAACAGAAACAGGCAATGTATGTTAATGTAGAAATGTAGACATAATAAAGTTGGCAGACCCCATGTCCCAAACCCTGATGACATTATCTTTCATATCTGACACTCCTACTTTTTATACTCTGTATATCAACCCCAAATGAGGAACACAAAGAGCACTAGCTGCAGGGCTGGCATCTGAGGGTGTCATATTCCCGATGTTCCTGTCTCGTTTTTTCCGTTGTCTTGTTCCTCCCTTGTGATTGTGTTAATTGTTTTATTATTTTCAATTATTCTATTATCATTCCCTCATTACTCCCCATCATGTTCACCTGTTGCCAATTCCGTCATCCATTCCGGCACACCTGCTTCCCATCATTTCCATCAGCCCTGCAGTATATCTACCCCGGTTTTCCAGTCACTCTTCGTCAGATCGTTGTTTCCTCTACCTGGTAGAAGCTGACTCCTGTTACTTGTTTTCCTACGCTGTGTTTACTGTTCTCTCCGTGTTGCGTGTTTTGTATGTTTACCCGTGTTCTTGTCGTTTTCCCCTCGTGTTCAGGTCCATTACTCCTCCGTCCACCAGCTCTGTTCGTCCTGCCAGCCCCGCCTGCCTGCACGCTTAGCTGCCTCCCGGTTCCCTCCTGTCTGTCCTCCTGTGCATCCCCTCCAGAATCCAGCCCATCGTCTCTACTACCTCTGTCATCGCTTGTTTCATTATTATAATTAAATTTTCACTCTCCATCCTAAACTTCCGTGTCTGCGTTTGGGTTCGTTCCTGTTCGTCATAACAGAACGATCTGACCAAGCATGGACCCAGCGGACACTAACCAGATCCATCAAGCCCTGTCCCTACAGGGCGTTCTTGTCGGCCAACAGGGTCAATCCATCCAGGAGCTGATGACAGCGATGCACTGCCTCTCCACCAGCGTAAAGGAGAACAAAGATCTTTTACAAGACTTGTTTTCACAACGCGCTGTCCAAGGAAGTTCCCCTCCTGTCGTCGCTTCACCCCTGGACCCGCCAGTTTTCCTGCACAAGGAGCCTCACGTGCCTGCTCCTGATCGTTATGCCAGAGACCTGGGTATGTGCCGCGCCTTCCTCATTCAATGCTCCCTGGTTTTCAAGCAGCAGCCTACCTCGTATTCCACTGATGGGTCCCGCATCGCCTACATAATGGGGTTGCTCAAGGGGGATGCGCTGGCATGGGCGTCCGCCTTGTGGGGGAGCAATTCTTCTTATTTCACTTCCTACTCCCGCTTCGTTTTGGAATTAAGGAATGTCTTTGACCACCCCGTCCGAGGTATGGACGTTAGTCAACGGTTGTTCACCATTTACCAGGGTGCCCGTTCTGTGGCCGACTTCGCGGTGGAGTTCCGCATCACAGCTGCGGAGTCCGGTTGGAACGACCGGGCGCTCCAAGGGCTTTTCGGCACGGTCTCAGCGACTCTTTGAAAGATGAGTTGGCTGCCAGGGAGGACCCAGCTAATCTCGGCGACCTCATTTCCATGGTCATCAGATTTGATAACCGCCTCCGCGAGCGTTACCGGGAAAGAGCTGTCCGTCGTCCCTCCATCTCCTCTTCCCGTGGCTCTCCTCTCTACCCTCCTAGATCGAGACCTGAATCCCCTGCTGCCTCTCTTCCCAGCCTTGTCTCTACTGCAGCCGTCTCCGAAGAGGTTCCCATGCAACTGGGTCGGGCTCGTCTCGCACCTGCTGAGCGTCTCCGGAGGTTGCAATCGGGATCCTGCATTTACTGCGGTCAGTCTGGGCATTTCCTGTCTTCCTGCTCCCTTCGACCAAAAGAGGGGGCTCGCCAGTGATTCTGGGGGTCCTGGCAGTCGTACTACTACCCCACATACTCCGCGACCTCATATGCAGCTCAACGCCGTGTTGTCCTGGAATCAGCAGTCCTTGCCCTTGTCTGCATTAATCGACTCCGGTTCTGAAGAGAACTTCCTGGATTCCAACCTCGTTACCCAAGCTGGCATTGCGTTGGAACCCCTCACTACTCCTCTGAATGCCAACGCTCTCAACGGCAAGCTCCTCGCTCAAGTTACCCACCGCACCGTACCCCTTCACCTCACCCTTTCCGGCAATCACCACGAGACCCTCCAGTTTCACGTCCTCTCCTCACCCCACGCTCCCTGGTCCTCGGCCAGCCTTGGTTGGTGGCACACAACCCCCAATTCGACTGGACCAATAGTCGAGTCACCAACTGGAGTCCCTCCTGTCACTCATCTTGCTTGCTGTCTGCTTCTGCTCCTGCTCTACCTGAGGCTCCTACGCGCCCACCGCTGAACCTCCCAATCTCTCCTCCATCCCTCCTGCTTATCATGACCTCGTCGAGGTTTTCAGCAAGCAACGCCATTGATCTCCTTCCCGGGGCTCCCCTGCCTTCCAGCCGCCTCTTCAACCTGTCCCGTCCAGAGAGGGAGGCCATGGAGCGCTACATCCGCGATTCTCTGCTTGCGGGTCTCATCAGGCCTTCTTCGTCCCCTGTTGCTGCTGGATTTTTCTTTGTGGCCAAGAAAGACAAGTCCCTTCATCCCTGCATCGATTACCGTGGCCTCAATAACATCACCATCAAGAACAAATACCCCCTCCCACTCATCAGCTCAGCATTCGAGCCACTTCAAGGTGCCGTCATTTTTTTGAAATTGGATCTCATAACGCCTACCACTTGGTGAGGGTTCGTGAGGGCAATGAATGGAAGACGGCTTTCAACACCCCCTCGGCCACTTTGAATACCTGGTCATGGCCTTTGGACTTACTAATGCTCCCGCCGTTTTCCAGGCGCTCATCAATGACGTTCTCCGGGACTTCTTAAACCGCTCTGTTTTTGTTTATTTGGACGATATCCTCATTTTTCCCACAGCCTCGAGGAGCACGTCCAGCATGTCCGCCAGGTTCTCCAAAGACTTTTAGAAAATAAATTATTTGTGAAAGCGGAGAAATGCGATTTTCATGTTCACTCTGTTTCCTTCCTGGGTTACATCATTGAGAGCGGTCAGGTTAGGACGGACCCCGAAAAGATCCAGGCGGTGGTTACTTGGCCTAAACCCACCTCCGTGAAGCTGCTACAACGCTTCCTGGGCTTTGCTAATTTTTACCGTCGCTTCATCAGGGATTACAGTCGGGTTGCCGCTCCCCTCACTCGTCTCACCTCCTCCCTTACCCGTTTCGTCTGGTCCTCGGAAGCGGACGATGCATTTGCGGAGCTTAAGAGGCGCTTCACCTCCGCACCCATTCTCATTTTGCCAGATCCATCTCGCCAGTTTGTGGTCGAGGCTGATGCCTCCGACACCGGGGTGGGAGCGGTGTTATCCCAACGCTCTACCCTGGACCAGAAACTCCACCCTTGTGCCTTTTTTTCCCGTCGCCTGTCCCCTGCCGAGCGCAATTATGATGTCGGGAACCGTGAACTCCTGGCGGTCAAGCTCGCCCAAGCTCGCGCTCGCTCGTTCCTGTTCGTCATAACAGAGGGTCAGATTTACTATGTAAATAGTTGCAGTGCAACAACAATTGCTATAACGCAACTCTTTTGTGGGTTCAGATACTGGACCATCACATTAACAATGCCAATTTACCAAGATTGGTTCTAATTACACAATCAAATAAATTAAAAGCCCTCATTTACAATTTAATTTCATAATTGAGTTTATCAGAAGGCTAGTGGGAGACTCTCAAACCAAGTGGAGGACGATTGTATAGCCTGAGGAGACCAAGACTGAACTTTTTGGCCTCAACGTTAGGCGCAAGTCAATACTTGATTTTAGCTAGTCAGTGAAAGATTGCTTGTCAATAATATTAAAAAGTAACTCCGTATGCCTGTCATGTTTTTTATTAAATGAATGTTTAACACCGATGAACTGACTACTCGACTACCTTTCTGTAGAAGTTGTCAATTCTCAAAATGATGTAGTCATACTAGCCCTACTTTTTATAAACATGTCTTACAAACCAACATAGAGGTAATAGAAGACAATGCTATGATATAGAACTTAAAAATGGTAAAGCTTCATATCTCAAACTATACTATACGCATAACTCTAAACGCTATAATTTTATTAACATTCAAAATGTTGATTAAATAGGGGCTGGCGGATGGCCCAGCGGTCTAGTGCACCGCGCTTTGGAGCGGTGTGCGCTGCCCGTCAGAAACACGGATTGAAACCCGCGTTTCTACCAGACCGGCCCTGGTCGTCAGCCCGATCGGAGGCGGCATTTGGCTGTCCGCCTCCGGGGGGGGGGGAGGAGAGCCGGCACGAGTCCGCCGAGGAGAAGGTTAATGGAGTCCGTGGAAGATCTCCGTCTCGAAAGAAAGGCGGGAAATAGGTCAGGAATACGAATCTCGTTCCCGGAGGACGGGCGGCGGACTCGTGAGGTGGGGAATTGAAAACAAAATAGAGGGTATAATTGGCTACTAAATTGGGAGAAAAACAGGGGAAAAATCAGAAATAAATGTATAAAAAAAAAAAATGTTGATTAAATCTAGGCTTAAACCATCCCTGTACCAATCAGTGGCTTAACTAGAGCTCCTGCTCATTTGTATTTTGGATGTTCAATCTGTAATTGTCTCTTGTCAACTGTAAAAAATATGAAGTACTAATTATAAATAGGAACAAGACAACAAGACCATCAGATGGCTCTATATTTTTCAAGGTCAGAGTGGCTCTTGCTGCAACACCTCACCATGTCTGACAAAATAGCCCCTTCTCCTTGATAACAGGCTAGACTACTTCTGTCATTCTTGCTGCAGATTTGAGGGGTAATTTATTTATTCTTAAAACTTGGAACAGTCAGTGCTGACAATGCTAATCAATTTTCCAATTCAGTTCTATAGTTTCACGTACATTATATTTATGGATTTATTTTAAGAATGAAGCAATTAGAAGCAATTGCATGTTTTGGCAGTTCTGGGAGTTTTTGCCCCTCTAAAAACTGTGTTTGGATGGATTTCTGTCCCATAAAATAAAAGAATATTCCTGAAACATTACAAAAAATGCTGACTCACCAATAAAGTTACGGATGCTTCTTCTTATCAAACGTGGTATACATTTATTTTTGTATTACAGTTTGGACATTGTTTTCTTTTTCTGAACAAAATCTGGTGCAACAGACAACAATGTTTACAGTAGCGCTGTATTGTTGAGAATGCCTGAAAAAAAATTCAGCTTTCATCAAATAACTGAAAAAAAAATCCAGATGAAATTGAAACATAATCATCATAATCCTTCCACTAATTGTGTCTTCGGTTGCTTGGATGAACAGCCAATAACCCAGAGGGAGGCCATGAAAAGGAATAATCTGCCAATCAGATCAGATCGCCAAGCATTGTCTCTGCCATTTCTTTCATGCGTTCTTTGGAGGGAGCGGTTGGGACCCGCTGGGAGTGTTGCATCTTCACGCTGTTGTCTGGGCTTCAGGGAAGTTAGGCTTGAGCGATCCTTTTCAGACTGTGTTATTGTCTGCATCCTGTGTAAAATGCTCTCTCTGAATAATTAATGGGCTATTATAATTTTGCGCTGGCAAGTGTTTGCCTTCTCGCTTCACGAGCCTCTTCTCTACCTCAGCAAGACCTGCAGCAAAGAGGTTTGTTCAATTCCATTTAGTAACAGGGAAAACAAAATCTTTTACATGAACATAACAAACAGATGTTTTGCAGATTTGCCTATTGAGGGCATTAATTGAATTTGCAATGAACTGCTGAACCCAGGTTTTGTATGCAAACACAGTGCTATTACAAACAAAAGGTTTTACAAACACATTTTACAAGTGGACAGATATGTAAACCAGAGATGTGGACTCGAGTCATTGTGACTTGGACTCGAATCGACTCGAGTCACTGTTTTGATGACTTGAGACTTGCTTGAGACTTGGACCAAATAACTTGAGAATTACTTATTAATTACCTAATAATAAGAGGGACTTGGTCCCATGTCTGATGCAAACTGACAAATAGTACTGGGTCAGAGCCTGTGAATTGTTTTGTCCAGCCTAGTACACTATGTCAACTGTCACAAAATATTTGACATTATCAATACCCGTTCCCCCTGTGTATCAGTCAACTGGTAACAAAGTGAAAGATTTGTTGACTTATCAAATGGTTCTTCAGTCAGGTCTGACTGTTACAACATTAACATTCTGCAGCAGGAAAAGGTCAGCATCCATAAGCAGTTCAACATTCATAGGTCTTGTTGAACCATTATCAAACAGGCCTGAATAGAAATCCTTGCATTTCAGAAGAAAAGTGGAGTTTCTAGAAAGATGTGTAACCATCACCATATGAGTTTGGATAGAGCAATCACCCTACCTCCCTTCCTGTCACTAGCTCTGGCTCTTTCACTCAAAATATCTTGAGAGTACATCTCACTGACATGTAGGATTGAAAAGCCACCTGGCATTTTTGCTTTTATACTTTAAATGAATTTAAAAACGCCACATATTTTGTGATGCATTTTGAGTTTAATAGCAAGATGGGCTCCTTCCAGAGCTCTTTCCGACTACTAAACTATGTTTCTTCCCTTGGAAGATGAAACAATGAAAGTGAATGAAAGGAATACATAATGAAAGTGTCTACATCACTGTTGGAAGCAGTCACTCACGGGACACATACACAGAGTAACACTCAAACATTGTACATGTATTTCCTCCCACTATGAACCAAGCATAATGACAGAAAGTTGTTGTGTTTTTGTTCTCCCAAAATTAGTGAAATTGTGGTAGAAGCAATGCATTTGTTCCTGTTCTTTATTGTATGAATTATGATCATGTTCAATATGATCATGTTGTAGCTGTTGATTGAGGTTCCTAAAAGGGATTAACAAGTGGAGTCAGCAGAACAAGAGGCCACAGGTGCAATGCCTGGAACAGCTTGCCAGGTTGGGTGGTAGAGGCTATTCAACACTACAGATGCAATACTAGATACTCTTTAGATTAGGACATGATGAGCCTAGATGGGCTGAATGGCCCATTCTTGTTATTATGTATTCTTATGTTCTTCTTATGTTCTTAATTACTTGCTAATCTGTTCCAATGCACCAACTAGCCAGCTAGCTAGTGCTAGCTTAAGGTTAATTCGTTACTAACATCAGCTCAGTTAATTCAGTGAGTCAATAAAGTGAAAATGTTAACAGACAAATTAAATTAAATGAACAGTGCTAACATGGCTTCCATTTTACGCCAGTTAAGCATGCTTTATTAGTTTAGACCTTAAAAAAGTGATGAGGTGTCATATACACTAACAAGAGTCCCTGGTATTGGATTGTGTGTCTCCAGCTTGGTGGTTCCCATGTACATTATTACATTGATGCACTCTCCTGGTATGTTGGCAGTTTTGTTTTAGAGCTAAACTATAAAGAACTATAAAGAAGCTAAACTATAATAAAGTTAGCTATAAAAATAAGTTGTTGAATGTAGTGGCTTTTATTTAGTCCTTGTAACATCATGATTTTAACTTTCTTGGCTGACAGTTTACGTCATATTGGCTCAGGATTTTGAAATCAGCCTGATTTATCTTCTTGTATCCAGTGTGGAGGAACAGCATCCTCTTCAATCCTCAGGCATGGGAACTGATTAAATATTTTATTTTCTTCCTAATTTGAAATCACCAATGCCTCTTAGGTCACTTCAGTGCCACCCACACAAGTGCAAGGAGCAATGCATCACAAGCACCCAACAAACATGATTGTATGAGTCAGGCCCTCTGTTTAATATGTTCACGGTGCATCCAACCAATAACTCACCCTGGGTTAACTTTTAAGTTGCATGAGGAATATGTACAATAACAACAGGATACAACAATTGCATGTAAAGTTCCAGTAACAGGGCAGAGACACACCATCAAGCTTTCATATAACAGACCTCTAGAAATGCACAGTCTGGTAAGTGGCTTACATGTCATTTTGCTAAATTTGACTAAATTGAAAGTGAAAGCACTGGGGTGTCTGCCTGGAAACCTATAAAAGCTAACAGGGAAGGGGAATGATACACAAGGCAAAAGTGAAAGCCAGCAATGGTTATCAGCCTTGAAGGTGTCTGAGTAGTGAAGCAAGGTGAGGTCAAGGTTCACATTTGTGCTTGGAGTCATGCCACACAGTATAACATGAGATATGAGGCCATATGATATCTGGAGGGATCGGCTTCCTGGCCCTCTGCTCATCGCTCTGTAGTTGTTTTCTTTTGATGTTCCTTTTTATGTGTCAGGGAGTTTAACAACAAAGAGTTTTCAGAGTACTCTCAGAGTTTTCTGCTTAATCAAAAACAGTACAGTGTACAGTAAGTGAAAAACTAAGTATATGCAGACTTATTGAAAAAAATCTTCTTCCTATGTAGAACAAGATAATTAGGAATATTTTTATAACCTTGGGGTAGTAGCAACCAAGTATTAAAGTAAAGCAATACATCAACTGGTAATGTTTTCTATTACTTTAGATTTGGAGCACCTACTATACCTCTGCTTTTTAAATGAAAAATGCCTTCAGGTCATAGGTACTGCTATTTTATTCCATGTGTCATAAACATTTGTAATGAAAAATGAAACGATGCTGTTTCTGAATGAGAATGTCACCGTTTGTTTAAAAATGTACCACTTACTGCACTGTTGGGTCACGCACATCGTCTATATTTACAGTCACCTTCACAGTTTTTATTTTCACTTTTTTTTACTGAGCTGTCAAAAGCATATCTTCAAATGTGCAAACTAAGGTTCTAATCTAATCCAAAATAATGTAATCTTCTGTTCTGTAACTTTTAAACTAATACCAAAACATTTTCTCTCCACTTGCGTTATTCAATCATTTGTTACTGGCTACCCTCTGTTTTTCTGTGGACACTGGAAACACATACTTTATAAGGTTACGGTTGTGTAATGAATGAATTATTTCCCTTCTATCTGCTGCATTTCCCCTTTAGATAATTTTTTTAACTTATGAGGGATTCTCTGTGTAAAATAAATCATTTGTGATGACAGCAAACGTTTTTGAGAGGAAAGAGGTAACACTGCTTTAGAGGTCTTTGGTGGAAATCTGTAATAAATTGTTACCAGAAATCAAAAAGAACTACAGATACAGGAGGGAAAATAGGTGCTTCTCACAATGCAGAAGAGGTGAGGCATGCAAAGAGTCTGATTCAGTTTGTAGCCCTGGTCAAATGTTGCTGTGAGCACACACACACACACACACACACATGCACACCATCTTTCTGGTGGTGCAGGGAGGATGACACTAACGTGTTTTGGCAGCGGTGGCTATTGGGTAGTGACAATGCCTATCCTCTCAGTGGAGGAATGCAGTGTAAGGTAGCTGAATTTGCAACTGGAAGGTAGTGGTTTTGAATCCCAGGGGGTGATGCTGATGCACCCTGAGGCAAAACACTTCACCTGAGTATCTGTGTAGTCTATAGAGTTGTACGAATGGATAATATGAACAATGTAAGCTTTGTGAGCCACTACTAAACACTACATGGACACTACAATGTTTGAATCAGATGGACCATGTCACGCCATCCAATATGCTTTCACAGCCATTTGGTGTTCGATACATTTCAGTTGGGTTACTGAAATGAATGCGGTCTGCTGCCATTCAATTATTGAACAAGTTGGTGTAGTGGTGTTGGCTATTAAATATGATTCTGCCATTCTACCTTGTTCACCTCGGTGGTGGGTTCAAGGGTTGCCTCCTATCAAGGAGCACCAGTTAAAGAATTAACACCAAAAATTTATAATAATTTTATATTTCAAATGCAATTTGTCCAATGCATTTATTGAGAAGGTATTGAAAGACAAAAATCACCACATCCCTCAGAGACCCCAATTGTGCATCTAAGGGTTAAAAGGACTTCAAATGAATAACTGAAGGATTCTCTGACTGGGAGAATATAGGGACACTCCTGAAAAGCCAGTAGGATTCTGACCTTGAATCTCTGAAGTAAAGGTTCAAAACGCTGGGAAAGTGAGAGCCAAGCTTTTAGCGTTGTTTAACTTTGTGAAAATGGGGATTGAGGTATTGTCCAACCAATGTGAAGAGCTCAGCAACACATTAACATTCGGAGACGAAGCTGACATTAACAGATGGAAACTGGCTCTTGAAATGAACAGCTTGCCAAAATGACCCAACATGACAGTGCTGAAGATTCTCTCTCTCTGAAGAAAGCAACTGAAGGAACTGTACCCAATTATTGGCCAGCAGTTATGGTATAACGAGATCATTGATGACTTTGCTTCAAAACAAAATCTCGGAACTCCATCCATCCATCCATCCATTATCTAAGCCGCTTATTCCTGGTCAGGGTCGCGGGGGGGGGGCTGGAGCCTATCCCAGCATGCGTCCGGGCGAGAGGCAGGAATACACCCTGGACAGGGCCAATCCATCGCAGGGCACACACACCATTCACTCACACACTCATACTTACGGGCAATTTAGACTCTCCAATTAGCCTAGCGTGCATGTCTTTGGACTTGTACCTGGAGGAAACCCACGCGGACACGGGAGAACATGCAAAACAGAAAGGCCCCGGCCTCGAACCCGAGACCTTCTTGCTGTGAGGCGACAGTGCTATCCACTGCACCACCGTGCCGCCTATCTAGGAACTCTTTGTTAATTGTTTAAAATGTGTGTTACAGTTGAAAAATTGTAAAGAATATTATTTATCTATTTGTTATGATTTATCTCGATGCCAGTTTAATTTATAACAGCCTATATTGTTTTGTGCACTATTTTACAAAAACATTTTGATTTTGAAAAACATTTACAAACATTATTCAGTTATTATTTCTCATTTGAATGTTCATCTTCATTTGGTTTTCCTCATTTAGAAAATGTAATATATTAGCTTTTATAAATGTTCTTATAAATGCAATGCAACAATTGAAGCACTTTGTGGAAATTTTAGTTTTTTCTCTGATTCTTGCATAGGTATGCAGATCCAGAAAGCATTCGGGGTGGGGTTGAGCCCTCGTTTTATCACAAGGGCAAAGCCTTACTTTTTCCCAGGTCCAAGGAGTCAGGAGACCCAGGAGCAGGGCACAGAGGAGAGGAGAAGGGAGTGTTTCATGTGCTGGGACCTATATCCACATTTTCCTCATCCTGTGCTGATTGGCTCAGCTTGAATAGGCAGTCCATCCCACTTTCAAAACTGTAGGTCAGTGCAGACGTCGCTGATGATCAAGAGTCAAATAAAAGCTGTTTGAGGATTATTTTTCCTTATCAGTCCTGACAGGACAGTTTGTGGGTCTTCCTCAGTTTGTGGAGTGAGGGGTTGATTCCACTTCTTTCCCACTCTTTTGAGGAAAAACTTGTGCGTGTGGTATCACATTTTAGAGTAACAAGCTGGTAATAAAACCACACAGTGCATGGTATAGAGAGCTATTTTCCTTGAAAAGGAGGGGAGGTTGAGATTGAAAATGTTCAAATATAGCTCAACAATGCTGTAACCAGCATACTTCACATTGGTATTTTGTTTTAATTCATGTAAGGTTTTTTTTCTCCCTTTTTCCCTTTTTTCAACATTGCAGTGGACTTTGCTCTGAACAGACATGTTGCTGGGAGCAGGAAGAGAAATTACTAATGTTTAGACGGTACCATTCAACGCCACAGGGCGCCCTTGGACCGAATCACACATCAAATGATTATGAGTAGAAGATTCAAAATGATTGTTCAAGGTCAACAATGATGAGTCCTCTCGGCTGTTGAGCAATAAAGAAATACACCAAAGAAGAAGAGCGCACTACTTGTTTTCAGTTTGTTTCATGTTTCAAAATCAACCTCTTTGATGTCCTCTGCATTTCTTTTTTGTTTCTTATTTACACCATCAAATAACGATTATTAATATTATGGTAAGTGTGCACGAAAAAAAAAAAAAAAGAAAAAACAGAACTTCTCGAGCTAAGCTGAAACTTCTCCTGGATTTTCATAAAAACTTTCTTTTCAGTTCCGTGGGGATAAAGTGGAGATGGCAAGCTCAGTAAGGACATCATAGAGAATACTGTACCAAGAGGAGTTCTGGTTTCCACATCAAAAATATGTCTTGCAGGAACTTTACGGTGAAGTGCATTAAACAGACATCATCCACGCCCTCACAGGCATAAGCTATCATTGCTAATACCAACTCCAGCTTGATGTAAGGAGTGGTGTAAGGACTTGATGTAAGTCCATGCCCAGTGAACAAAGGTAATTCCAACGCATCATATTTCTCATTTTACTTTTTCATGCATGTATTATTTTGTGTAATCATGTCTTCAATTGGTGTTTGACATTATGGAATACAATAAATACATAAACTACTGTCTCTATAGAAAGGAGAGCCATTTTGAATTTCTCTCTAGTTCATATTTTGTCTTTTATAAGGACATTTGGAATGCATAATTTTGATTGTAGGCCCATCCCGTTGATGCAACTTCCCCACACTAGCATGTGCATTCTCGAAAGAGTGCAAAGCCAGTCGCCTATGTTTCACACTCTGTCATCCACCATCTGAGCTGCGCAGGTACAGCACTGGAGGAACGTGTGACCATGCAGCTGGCTGACAAACACTGTGGCCCAATGGCATGGTCAGGATTTGATCCAGACTGTAAGTCTCATCACTGCGCTAAGAGCTCCAAAGAGAGTGATTTCTCGTGTGGATTTTAGGTCCTTTATCTTCTGACCTGCGTTTTCCTAACAGATGTACAGTTACGACCCCTTTTACGGCATTTACACGTGTTTCATGTATTCCGTATTAAAATGCGCTACCCTGTCTGAGCTCGTATTTTGAGCATATGTTTGGCTTCTGCCTGCTTTTGGAAAGAGCAGTGACTACCCTCCAGGGTCAACATATGAGGAAAAAAACTATCAGAGCGTTATACTTCACCCTCTCCATCTGTTAATGACAGCACGAACCAGACTCAATTATAGCTGCGCGACTGACTTGTATTTCTTGTATTTGATATTATAATCTGAGTAAAGTCCACTGGCATTTGATCCACAGAAATTTCTCATTCTGAGAATGTGATACTTTTTTAACTAATTATTTTTTATGCAGGAATGTTGACAAGGATGGATCTTTTAATATCCTTGGCTATAATGACCTGCTCTGAGTTTTCTGGTGCTCACAAATGCACACACACACACACACACACACACACGACACTACCATGCTAGTCATTCACTTTAATGAGCAAACCCACAACTCAAATCCCACATACAATGAAGCAGGTTGAACCTCTCTAGACTGTCAATTAGTATCCAAAGAAAAGGCAGAGCTGTAGCCAAGAGCCAATAAAAACATCAGCAGAAGAAACAAACTATTCAAGTATCCAATGGCAGTTTCATGTTCAACCACCCCCCTCCTCAAAACAATTAAAATGTGGTCAAGCTTTTTGATTTGGAACCCCTTCAGCATATCAAGCAGGTAGCTATGCATGATTTTAAGGAAGCTTTAATTTTTTACTCAAGCAATGATTTACTTGAATTATTTCTCTTCCCCAGCTTTGGACACTTTTGCATATAGAATTGTTCATTGTTTTTCTGCCCAGCTATTGATTTGTCCATATTTCATATTCCGGATGGACGACAGATTGAAATACAATAATCCCTGGTCAACTTAATAGAATTTCTTACCCCTGAGGGCACGGATGTTTTGCATTTAAATGTTCCATTTACTGCCTCCATGGCTGAAACTGCATGCTTTAACATGAAAAAAGGCCCTGTTTGTGTACCGCAACTTTTGAGGCCCAGCTATTGATCAAATTTGACAGCTACATGTGTACGGTAAAGAGAAACATCATCGTGATGTATTACTGGTGTATTACTTACTGCTACGGCCCGATAACACACAAATCCCAGAAGCACTGCATCTCCAGACATGTTATATTAGAAACCTAGAAGTGGGGGGTATATTTTGTCCCCCTGCTTTTTTTCTCCTCCTCCTTTCTCTCTCATCAGCTGCATACGTTTCCCCACAGTTTTGAATGCAGCTCAGTTCCTCCTGCCTTGTTTTTTTTAGGTATTTCCCGCGCCCTCAATACATAAATAAGTAATATCGCCATGGTGGCAGTGAATTATTGGGGAAATGCCCTTCCATTTACTAGATAATGGCAAAGGGTGTTGAAAGCATGGGGTCAATTTCTGTTTAAAAAAAGAACCGGTGTGCATGAAAATGCCACAATGATGTGTGAATCTAGTATAATTGACCGTTACTTCTCTTGAAAAGCGCAAATAGGATTTTATGGACAGCGCATCCCAAGATTTTCTAATTTCACACGTGATTTACTTACATTTAAGATTGCAATGTAATGATTTTTTTCTCACTATGATTCCAGTTCATTTATTGACATGTCTACCATATGGCATGTTTCTCATATTTATTCCTTAATATAAGGAATATCCCAGAATTTTGTAGGTGTAATAAAAATGCTTAATGCAAGGGAGGGAGAGAACAAGAATGGTTGTAGAACAGGGAGCATTAAACAACAAGATTAGGTTTATATCCCTTAATTTTTTAAGTATAGTAAAAATGCTTAATGCAAGGGAGGGAGAGAACAAGAATGGTTGTAGAACAGGGAGCATTAAACAACAAGATTAGGTTTATATCCCTTAATTTTTTAAGTATAGTAAAAATGCTTAATGCAAGGGAGGAGAGATCAAGAATGGTTGTAGCACAGGGAGCATTAAACAACAAGATTAGGTTTTTTGATGCACATCTACCACCAAGCACAATGATTGCTAAATTACCACTGCCAGGTAAATGGTTTTACAGTTTGATTTGATGGAAAAAATGGCCATTCCTGGCATCGTGTTGCTGCGCATGACCCAATGTGAGCCCCCTCCGAGTTTTTCCGCGTCATTAATTCTGGGCGCTTTGGAAGGTAATGAATGCAGTAAATACATATATTGGGAGATGTCACGGTGCTGAAGGTGTCACGGAGATGAAGGTGCGGCAGAATGCATTGGTGTATTATTTTGACACCGGCGTCCGTGGAGTCGATGGCAGTTCTGGTAGTTTGTAAGGAGGCTTAGTGGAACCGTGATGAGTGAATCGTGACTGAATAAGAAATATTCAGTCCTCACGTCATTAAACAACATTTAAGCTGCTACTGTACACATTCTAACGTTGTTATCAACTGTGTTTGATATTTCATGTTATATACAGTATTGTGGTGTCCCCAGGGGTTGGGCGACACACACGGACCTTGCAGAGGGCGTAGGCAAGTTTAAGAACACAGAGGAGGCAGTATTCAAAACAAAATAAGGATTTATTAAACTAATAATCTTCTTGACAAACACTACACAAAACAAAGGGCGGGGTATTCGGGGGAATACAAACACAAAGTCCGCAATCTTTATCTCGTTGTCAGTGTCCAAAATCCAATTCCAAAAATCCAGTTCAGTTCTGTAATCCAGTCCATAGTTAATCCAAAACAATCCAATTTCACACACAAAAACACACCAAAACACTCTTTCTCCAAATACTGGCTGGTCAATAGACTTCACAGTACTCACTCTTACAAACACACTCAGCAACTCCTTCCCACACACATTCCTACTCCTCTCCAAGTGTGATGGGATTCAGCCCTTTAAATAAGCCTTGAAATGGCCTTCAGCTGTTCGTTAGTCCCATTGCCTTTACTTTGCTCAGGTGTGACTGTGGCCTGCTGGGAAATGTAGTGTTTTGTGGCTCCCATGTGTTGTAGGCTAGGCAGCCATTTCCTTGTGCAGCCCCTTGGGCTGCCACAGTATAAAAGTACTTGTTTGTTACGTACATTTGCACATATTGAAATGCCTGTTACAACGGTATGGTAACTAAACTGCTATCAAGCTAGGACAGATGCCTGGTTTGTTGATATCCAGTTGTTAGGCCCCAAAACATAAAAACAACAAAAATGTCTGGATCATCATAAAAAAGTGTGTACTAACATTCCATCTTGGTTATTGCGTAGTTTCAGATCTCTCAAGTTTTCTTCAGTGGCAGAATTGCAGCTGGGTTTTGAGGGAATGTGGTCCTTTTTCACCCCTGTCACTCACTGAACTCACTCAACATAGCGGTTCGGCTTGAATGTGAAATGTGAATCTAATTCATGGGGGGGGGGGGTTTCTCTCCCAAAATAATCTATACCTATTGCTGTGACATAACAAGCTTCCACCCTCAATGGTTCCCAATCAATACGTTGCCAGGCTATGGATGGAGGTGTGTGCTCAAGGGTAATAATTGCAGATGTTTGATGTGAAAAGTAACATCTCAATGTATGTGTTTCCTAAATTAATCAGCAGAAGCCCAAACCAACATAGTATGACCTGTACAAAAACAACAGGCACAGCCCACAATGATACGGAATCCTTTCCAGCTCTCCATTATGTTGCATGTTGCATGTCACGCTATGAGAATTACAAGCTACAAGATTGAAGATTGGGTGGGATGGGGGAGGCTGCCGTTGGTTGATAACCAGGGATGGCTATGCATCTCGGAGTGGCACGCGTTAGAGAGGGAGCAGGGACCCACACACAACAGTTGCTAATTAGCTCCGATTAATGGCAAAGAGATGCAGATAAGCACTGGTAATGTGCAGGCCAGAAGCGTCTGTGAGATGCCTCAGCCACAGGATTGACTGCGTATAACTCTTCAACCAAAATGTGTTCCATTTTTAGTTCCACGGATGGCATGATAGCCAAAGGCCAAAGATCCATGTGGCTTGTCTTCGACTTCTTTATAAGGTACAAATTACACCTGCAACCAATCCCTTCCTTGTTTATTGCCCTACTTCAGAAGCCTGAAGAAGGACACATTTTTTTTGCTGCAGGCAATTTCAGAGGGTAGAATGCACAAATGCTTTCCAAGAACAATGATAGAACCGGGAGGATTTGTTTCTGTCTATCGCAGGAGAAGGAAGAAGGGAGGGGGGGGTGGTGTGGAAGAAGGTATATCTCGTAATTTAACTGAAATATGTAATTCTTTCCGTTTCAGTTTTAATTTTAATTTGCCTTTGTCCCCGTAAATGTAATCCAAATTTTGGGTGACAGCCATCTTGTTGTTAATTATACCAAAGTCTGGATGTAATTAATTCTATTGGACCAGTTAATCGATTTCTGATGAAAAGGGAGATTAAACAGATAGCTCCCCTCTCCATTCATTCCGGCTTCTGCTCTCTCTCTCTCTCTCCCATTCAGCGGGATTGCTTTGGGAAGTCATTATTTCTAAATGAATTTGTAGCACGTCCCTGGCCTGGAGCCAGCCGTAATAAACGAGAAAAGCCTTGCAGGCGTTGTGTGGCCATATTGTAATTTTTTATTTAAAAAAAGGGGGCCACTTTCATGTGAATATAAAGGTAACTGCCAAAATAGAGGAAACACCAACATAAAGTGTCTTAACATGGTGTTGAGCGACTTGTTCTTGTTGAAATGTGCCGCAACAATCATCCTTCTTTAAAAGTCACTGAGATCTCTTCTCATAACCATGGTAGCAACAATTATGGGCACCAGGTCCTGCATTTGTATACATGACCCTCAGCATGGTGTTATGTTAATTGCTTAATTAACTCAGGAACAACACCTGCGTGGAAGTACCTACTTTTAATATACTTTGTATACCTCATTTACTCTTGTTTCCTTTATTTTGGCAGTTACCTGTATATCCATTAATTCATGCCTAGGTGGCTTCTGATTAGTATTTAGACTATTGTGAAGAAAAACGTTGGGGCAATTTTCTACAAAGGATTTTAGCCCCACGCCATGTACTGGTGTTGTACACAAACACATAACAGCCATCCTACTCTTATGCCTTTTGCTCCAATTTTGCTCGTCTCTACAATTCCCTTTGAAACTAACAATAGTAGAAAGATGTAGTAGTAGATGGTGTTATGATTATCAGCAATGGCAAATGTTTGATCTTCCATCAAATGGGAAGTCTCTTAATCAAATAAAGAGGTGGAATGGAATACCACAAACAAAAGTAAGACCCGTACCTGAAACATAAAAGCAGATATGCATTTTTGAAAAATCTAATTTTGTGAAGGGTCTGAAATCTGAAGTCTGTGTAGGAGTTGTGCACAAATATTGTATTTTTTATAGAAATTATCAGCAGTCAGCCCTTCACTGTATATTTCAATGGTTTTGTAGCCTGCAATGCTAAATAGCAACAGCATAAAATACATATGTACCTGTGCAGGGCCGGCTCAAGGCACAGGCCATACAGGCAGCTGCCTGGGGCGCCATGTTGGCTAGGGGCGCCAGGTCGCCCTAACAAAAAAAATCGCTGGTGGCTGGTGGGCGCCCTCTCCTTTCCTCCCAATGAACAAATAAACAAAAAGAAATACACTTTGCAACCCTGTTCTGTTCCTCACACAATGTTTCATCTGGCCTGCACTTTGACAAAGATGCTGTTACTGAGGTGGGGGATACGACGCCTGGCTGCTTGCTGAAAGTGGAGGTTACGTGCGCGCATCACAGGCAACCCAAGAGACGTGCTGTCGCCTGTCGGGTCAGGTGACGGGGTCAGAGAGGCACGCACTACTGATGCAGTCAGGCAGAGAGCCAAAATCTGTGCGACGCAAGATAGATATCCGATCTATGACAGATTTGATATTTGCACAATGACTTTGAAAAGGCACAAGCCTTCATGTGCGCAGGGGAGAAAACAGAGGAAGGAGGAGGAGGAAAAGAGAGCCCAATTAAGAGGTAGGCTATGTTATCAAAATGCAGTTTTGTTGTGTTTCTGTGTTATTGTAGGAGGTTAGGGAGCTAACTAGCTAAGTAATAAACAAGCTAATACTAGCTAGATAATGCGATGCTAAGAGCTACTGCTAGACTCATACAGATTGAAGGATGAATGCATGCTGATGCTGAGTTACCCTCACGTTTTGGCTTGAAGCTTATTAATACCCACCTGTAGTTATTACCAAAACTAGGCTACTACACCTGAATTGCAGAGTTGCAAAACCATCATGCTTGCCTTGAGTCTCAAGCTTTATTATTAGGCTACCAAAATTAGTAGTAGGCTACAACATTATATCAGTGATAATAATGTGGCTAGCTATCCATAAGTTGTTTGTCCTACAGCTGCTTTTGCTTGTAATAGGCTAATAACTGTACCTGTCTGTACAGATACACTCAGCAATTTTTTTGCAAAAGCCCCCAGCTCCTGGAGATGGCCATCTGATGATCTCCTATCTACACCACTTTCTGAAGCATGTAAGTAAATTGAGCCAATTATTTGTGGTATCCATGTAATTGATAAGAAGTTGTTGTTGTTGTTGTTGTTATTGTTGTTGGGGGGGGGGGCACCCAAATGCCAATCTCACCTAGGTCACCAAAATGTGTAGAGCCGGCCCTGTACCTGTGGAAGGCATCAGTCTCGGCAGCTAATCAGGGCGATTAGCGGCCACGCCTACTGGCAGAGCAGCCAACGCACACGTCTGGTGTCTGATAATCACATCGGTATGCTTTAAAACTGCTCTGCTCTCTTCAGTAGGTGGCTGGAATCAGGAAGGAGAAGGCGTAAGAGACCGTGGAGAGAGAGAGCAAATGAGAAAGAAAGAAAAGTGAAAGTAAACGGGAACTGAAAAGTTTCTGGTTAGTTTATAATAGTTTGGTTTGTGTTTTTGAGTTTATTGTTTTGTGTCCCGAACCCGTGAGGGCGACGGACAAATTAGTTTCTGTTTTAGTTAAAGCTCCCGGTCTCGTTCTCTGCCCGTGTCTGGGATCAGAGAACTCCCTGATTACAATAAAAATCAGGTCCGTAGACCGGCAAACTCCACTCCGTCTCAAGACTGCTCTGTTGCTGTCCAGGAATTGTCACGTGGCGTGTGACAGTACCATACTCATATTATTTGAGGGCAAGCATCTGAGCCTGTTGGTGAAGGCTGACATTTTCCCACACTCGTTTCCTTTAGGAAGGGACTGATATATAATTCTCAATTCACACCAACAATAAACCAATTACAAAGTTTTTCTCAGGTGCTGCATACTGTATCAGAGCATTTATATAATTGTGGGAGCAATTAAACCATGAGCAACCTTACAGTAAACGCCAAGGATGATTTATTTTTAGGAGGCCTCGTTAAATATGAACATTTTTATTGACAGCCTGTACACGTGAGAGAGAATGACAACTAAAATAAACTCCATTTGCAATGTTCACATCACATGATGACACGGATGAAACTTTAAATGTAAAGCAATGACTGAGAATGGGAAAACCTTCAACCAACAGAATGAAAAAAAACGAAAAACACAGCTGGTGGGAGTTGACAAACAGCACGTCATAGCACGTCAATGAGTCTACCTGCTTAGCGTAATGATGAGAGACATGTTTCAGAGTACCCTCTGGCACTTTCACATTGCCTTCGTAAATGAGCTGACATTTGAAATCTTCCAGAAAAAGATACTATTAATTTGCAACACCCACACTAGGACTTGGAAACACTGCAGTAATCCGTGCGCAAATCTGAAGCATCTGTTGATGAGTTTGGCAGGGAATTGTTAGGAATCTTTTTTGTTTTGAACAATGCTATTAGATTTTTATTTTGTCCCCAACTTTGCCTCTCAAGTGTCTACTGTTTAACCCCCATCACATAAGCACAGTAGCATGCACTCTTACGCAACCCAGTGACTCATTTCCATACCAAAAGCCACACAGTAGAACAGGAGAGCTTGCACTGATTGGAGGAGAGGCATATCTCTCACTGATGACAACTCATATATTGTGGGCACCTAGCTTAGCTCATTGTTGGTAGGAATTGATTGGTAACGTGATGAACCCTTAGCTAGCTTAAATTCATTCTACCCTCGATGTGACAAAACTAATAGTGTCCCACTGTGGAATCCAGGTCATAGTCAGCTAATGACTAATGATAGCTGAAGCTCAATCCTGTCATGTGTCAGCTATAGGGCCCAGCCTTCACTCATAGCAACTGCCTTTGCTGACTTTGCCATTCAGGAATTTGTTATTAAGTCTGTTTTTTAACACTTTTTTTAATTTTTATTCACCTTCTCTACCTCTGGAAAGGGTGCAACCGAGGAGGTGTTTAGAATCATTTACCAGCTTACGTTTTTAGGTTTAAAAAAGGCTTACACAATTGTATTACATTTTAAAATCTATTATTGTGATAACTAGGTATCCATAATAAGACGTTCATCCATTTTGTCAAAGCTTAAAGAAATATAACTGATCATTTATGTTTTACAATTTAAGCTTTAAGATAACACACATTGTACAGTAACAAATATTGTAACTGGATTCACAAGGTTCAGTAATAATTTATGATGGTTAATAAGAATCTTTTTATTAAGCAACACATAGTGTTCATGTGAAAACATTCACTTAACTTTCACTGAATTATCTATTATCTAATGCATTGTTAAATTATCAATTGCAGACAGTACCACTAGGTATGCATGCGGTCCAGCGCCCACTTAGCGTGCACTGCAGGTAAAACTTTCACGAGAAAAGGTCCCTTTAATGGAGCAGTTATGACCCTGTTTTGTGTTTTATTTTTGTTAATTCCCACATTTCTCCATGATTATTTTATGGTGTGACATGAATATACTGTTTTCTTTTTGAGAGAGGTCACTCAGGAGGATAACGTGGGGCAAGAATCAAGATGAAACATTCCTCTGTTGCATAATATATTAAAAATAAATAATTCCTTTGATCTCTCTGCATTCTGCATCTTTCTGCCTGACCCAGCTTACACAGATATTCCAATACATGTTTTAGAAAATCTAACATAGCGTAATTATTCTGCTGACTGTAAATTAGTCTGAATTGTCTGAGCCTGTTCTTTCTTGCAAAAAAGGAATTATACTCCATTTGAAAAACAAAATGAATAGAAAATTCAAATGTTTAAAGGTCTTTATTTACAACCAATTGAATTCCTGTTAAACGTCTGTAGTTTAAATTGCACCATGCGCCAAAAAGCAGACCTCAATGAAAAACAAACAGACAACTGGGACACATGCACCTATACTGTAGAAACAGGACTCTCGCAGACAGAGGGCTCTAGTTTGATGAGAATGGAACCTGGGCATTAATGTAATTGCTAGTTTCATTTGTTGCAAGTGAAACATTTCCCCACTTCCCCGGTTTTGTAGTTTTGTGCTGTGCAATAAAGGCGCTTACATCAACATGGTTTTGACGGCGCAGTAGGGGGTGTGTCAACAAAAACATTTGATGCTGTCCAAGTTTTGTGTTTGATGTTTGCTTTTTGACCCAAACCACCTCTTAACTCAAACGAAGGCATTATGTGCTAGTTTGGTGGTGCCATTATTGGGCACATATGAACAGATGGGGCAGATTTTGAATCAATGAAACACCAAAAAAAGTATGTGAGAGATAATGGTTGTCCAAAGCCCCACAAAAAGGGGAAATTATTTGTACAGTAATGATTCTCCACCCGTGAACATGCTATCCAATGTTACTATTATGTTTCTAATTTGAGACATTAATGGAGACATTGAGAAATTATTTATAGATTGCATTTCGATGTCTTACCTGACCAATCACAAGCCATACTAATGGCAGCCATGAATGAAACCAAATCTGTAACTTTGGCCAGTATGTCATAGTTTAATTGTTTGCAAAGAGTAAGCAGTACTTTTCCAATCCTGTATTCATCAATAATTGCATGACAAATTGAATGATTAATTGAATAATTAAATAAGTATTACATAGTGATTGTTCCTCACAGGTCTTCACACCTGAAAACACGGGACACTTGATGCTGAAACATTGAGCAAAACAAACGGAAGAGACATAACAAGCGTTACCACCTTTTGTCATTTTGTAACTGATGGAGGCACTTTCTCTAAGAGGCTGTTAGCTCAGAATATTTGAATCTTATTTCAAAATATGGACTTATGGGTGTAGTGATGATGCCTTTCTGTGGGAAGCTACTGTGGTACAGGAGATGGCTGGGGGCTGTGAACACATGGTGGTGTGTTGGATAGCACCCAGATCTCTGAGCTGATTCAATTAATTCATTCTTTTTTTTGATTGCCTGATTTAAAGCTTCAGAGTGTAAATATAGGATTCGGGATTATACATAATGATATACTGAGATTTCACTTTCTTACAAAATATCCTAAGGGACATGGAATAATGTACTGTAAAGGTCCTCTTAAAGCACAGCTGGACCTGAAGCATAGCTACACAAGGTAATGCCTCATATTTACTTTCAATGGAATATTTTCCAGCTGGCCGAATGGACATTGCTTGACTCATAGGTCATAGGCGGACCATTTCTCAAAAACGCACATTAATTTAATTTCCGACTGCCCGGCTATTAAAAAACCGCCCTCGCCAGTCTCATTTAGGCAGGTCGTCTTGAAACAGGAAAGGGTGCTTCACCCCCGACGAAGTGAAATGTCCTCATTATGACTAAATGGTTTGTTCATTGGAAGACCAGTTAAAGTCATGGGAAGGCGATAATACCAATGTGTTTGTTTCTCTCTGTCCTTCTCTATGGGTGTTTGGGTGTGTCGGAGGGGGTGTAGATAAATTGCTCGGTTAGCATTTAATCAATCCCTTACAACACTTTGGCACGTGCAGTACAGCCCAGGAAAGGAGACAGGTAATAATGTGAGTCGGTGGGTCAAAGCAGTGTTGAGTGGACCCTGGTTGGCATGGATGGGAATCGTATTGCACACAATCGCCACATTGTACTGTAGGCATTTCATTCGGCTCTTTCAAACTGTGATTTGAATGAGCTCAACAGGAATGGACCACCTGTAGATACTGTTTCATTGCAAAATATTATATAGTAATAGATAAACGAATGTGGCTTTCAAAGTAAAACACAGATTATTATACAGTGGTGGATTAATGTTGGTTATAGCCCTATATTATTTATTTGTCTCATAAGTGAATTTGTTCTAAATGAAAGCTAATTATGTAAACATACGGGTTGCCGAATGACAGTTTCATTTCAATTGTGGTCAAATGAAAAGGAATGCAGTCATTTTTAATATGTCTCAAACTACATGCTCACAGTGACTGAGACTCAAAAACAATTGCAACGCAACTGAAAGTATTTCACAGGCTTAAAAGCTTTGGTTATGAAAGAATCCTCTCACAAAATTCCACCCATATTAGGATTTGCATTGCTAAGTGTAAATGGCAACAGCTAGCGGCACCGTATTAGCTGGGATATTGCCATACACATCAGTTTTAAAATGAGGGTTTAATTATGATAATTTTGTTTTACCTGATGATTTTGTCTCCCCTCAGGGATACTAATTAAACTAATGCAATCAACACCTGTTATTCAATATGTTGACAAAGTTGCCCTTTATCAGAAACAAACAGCAGTTACAGTGAGACATTCCTAATGAGTACAATCTTTTTTTTGCATTATTTTCTTATTGTATCAACCACAGTAGTGCGCTGAATTAACAGTAACAAAATGCGAGTTCAAATTAAATGTACATCGATAACATATTTTGTTAACCATTCAAGTAACACAGTTTGCTGTAGATCACACCAGACACAATCTGACTGTGGAAGTTACATTGTAAGCACAATTAATTTGCTCTTCATTATAAATCTATGCCATGCATGTATTTTTTTAAGTATTTATTACTGGTTATCTGGTTACTCTCCAGGGAAACTATACATCAAAATTGGCTTAGTGTTGCATGTCAACCATGTAGCCCCATACCAGTGTTGGATAATAGCATAATAATGTCACACCCCTCCACAGAAATGTATTTTGATAGCAAACTGGTGGGAATAATTAGCCTAAATTAATACTTTCTCTCTTGATTGACAGTTTCTCTTCTCTGAAGAGAAGGTAATGTCATGTTTTAAGTTAAGGAGAAATGTTAATGATATCTTGGCAAATGGAATTCAATTCCTGACACAACTTTTTCCTTTCCTGTTTTTTTAATATAAATAAAACCAGATATGAGTGCCTTTAAGAAATCTTGTATACAACATACACTACCGGTCAAAAGTTTTAGAACACCCCCATTTTCCAGTTTTTACTGAAATGTAAGCAGTTCAAGTCCAGTGAATAACCTGAAATAGTACAAAGGTAAGCAGTTAACTGAGGTAAAAAAAAAAAAAGTTTAGGTTACCAAAAAATATGAAAAATAATGTACTTTTTTTGGCAGTGAGTAGTTTCCTACACCATCAAAAGGCACTTGGAAACTGGAGGAAATTCTGACAGGAAGAGGTCTGGCAGACCCAAAGCCACAACAAAATCAGAAGACAGGTTTCTGAGAGTCAACAGCTTGCGTGATAGGCGGCTCACAGGACAACAGCTTCAAGCACAGCTTAACACTGGTTGAGATAAGGAAGTCTCAGTTTCAACTGTGAAGAGAAGACTTCAAGCTGCAGGTTTGACAGGTCGAGTGGCAGTAAGAAAGCCATTGCTAAGATGGAAAAATAAGAAAAAGAGGCTTGCCTGGGCCATGAAGCACCGCCAGTGGACTACTGAAAACTGGAAGGTCTTATGGACCGATTAATCAAAATTTGAAATCTTGAAATTTTGAAAGGTTTTTGTAGGCCATTGAGTATAATCTGAAATGTGCATTATTTTTCAGTTTTGGTAACCTAAACTTTTTTTTTTAACCTCTACCGCTTACCTTTGTACCATTTCAGGTTATTCACTGAACTTGAACTGCTTAAATTTCAGTAAAAATTGGAAAATGGGGGTGTTCTAAACTTGTGTACTAATAATTCAAATTGCTTAATTGTATATAAAATGTTATTTGACTGTAAACATTACATACATTTCACCTGTTCAGGTTAATGCAGGAATTATGCATTATTATGGTAAGAAATTACTGTTTCGCGCCTCCCGCATGGTCAAGTGGTTGCAACATCCGACCGGGGTTCAATTCCCCGTCGCGCCAGAGTCGGCTCTGGTCGGGAGTGCCATCGGGCAATTGGCTGTCCGCACCAGGGAGGGGGGAGGGAAGTCGATACACACAGTTCGCTGCGCATAGGAGTGGTTCTGGGGTACCGGAATTACAGTCGACGGCACGACGAGTGTTGTCTCGGAGGAGGCAGCGCTTCGCCCTTGTCACTGCCGGTCACAGGACTACGGCAGTGAACTATGAGGGAAGGGGGATTGAACTAAGCACAGTGGGTAATTGGTTACCAAATTGGGAGAAAAACGGGGTAAAATCGGAAAAATAAAATTATAAAAAATAAAAAAAATTAAATGACTGTTTCAATGTAAAAAATTTAATTAAATGTCTAATTACATATACAGTATGTTAATCTCGTATCTCATACCAGCATTACAATTGTATGATGGTTTAACATAATAGTAACATGTCTGCTAATGTTGGGGCAGTAGTGGATAGAACTAGTGGATCTCTGTAACTGAGGGTCACAGGCTAAAATTCTGGAGGAGAATATTATCTTTTGCACATTGGGTCAAGGTCCTTTCGTTTGTGTGAGTGACTTCATATTTTAGTTAAGCAAGTCACACAGCGAAATGCCTAGTTAAATATGATGGTAATGATGAAATGACGGTAAAATAAAAATGACTGGTTTTTCTGGGTTCTCTGTCACTCTTGCAGATTAAAATACTGGGTGTGATTCATCTGTGCCCTTGAGAGAAGCACCTCTCGAAGTGATAGTAAACATTGATTCTAGGCACTGTGGAGCACTTTTGGTAACTGTCCGCCACACTGATAACATCTCATCAGAATTCTTAACAAATGATTAAACCGCCTTCATGCAGATACTGGGCTATGATATGTTCTGGGACTCGTTCCAAGTTGGGTCCGCTGTGTAATGCAGTGGCAGTATATTGCCTCCAGTTACTGTGTGCTGCTTTCCAGGCACCAAGAAGGTCATGATAATTTGTACTTTAAATGACTATTTCCATGAGGAAACTGCATACAACTGAGCCACGGTAATGTGAGCCCATGGCAAATTTCATGGCTCTGGGAACTAAGTTTCCATAATAGAGAGAAACAATGAGACGTATTCTGGTCTAATCCATTTACAACATGCGACACAGATTAGCCCACACTGTTATTCCCCCAGAGCAAGGCAGGTTTAATGGCTGCTCTCAGTGAAAGTGTGCATAAAATGCAACAGTCCCAATGCGTGATTTTTTCTGGAGTGAGGGGAAACTCATTGTCGTACTAAACGGTGTGTGAAACGCACACTCTAGCAAGGCGGAGGACCGTCGTGAAAAATAGCAGTCCAAGGAAATGGTCAAATTATGCAGTGCAACTTCTCTGAGTGCACTAAAGTAATACATTCACTTGAGTCATTGCTTGTTTGTTTGTTTGCATTGCAGAACCGTAAGTACACCATTTACATCTGGTGTGCTTCGTACGTCCAACAAGTACTCTCCCTGACTTTCATTTTCAGGTTCATATTATCCCAAGGAAAAAGTAATCTTGCTCAGACATATAGCATGTAGGACCTGATGCAGCTGCGAGGGCAGTTTTGGGAATGCATAGTGTTAAGAGTTCAGGAGTTCTCGTTCTTACGAGACTTCCACAAAGTATCATTTGGTTAGCTGGCATAGTATATCGCACCTGACTAACTAGTCATTCATCCGAGACAACAGTGAACCTGGCTAAGTTTGTGCACAATATTGTGTTGAGCAAAGGTTATTTTAAATTGAATTTCCCTTATAACTCTAGGGATGCAATATTTAATGGTATCAACTGGGTCATGTGCAATATTTTGTGTGTATTGACATTTTTTTCAATATACCACCTTCAGATGGAAGTGACTCTCTTTCCTGTCCCTCTTGGCTATTGGGGTATGTGCCATAACAATACTTACTGGGAGTATATTAGTGCTTTACCAGAATTTTCCCCTCCTTTGGTGTGAGCCGTGCAGCACTTTATTATTATTTTATTTTTTTATAATAAAATTTTTCCTATTTTACTCCGTTTTTCTCCCAATTTGATAGCCAATTACCCGCTGTGCTTAGTTCAATCCCACTTCCTTCATAGTTCACTCCCATAGTCCTGTGACTGGCAGTGACAAGGGCGAAGCGCTGCCTCCTCCGAGACAGCACCCGTCGTGCCGTCGACTGTAATTCTGGTACCCCAGAACCACTCCTGTGCACAGCGAACTGTGTGTGTCAGCTTCCCTCCCCCCTCCCTGGGGCGGACAGTCAATTGCCGCCCCGATGGCACTCCCGACCAGAGCCGACTCTGGCTCAACGGGGAATCGAGCCCCGGTCGCCGTGGCCAGCATCGGACGTTGAAACCACTAGACCACGCGGGAGGCCCGCACTTTATTATTATTAATCGCACACATCCACCTGCATTTTTTTGTATACCTTAAGAAAATTACTTGCACTGCTTTGTTAAGCCTTAAATGCATACTTTGAATCACCCCTGTTCTAATTCAATCATTTTTTTCAGTTAAGCCCTCAACCCCCTGCTTTTCCTCAAACTATTTGTTTTGAACAGTTTTCCAGAGTCAAAATGTCAAATTTGTCGAAAATGTATTTTTATAATGTTTTTTCTCTAAAAGATATATAGGGTCGCTAGCGACCCGAGGTACGTAAGAGTGTAATAGTTTATTGAAAAGTAAACAGAAAGCCAGTAATAGCTATTACCGGCTTTCTGTTTACTTTTCAATTAAAATATTTTTAATCAATTAGTTGTGAAGAAATTGGTGGAGCCAGTACACAACTGGTTTACAAGTGCAAAACTTGCAGCTGATTTGCTGCACAAAAAAATCACACTGTTGGTAGCAGTGCGCAAAAACAAACAAGAAGTGCCGCCATAGACGCCGCGCTTTCCTGCTGAGACCACAGCTGGATAAATGAAAACAGGTGCCACATTTGACAACACACCCATGCATTTAAGGGTTAAATATTACTCTTTGTAAAGCTTGTCTGTCTGTATCACTGAGATACTCTGCTGCCTAGTTCAAAAACACATTTTTCTTTACAAAATTTGTATTAGGCAACAGCTTTATTCTCCCTCAGACTGACCTTTGACCTCTCTGCAAAAATTCCCCCTACATCCCTTGATTTTGCCATTTCAAACGGCTGTGTGTTTATCTACTTGACATTTACAGAATATTAGTTATTGTCCTTATCTTTCGATTTGCACCTCCGTGTCTGATCTCATATCGTTAAACAACCCCTCCTCCTTCTCATTCTCCCAGCAATGAATAAAAGTCATTCTTCTACATGTACTGTCGAGACATTGGCAGTAATTATTCAAATAAGGAGTTCATATTTCATAAATCCATAGTTTATTTAGAATATCAGATACAACTATAAAACATTTAATTTTACGAATGAAAGAATAGTGCCACAAGGGGAAGATATGAATAATTTTACATTGATGCTGAGTGGATGGCCAGGTGAATACAGATGAAGTTAAATTAAATGTACTGGGCTCTGGAATATGCTTTATATGGGGGTGGGGGGAATAAAACACATTCTGTCTGAAACATTTGAGATACAATGCTATGATCACCTTTGAAATGTAGGTTTTGTTTGCCTTTTAGATAACACACTGTAAATACCAAAATACTTTTAAACATACAAGAGGTATTTCGCACCCGCATTGATAATTGACAATTGAGCATGTAGGTTGGCATGTTATATAAATATATCTCTATTTTAAATGTATGTAAAATCTTACATTTGAACATGTATTCCATAGACTGATGCTTCATGTTAAGCTTATGCTTGCCTCTAGGATTTGATGATTCGTTTTGTAATATAAGAGCTGTTTATTACAATTTGGTTCAGAAATAGGTTACTTTACATAATCCTGTCAATTCTGAACTGTTTTAAGGAAAACATAATTGTGAAGTAGTAGCATTAGTAGTTACAGGAAATGATTTATTAATTGTATATTTACTTGGCAGACACTGTTATTGAGGGTGTTTACCATAGCTTATCTACTGTTTAATTGTATTTATTAGTTTTTTTGTTTTACTTTCCCAATCCATATACTGTAGCTGGATATTTATAATAAAGAGGTGTTTTCATGTGTGCTGAGGACTAATAAAAGGCATTCTCAAAGGAGGAAAATCCTGCTCAAGTGTTTCATAATCCATCCATGAACGGAATATACTTCTAAAGCTTTCATGAAGCATGTATTACCAGTGCATAGCATCTCTTTTGAGGCTGACCTTAGGTCAAGTGTAATGTGCTATGGCACATTTGAGAATAGCATTTTATCACACTGCATGAAGCATTGCATTTATACACACATTGATTATACATACAGTGTTGTCCAAAAATCTGAGTCCACTACCAAGATCTGTTTGTTTTCTTAATTCCTCAAAAACTAACACAACATTATTACTCAGGAGAACAATTTGGTGTCTAACTACTTCACTAAGCTCTGCTGACATAATTACAAACAGCTGAAAAAACCTTTGCAAAGGAAGTGTCCTTTTTCAAGATTAAAGCACCTGCAGTATCAATGAGAACACATAGAGGACCATATTAATTACATCAATATCTGGTATTAATTGTTACAAGACCAAAACAACTCACACTGTGTATTAGGAGTGTCCATATTAAAACGTAAATGACAAATAAGGTGTCACAACATTTTGAGGAAATGAAAGGCAATGCTGTACACACAACCTGTTTATAGTTATTTCAATTAATTTCACCATCCTTTCTAAAACAATTTTTTTTTTAAAATTTGTATCAGTGTTTTATGACATTCTTGAATAACAAATACACATGAGTAAAAATGTTGTGTTCGTTTTTGATGAACGATGAAAACAAACAGATCCTGGTAGTGGACTTTTGGACCCTATAATATGTTATAATAACATGTTAACATTTAAAGCCAAATCTAATATAGACTTCAGAGTACCAGGCGTCACTAAAGTAAAAGGTACAACTGCATGCTGGAAGGACTGCTTGGCCTCTGCAGCAGCAATATTTTATGATTAAGTTGGTTAATGGGCCAGATCTGAGATCCTAAGAAAGCAGAGCATTTCAGCAAGCTGGAAAAATAGGTTGGAGTTTTATCCTGGGGGTCTTATGGATTGGTGCTGCGCACCTATGAGCTTGCTGTCTATATTGCAACCAAACTGGGAGGTGTGCAGTTGTGATTGCATATTGCCCCCTTATAGGGGGAAGGGTTGCTGTAATTTATACGTATTGTGTTGCTAAAAATCATGACCTTTCTTTTCTCTGGAGTTTAATGTCTGCAAAGGTCTATCCCAGTACTTGCCTTAGCTATGACTTAATTATGTCCTCAAGGACTTACAAGACTCAGTAAACAGCTAGCTGGACACCATCTCCAATATTCAAAGACACTTACTTTGTATCCCTCTGGCAGGCAGTACTCAGGTATTATTGTTTTGAATGGTACAAGCATCACTCTAAAATGTTGATCTGGTTGGAACCTCAAAACTTGCTTAACCAGAACAAATAATTGATTATGTAAATGTAGGGTTGAAAACGCACTGCCAGCCTCCAGCATGTATGGAAAATGTCCTTTTCACTACTACCTGGCAGCAACTCAGTTCATGAGGTTTTCAGATTCCTGTGACTCCCTGCCCTGTCATTGCATCATCATTAAAGATGATCGGTGATCTGTGGCCCATTGGGGGTCATTTGCATTTTCAATGGACAGCTTACAGAGACAGCTGGCTCCCTCATGTTGACTCTTCATCTTCAATTTAAAAAATGTGAAGGTTAACTCAGGAACTGTCAACTTCCTGGGAATTACCAGGGTTATTAAAATAGGGTCATGAAACTATTCTAGTTTGGCACCAATTAGTAGATACATAACAGTTGGTCTTAACCCTATTTAAATAACCCTAGGGAATACAGTTTCAGAATAAGTAAATGTTAAATCGTGCATTCATAAAACTGAATGTGGTTCTTTCCACACAAAGAGAAGTTAAGATAGAAAATGCCTTCATGTAAGCACAATTGAAAAATGACCACAGACATTGCTGGAAATAATATCAACAAATTCCTTGCAATCCAACATTTCATTGAGTCATATAAAGCTTGATAGTACACTCCGAAGACCTTACACCTTCTAAAGGCTTAAATATACTTTAAATGTGCATACGCAAGATAGCTGCCATGCGTCCTGCTGTCGTTGGGAGCATCCTTTGTGCACATCCTCAAGAAATTAACGTTACGCGTTAAAAATCATGGGGGCAGGCAAGAAATCGGAGGGTGATGGCAAGCGGCTCTGCTTCACCCACTGGCTCACTGTGCGTGCTTTCATGTGTAATGAGCGGGACCACCCGACGAAGCAAGTTATCAAATGTAGCCTACTGGCGGACATACGGAAATATACTGATGATGCTTTTCATTGTAAATTTCTCTCATCGGTAGAATGATAGAAGCATACTCTCCGTCGTTACGCCAGGACACATTTAATGGTCTAATATATCATCTCCGTTGTTTAGTTTAGTTGAGCTTATTTGACATTTCACTTTAAAAAAAGACAATACATGGTTACATCCCGATGTAAGCACCGCTGCCACTGTTTTTGCCGTCTTCTCAAGATATACATTAAAACAACCTTGCTGTGCAGAATCGGAAGTACTCGTCAACGTATGCCAGCCAGAGAAAAAAATGTTTTGGACCCTAGTAGATATAGCTTTTAAACATCCAGACAGACAAAAAGTGCATAGTGGAGTATGCGAACAATGGCACTCGCGTTGCGTACGCATGATTAAGTGAAGTATATTTAAGCCCTTAGGCGAGCTGACTCAATGAAAATGATTTCCAGATACTTCTCTTCAACTTTTCCGCAGTTCACGTTGGGCTCCTGGATGCACTTTTGAGTGAACTCCGTTTTCAAGCGTTTCACGCAGTCAGCCATCCCCTTGAATGCAGCCCCCCTTGATGCCACCGTTTGAAGGTGACAGTTCGGAATCTGTAATGGCCTCATTTGTTTTCAAGGCAAAGGCCCACGATTACAATAACCCCAAGAAAAAAAGGCAGATCAAACAGGCTTTTCTTGACAGCTTGACCCCATTGCAAATAAAAGGGAAAAAATGTAGCAGAGGACGTGAGGGAAAGGTTTTTGCGATTAAATGAAAGATGCATTGATTTCTTTATTACGTTTCACGCTTGTTTTGAATGCTCCAGTCTGGAGTTTCACAGGAGAGATCCCATAGCTTACCACTATTTGTTGTTTGAAAGAATTTATATTTTGCTGAAAATAACTCCCTTTAATCAATTTTTTTTGTTTCTCAGTCTTTTGAGGAACATTAGAAATGACTATCAAAAAGCTAGGAAAATAAATGAAAACAGCAAGCTCATTATTTGTTCATCTAAACAATATGCATATTGATTAGGAAGCAGATGTACATAAATGCGTACATCCACATAACCCCCTTTAGTGAAGCACAGTGCATTTGATATGAGTAGGGCGTTGAATATTATCTCTCATCATATCCAGTATCATACCTTTCTGTATTATGTCAATGTTTTTTTGTCAAGTTTGTATACTTCATGCATTTCCTGACTATAATAACCCTTTACTCATAGTTCCACTTTATGTTCCTTTCCTCCGTGTGAATATTGGCAGGTAGAATATCCTTGAAACTTGAAAGTAGTGACACTTTATTCAAAATTGGAATCTATAATATGAGACTTAAACATAAAGGCCACACATCTTCAAAACTGTTTGATATTATATGGTTCTATTATACATAGACGTGCACATAGAGTTGTAATACAAGGTTGCTCTCCTCACACTATAACTGTAAATTATAGCTGTTTTTTAAATATTTTCCTTCACTGGAAACATCACTGAACTCGCACCAATGGAGATGCTAACAGTGTCATAGTGTTCTTATTCAAGTTCAGAAGCAAATAATGGTTGCAGATGATTTCAGGCAAAACATTGGTTGAAGCTGTGGTCACAGATTTTACTGGAATCTGCTGTCACATTAATTTATCTTGTTTGCCATAGAAATCATACCGAAGGATTTAATTACCGAAGCAGATGCATTTGTTCTTAACAGTGAGGGTTATTCTGAACAGTCTGTCTTCGCATGGCAAATACAATGCTTCATGACCTGAGACAGAGGGTCTAACCATAACTGCAGCATACAGATAGGGTTTCAGGGGCACCTGCAAGTTCCTGGCTGTCAAGTTAAAATTCATAGCAAAGCATCTCCCAGCCCTATGTCCTTGGCGAGACAACTACAGCATGCACTATTTAATTTTAATTTTATTAGGATATTAGCTATAGGTAGCTAGTCTCAGCTGAGAAGTTTGTTTTTAGTCTGTGTAGTGGTGTTGGCTGTTAAATATAACTCTGCCCTTTATCTACTTTTCTGCTTTTCTATTATCTAGAGTTATCTACTTCAGAAATGAATCAAGGGTTTCATCCAACCAAGGGGTACTAGCTAATGAATTAACATGTAACAAGTATTTATCATAATTTAGGATTACCTTCAATTTGAGTTTATTTAATCGGTAGAGCCCATTTATTAGAATAAAAATACAACATTATTTGTAATACAAAACATGTATTTACAAAGAATGTATAAATTATATGAATAGAATAATTATTAGGAAAGACAATATGTATTTTCCTCAGACACAATAATTGTCTTACTCTCAAATGTTTTATAATTTGAGGTTGTTATACTCAATCTGGCTGGTTGATAGCTTGAAGGCTGTTGAGGATCCAGCTGCTGGGGGGGTGTTCTTTGTCCAGTGTGGAACAGCTGGCCATGTGGCTGGATGAGTCTTTCATCTGTGCACTGATGCTGAGGGAACTCACGGGCTGGTCCTTCTTCAAGGTCTCCTATCTGGCAACGGCCTGCTGGTTTGGTTTTCTCACAGAAACCAACGTGACCTCAGGCTACTCAGAATCTTCCGTCGTGAGTAATAGAGTGAGTGTTGCTTTTTTGCAAAGACAAGCCCCAGCCTACGAAACAAACTCTCATATGATGAATCTTTCATCACAAGGGCAAGGCAAAGGCCTGGCTTTGTTTCTTGTCAGGAACAAAAGATGAGTTGCAGAGCTCGAAGCTGCTACACAACCAAGACTAACGGTCGATTTAAAGGTAAGATTTCATCCTATATTCCTAGCTCACCAGCCGTCACTGGTTTCTAGCTAGCCAGTTAGTTATAAGCAGGATTTACCTATACAACTTCAGACTAATGTTGTGGTTCTGCAATAATGAAATTCTTAGCCATGTCTTACTAGAGTGTGAGGAAATCACTATAAGGAAAAGTTAGCTAGATCTGCTCTTTCAGAACCATAGCTTCGGTGATTGATGTAGTGTAGATTATCAATGTATCACATTAGTTGTAGTAATCAATGAAGGTGCAAGGTAAGCAAAGTAGTGTCTTTGACAATAACCATATAAAGAATTGATTTGTGTTTTGAGAATGAAACAGACAAAACTATGGGAAGAAAGTCCTTCAGCTGTCAAATTAAAACTGATTTCTATTCACAAAAACTCACTTCCACAGAGCCAATGAAAGATGGAATCATAGATGGGGCATATAATAGGGGAAGCGTAGGGGAATTTTGGCTTAACCCCCTGAGGTCCGTGCTAAGCTTTTAGATGTTTTTTGATTTTGGCATGGTCTGATATTTATCTCAATTTCATCAATTTAACACACACTTACTCCAAAGTGTTTGATATTTTTATTTGAAGGACAATCACAGCTACATTTGTATGCCATCAATAGTTTGGTCAGTATCATATGCAGCTTGTAAATAGATCTACAAACACACAAGTTAAAAATAGTAAATTTTTCTGCTGTCACAAAAGATGTGAAAGCACACACTAAACTATAGTGACGAATTGTTTTGCCAATGTGCGTTTGTTCACCAAGGTCTTGGTTATGTAAGGGTGTGAAAATAGTTTAGCACATCTGAGATCTAAATAGCTAAAAACCTGTTTTTATCAGAACTGGTCACATTTATTTCAGGCTGTGGGAGGGCTAAATGCTAAATTCCTGAATATTCATTATTCATTGTCCACACCTCTAAGATCTGTCAGATGGGCCATCTCTCTCTCTCAAAGGCCATCCTGAGACCCAAGGAAAAAAGTGTCTTCCAATTAAACTTTTTGTGATTTCATGCCTCTTTAGAGTTAAAACAACCATTTAGATTTTAAATGGCTAAGCAATATTTGAGTTACCATTTCTCCTTTCACGACAAAGCGCTTCTTGTCAGCAGCCGCCATTTGGCTCTTTGTTACGTTGCAACACGCGGAATGTTTGGCGTCACAACACGCGATATTCATAGGCTATATTTTCAACGAAATAAAATTTGAAAACAAAAGCGAAATAAAATTAATAAAACAGCATAGACTGTTGCTGGCAGATTGCAAGCGTAAACACAGACAAGATGTAAAAAAATAAAAAAACAAGCGAAATTAAATAAATAGCATAGACTGTTGCTGGCAGATTGCAAGCGTAAACACAGACATACGATATATTTTATAAAATTTTTACGCTGTTTGAAAAGTATTTTCTGTGCCTATTGCAATTTGTTACATTGCGACATGCGGAATATGTAGTCACAAGACGGAATTTATATATATTTTCGAGTATTTGAAAACAAGCGAAATAAAATAAATATCAGCATAGACTGTCCTCTTCAGTTTGTGTTGTTTATGCCGGCGTTTTCACACATGGCCCGACGCACCTCCCGAAATTAGCACCTCGTTAACATGTCAATAGAAGGGGGACGTTACTAAAAGGTAAAAAACAGAGTAAAAAGCAAGGTTTACTTTTGGTCTAATTAAGCTAATTTAAAAAATCCCATTTGATTTGCCAGTGCTCAAATCGGAAAGTCGCGATTCTAAGGTTTCTGTCAATGTTTTTGTCGCGTGTGTATGATAAAATATCGCGAAGTTAGAAATAGTAATATACTTGTATTGCTGCTGGGATCGGCGCCGATCCAGCCGACCTCAGGGGGTTAAAAATGAAAATTGGAATGTTCTTACATATAAGCAGCCTCCCGTAGGAGACTGAAACATGATTTGTACATATGCTGGTCTAAGAAAGTGCATTATCCTGGGAGTTTGTAATGGTTAGAATAGTGGTTCCCAATCTTGGTCACTGTGTGTTCTGGTTTTTGTTCCAACCATAAGTGCAACCTCTGAATTGTAACTAGCTGTTAATTGTTCTTAATTATATTTACTCTCTTCAGGCCATATTATGTCAGAAATAGCTATGGTTACTGTTAGCAAAGCTTTCTCTGCAGCTTGCTAGCTAATACTAGGTTGTTAGCCCACTAGCATAGCTCAATTAGCTGAATTAAATGAGCTGAATTAAGCTTTTACTGTGTATAGTCCTGGGATGTGAATATGGGACATTTATTGTTCATGGCATCCTGCAAGCTGTCTCCCAAAGTCAACAGATTTATCAGTCATTTTAAGGTGACATGAATTGGAATCGTAAAGCCAATGCCATGGTCACTATTTATATTCTGCCATTTTGTGAATTTGAATGGTTTTTAAAATAAATGTTCTGGGCCTCCCGGGTGGTCTAGTGGTTACAATGTTTAACGCTGGCCACTGCGACCAGGTTCGATTCCACCGGCCGTACCAGAGTCAGCTCTGGCCGGGAGTGCCACTAGGGGGCGGCAATTGGCTGTCCGCCTCAGGCAGGGGGGAGGGAAGCCGATATGAGTTTGCTACATATAGGAGTGGCTCTGGAGTACCGGAGTTAGGGTCGACTGCTTGGCGAGTGCCGTGTAGAAGGAGACGATACTTCGCCTTTGCCAGTCACAAAGCTATGGCAGCGAATTCACAATACAAGGGGGGCATTGACATGAAAAAGAGAAGGTGTAATAAGCTTCAAAATTGGGAGAAAATTGGATAAAATCAGAAACAAATTATGAAAAAAAAATATCTGGTCTGTCTGAATTAGGGTTAATTTGAATATACAGGTAACTGTCAAAATAAAGGAAACACAAGTAAATTAAGGGTTCTTTATGCATTTTCCTGCCATGGTTTAGGTTCACTCAACTCCTTAGAGGGCAAGGTAAACACCAATAAATACAAAGCCATTCTGAGTGATCATCTTCATCCTATGGTGGAGCATTTCTATCCTGATGAGAGTGGTCTCTTCCACAATGACACTGTCCTCATCCACAGGGTACGAGTGATCAATGAATCATTGGAAGAGCATGAAAACAATGTAAACCATATGTCATGGCTGTCTCAGTCACCAGATCTAAACCCAATTTAACTCTTATGGGAGATTCTGGAACAGCACCTGAGACAGCATTTTAAACCACTATCAACAAAACATAAAATTATGGAATTTCTCATAGCATAGTGGTGTTGCATTCCTCCAATAGAGTTCCAGACACTTCGAACCTATGCCAAGGCACATTGAAGCTGGTCTGGTGGCTCGTGGTGGCCTAATGCCCTATTACGACACTTTATGTTGTGGTTTCCTTTATTTTGGTAGTTAGCTGTATGTATGTATTGTGGTGTCCTTTGGGGATCGGCGACACTCACGGACTGTGCAGAGAGTGTAGGCAAGTTAAATAACCCAGAGGAGGCGGTATTACAAACAAAATGGTACTTTATTACATGGATCTTGACAAACACAAACAGGGGCAGGGTCTTCAGGGGAATCCAAAAACACAAAGTTCTTATTCATCATCATTATCCATCATCCAGTCCACAAATCCAGTTCAGTTCCTCAGGCAGTCCACAAGTCGGTACACAAAGCGGGGTCCTCAAACAATCCAATTCAATTCAATTACGAACAGCAATCCAAAAACACTTTTCCTCCCGCATTCTCCAACACACTCTCCACAACCACCAACCTACTCCTACTCCTACTCCTACTCCTACTCCTACACCTACTCCTACTCCTACTCCCCTACCCTCCCTGCCTGAATCAGTCTTTCTTTAAATATGCCTCCAAACAGCTTTCAGCTGTCCGTAGTCCCAAATGCTTAACTTGGTTCAGATGCAGGACTGTGGGCTGCTGGGAACCGTAGTTCTTCTGGCTCCAGTGGCTCCAATGTGTTAAAGGGCCAGGCAGCCATTTCCTTGGGCAGCCCCCTTGGGCCACAATATGTATACTGTATATATAAGTATTTGAGTAAACACAAAATACAGTTTTTAAATGATCATTTCATTTATTGAAGGACCCATGTGAAAAAGTAATTGCTCCCTGAACTTAATTACTGGTTTCGCCACCTTTAGCAGCAACAACTGTCTGGAGGACGTCGGTCTCGGCCACGTGGGAGTGGCATGGTTGCCTGTCTTGTTTCAGGTTGTGGAGGCCTTTGGAGCAGTGAGACTTTCTGGGGGCAGGTTTGGCACTCTCACAGTCGCCCGGAAGGGAGCTCCAAAGGCCATAATTGGTTTAATTATTATTTAATTATTTAATTGGTGTCAATCAGTGAATTGATATAGAAGTCAATTGGCTGATTGGGTGTCTGTGTGAGAATGTGAGTTGAGTGATTGTGATTGGGTGATTGCCTCTCGAGTCCCACCTGAGCCAGGCAGAAACTAAGCCTATTTAAGAGCAGGTGGGGCGAGTGGGGAATCAGTCAGTCTTGTCTTGAGGTGTGTGTGAGTGCGCGTGCACGTATGTTGTGGAATGTTGGATGTTTAATGTTTGTGGAGTTTTGTATGCGTTTGTCGAAGGTGACTGAGTAGAGTGCTTCCTGTGTGAGTGGGGAAGAGGGAGAGGGGGTGCACTAAGAGTGTCCGCCTCTCTCCCTCGGTGTGATTGTGGAGGAGCGAGAGGGTGCCCTGGAAGAGGGTCCGCTTCTTGCCCTCGGTTTTAGTAAAAGAGACTCGCACTCGACAGTGGAGAGTGTTTCTGAGCAACAGCCCAAGAACTCACCAAAAGAGTGGAGTGTCTTGGGGCTGGTGCCAGAACTCTCACTGTGGGGAGTGGCGAGTGTCTCAGTATGAATGGGTGGGAAGCACTTGAAAGGTCACTGGATATGTGTGTGCCTGAGGAGGTTCCAGGGGAACTCCGGAGGAAGAGGCGCGGTGTCCCGTAAGTTTGATTATTTTAACTTGTTATTTTAGTTTGTTGTTTTTACCCGAAAGCTTCGCGGCGAGTAGGGTGAAGATTTTGTGTCTGTTTGTGTTGGTCTTTGTTATATGTTAACCTGCTACTCCCACTGTCTCTCTCCCATGTCTGGGGGGAGAGACAGAAAAATAAATAAATAAGAATAAATAAAATCCGGTCCGTAGACCGACAAACTCCACTCCGTGTCTCCTGGCTGCTCTGTTCCCGTCCAGGGTTTGTCACGTGGGGTGTGACAAACTGCAATCAAATGCTTCCTATAACTGGAGATCAGTCTTTCACATCGCTGTGGAGGAATTTTGGTCCACTCTTCTTTGCAGAATTGCTGTAATTCAGCAACATTGGAGGGTTTTCGAGCATGAACTGCTCGTTTAAGGTCCTGCCACAGCATCTCAATGGGGTTCAAGTCAGGATTTTGACTAGGCCACTCCAAAACCATAATTTTGTTTCTTTTTTTGTTACAATTGTGGGTCAGTGTCCTGCTGCATAACTCCATTACGCTTCAGCTTCAGATCACGGACTGATGACCGGACATTCTCCTTCAGAAGTTTCTAGTAGAGAGCAGAATTAATCATTCCTTCAATGATCGCAAGTCTTCCAGGCCCTGAGGCAGCAAAGCATCCCCACACCATCACACTACCACCACCATGTTTGACTGTTGGTATGATGCTCTTACTGTGAAATGCTGTGTTTGCTTTACGCCAGTGGTTTGCAGTGGTTTGCGCCTTGCAACTCTCCCATGAATTACATTTTTGCCCAGTCTCTTTCTTATTGTCAAATCATGAATGCTGACCTTAGCTGAGGCTAGAGAAGCCTGCAGTTCTTCAGATGTTGTCCTGGGTTTTTTTGTGACTTCCTGGATGAGTCATCGCTGTGCCCTTGGAGGAATTTTGGAAGGCCGGCCACTCCTGGGAAGATTCACCACTGTTCCAAGTTTTCTCCATTTGGAGATAATGGCTCTCACTGTGGTTCGCTGGAGTCCCAGAGCCTTGGAAATGGCTTTGTAACCCTTTCCAGACCGATATATCTCAACAACAACTCTCAACATCAGCTATCTCTTATGTTTCCATTTTTAAGAATTCATATTTGTTTTTGTTTCAATCTTTCCATTTTGTTTCTATATTGGTTTGTCCTAAATGCTTTCAATTAATCTAGATTTTTTTCATTCAATCTTTTCTTTCTGGTTTGCAGGTTTGGACCAACCACTGTGCAACATGGTTTGTTTGTTACATTTCAGTATTTTAGAGGGTATTGGCAGCAGTGTTTTCTGAATTCATAATGTGAAGAAGTCATTTCAGCTAAATAATTAAAGCATAATTACAAATGAGACATGAATGTCAAGTTAATTTGCATATGGTTGACAGCATGGTTCCTCCAAATCAGATTTTGCGCAATTCCATTTCAAAAGCATAAATATTTTTTTCTTGTCATTCATGTAATTAGACAATTTGTTTTTATTAATAATGCATTGTGCTTAAGAAGGTGGCACTCTTGCCAAAACCGTTTGCATACCAACTTTGTATTTGGACCGTACATATGCACAAAATGCTACAACGGCACATCTTTCCGTGTGTTCTGGTTGCTTCTAAAAAACAAGGAGCTTGCATCAAATTATGTATAACGAAAGATAATCATAAAGATGAAGTGGTCCTCCTAATTTAATAAGCTAGGGTATCACATGAATTATGCATGACATAATTTATTTTTTAACTCGGAGGCCCATTGATAATTGAATTACTTTTTTGAAGGGACTGGACCCAAATAATGCGATTAGCATTTATAAAGCACTCTGAATGTTAAAACATTCATAGAGCTATAAAGCAGAGTGGCATCTTTATATCAACGGAAAGGTTTATCAATATAAACCCCTCCAATGTCTTGACGAAAATCGTCATTACGCTTCAATATAGAAATATACAAAATTAATCAAGCAATGTTTGTGGATGTCCAGGAGAAATAAACAGAAGCCAGGTTCTTTATATGTATCGGCGAGCACAATTATGAACACCCAATAAGATGTGAAGCCATAACTGCTAAAGAATATTTTGCCAATCCGTGATCAATTTGAGTTTCACTGGTTAATCGATTTGAGTTGATAAAACTTGTTTCGCAGTTGCTTACCACAAATTGCAAAGCACTTCTTGATGATATGCTTCCTGTAACTGCTGTACATGCTTGTGTGGTGGAGAGATGAAACAGAACAAAGAACCAAAAAATCTAAGCCCCAAAAAAATGAAGCAAAAACGTGATTGTGATGTTCACATCAAAAGGAACATTCTTAAGGGCTGGGTAAGAACGTAATTCGATTAGACTGAAGCTGTTAATTCTTAATATTGTAAACTACAGCTGTCAGCAGGTGTTCATTTTTTGTTTTCCATACACTGCTGTGAGTGTTTTGGTTGATGAAATAAACATATATTTTAGAAAAAGCAATTCTTGCTTAAATTTGTTATACACATGAATTCTACAGAAGCCTGAATTCTACAGAAGCCAGTCAGTTCATCATAAAGTGCTATTCATTAGTAAATAAATGAATCAGTATGAAAAAGGATTTCAGTCATAAATTGCCAATCCATCCCAGAAAAAAAAACAATGTGTTTGTTATAATATGGTGCTGGGGTTTTCTGGGAGTTATCTGTAAAGTTTTTATAAAATTATTATTATTGATTGAAAAGCACTTTCTCGATGGTTTGGGGTATGTTTTGGGAAAGTGCTTTGCAGAGAGAATGAATCGAGCCCATCTTCTCCCTGGCGCACATGTGGAGATACTTGATGCAGGAGACAGCTGCCTACATCAATGTGGCTTGGTGCTCATTTTCTGTCCAAATGCAGGATTTTCTGTGGCCAACCACAGCTTGTTATTTCCACACAGAAAATAAGAATGTCTCACATCTAACCACATTGAGGCGCATGTAATGTGTCACATCTATACACTTTCTGGTGTATGTAATGTGTCACTTTTGTTACCCTTTCTGCTGCATTTTCACAAGCCTGTCACCTCAAAGTGACTTTTTTCATGTTCTTCCTCAAAGCCGTTGACAGCTCTGAATGGGATTGCTTTCTTTTACTAAAATGGGGTAATTGTTCAAATAGCTGTGTGTGGTTAAATATGTGGTTATCTTTGCATTGGCTGATTGACAACATTCAGCATGATATTTGACGGTCGGGGTCATATATCTTTGTTTAATTGATGTTGAGAGACTGGATATTAAAAATGATCTCATGTTGTGGATCTTTACACACAATAAATACAATGCAGTGCTTGACATATTCATATAATGTCTTAAATATCACCAATTATGTTCATGAATGTGTTGAATGGGTGAAAAAGGATTTCTGAACTCAAGACAAACAGCACTTTTCCTGCAGCGATTTAATAGATCGAATATCATGGTAGTTATTTTCTCACTTCAGAACTCAGTGTTCATGATTTGTGACACACTGGCATTACAAAATATAGCACAATAAATCAAACCTTGGACCATTCTCCGGGAAAAAAGGTTTGTGGTTTACCTCACAATGACCACTTACCATACATTTTTTATATAAAATAGAAATGTAATAGAAAAATATTGATGTTTTCTGAAGAATAAAGGCACAAACATGACAAATGAGTCTGGAGTATCCGGGGGGGTATCCGGGAAATCCAAGTCCAAAATCCAACTTGTCGTCGTTATCCGTAATCCAGTATCCAAACCCAGTTCCGTTCCACAATCGAGTCCAATGTAGTCGGTACACAAAGGAGGGTCCTCCTCTCTCTCTCTCTCTCTCTTTCTCGCTCTCTCTCTCTCATTAGTTAATAGGTAAAATGAAAGAAGGCACACTGTGAATACACAACCACACAGTAGACAGTCCATACCTGGTGTTGAATATAATTGTAGGGGATCAAAGATCACCATAAATGTAAGAATGGTAATATTATACAATGACCTTGGCTTGGATTCAATCTACATTCTCAATCTTCAGAATCTAATCAAATGTTTTTTTAATTCACAAGCAGAGATTAATGAGTACATTCTGGAGATTGCTGAAATTAATTGCCACACTGTGTTTGCGAAAAAAATAAATCTTCAATTGAATCATTAGTCAATGTAACGAATGTTGATTAAATCCATTTCTTTATGTAACGGTATTTGGTTATGCTGGCCCCACTTTGCTGGCTTTGTGTTTTGTGTTTTCCTCTGAATGCACTGTATGAAAGAGGAGACTGAAAAGCCTTAATGTCAGGCGAGCTCATTTGAATGCTAGTTTGAACCTGAGAGACAGTGAGCGGGTGAGACATGGAGGGACAGGCAGGCTAATGTGGTGTGAGAGGTTCATATCCCATGGGGCATTGGGATACTTGGCATAGGAAATGGCATGAAAGTAATGAGTGGGGAAGGAGGAGGCCACAGACAACAGCATTGTCTGAGGTGCCGAGTCACTCTGGCATGCAAGTAGGAAGAGCGGTTACTCCAAAGCAGTGGGTGACACAACCACAATAGCAATACAGCTGCGATTTGGTCAGGAGAGGTTAAATGCAACCAAAATGAGAAGATTTAAATACGTAGTGGCTCTCTGACCTGTCACATAGTGATGAAGCAACGTTTCTGAGGAGGCTTTCACGCTATGCAGCACTAAACATTCTAATGTGCTCGTGTTTCTCTTCTTTACACTGCCACCAGTGTGAGATGAAGGGTTTCTGTGGGTGGGTGTAATCTGGACAAGGCCGGACTCAGTACCATCTTTTGAGGCGAAGCAGGTACCAGTGGCCTGACCGCAGCCTGCCTAGTCCTAAATACCAAAGCCGGGACAGCATCCCGGGAGATACCTGTCTGACGCCTTTGGACGCCTGCTGCAGGACGCCGACGACTGGAGACCAGAGGGGAGTGCGGATCTGCCCGGGGAGCAGAGCCACCTGCCTGCCGAGCGACGACGACGGAGACCCTGGACTATCAGAGGTGTGCTGCGGCCTGCAGGAGGTTTACCCCAGTAGCCCGGGAGGAGGAAACACCCGACCAGTGAGAGAGTGACAAGTATTTTACCTGGAATTCAGCATGGTGGTTCTCTAGAAAGGTATGGGCTTTGTGCTGCATGACCTGAACTGTCTGGTGAAGGTTCCCGCAGCAGTGGACGTTCTATAACAAGGTTATAAAGGACCACAATGTTGCAATGTTGTTGGGCAGGTATGGCTTTGTCAAATATGATGCTAGGAGGGCCCTGGATGACGATGGGTGTGGACTGGGGCCAGGATGTGGCTGGACCAGCTAAGGTCCAGTCTTTGAATTCAAGTCCTCTCATAACACCGTTCTGCTTTTTTTTTTAAATCATGAATTAACTCCCCAAACATACAGTTCCACAATGTTATTGTGATGATGCAATAATGCCATCACTCAGACTGTATTATATGCTTCAAAACATCATTGGTGAGTTGCTTATTGATTTTTCTGTGTTTTCTTTATAAATGTATGAGAATGCCCTGCTGTTTATATACATTGTCTTTAATGACTTGATTTATCTCCTTTTTTACACAAGTAAAAAAATCATAGAGCAAAAAATCCACATTACACTGTGTTACATTGGCATGATAGTTACAAAATTACATGTGACTAAAATGCAGCTTTGATACCTGGGAATACAAACCCGGGTGCAGTACGAATCACACAACTGGGGAATGTAAGCTATCCCACTCTTGAGATGGGTAAATGGGTTTGATGTTGGGTTGTTGTTGATGGGGAGAAAGCGTCCAGCTGCATTGAAGTGCGGGTGGAGGGCAGCATGTCTCTGGGAGGCCTGAACAATAAACACCATTCCTATGTGTTGCAAATCACTTTAATGATATACAAAACACAATAGTGAATACAAGTGTGAATACAACAGTGAATATGTTTATAACCTATACATTTAATAAAATGTGTTATGTGAAATACAATACACAAGTTACAGAGGAGAGGTGGTGGTAAATATATATACCACCATATAGTGATTTATTGTCTTTGTAATGTTACAGGGGAGGTGGGGAGCCTTCTTGCATCTAGTCAGGGGTATGAATAAAGAATGGTATCTCAGTTTTATATTCATGTTGATGAATGTGCACTTGTGTTATGAGTGGCTTAACCATATGAGACTGAACTTGTTAAAATTATGAATCAATTTTAGTTATATTTCAGATTATTTTTCCAATCTGGTGTGGCCATGTCAACCTGATTTGCAAACAATTAAACCATTAAGTGCCAATTTCACCATAAGGTGATATTTGGTAGCATACACACCAAATATGGGGTTTGAGATTTTGGAATAAACCTACAACTCATGATTTAAACCCCAACCATGCAATCTATTACTATAGTTACACTAAGTGGTTGATTGGGACGTCTCATCTATGCAATTTAATGGTAGGATTGTAGTCAAATCTGGTGTTGTTCATTACTGCAAACTCTACAACAGCAAACACAATTATTTTTTATTTAATTGGAGAAATTCAAATGCATGGATTGCACCTCTCTAATAAGACCTGTACTAAAAGTTATTTTACTTCACCACAAGGCAGTAATCAGGAATTTGTTCTTAAGTTAATTCCTCTACTACACTACCAGTCTTAAATTGTTCATATGCGGCCTAATGAGCGAATACTGAGGAAGCTGCACCAGAACAGAACACACTTTTAATTTAAACATGATGTAATACAAATGTTTTAAATAACCTTTTAAAATATTCATAGTTTTTTCTCATGAATCATGAAGGAGACAAAATGTGTCAGTTTCAGTTTAAAATGACAAAATAGAATAATTACTACAGGTATACAATATGAGACTGCTTCACACTGTATTGTAACTGTAATGTAATAGCCTCATATCCAAATAAGCAGCAAAATGTGCAGAAGCCACATAATCCATGGCACAAAATCATAACATAAATCATAAAAAATAAAACCATGTACCATTAGCTGGGCAAGGAAAAACCATTAGTAAATCCATATGTAGAACCACTAGTAAAACCATTGGCACATTAGTAAAACCCAGTAGCAAAACTATTAGCTGCAACTGATTCCTGACTCCTATCTCAGTAAGTCACAAAGCCAGTCACATCGTATAACGTAAGTATGTGATATGTAACAAAACCAGTCATTGTACAACGCAAGTAGGTGTTACGTAACAAACCAGTCGCATTGTCAAACACATATGCAGTCATTTTGGCACAAACTACCCCATGGTCTCAATCACTAGATCTATACACTATGAACCTTCTTGTAGTTGTGCTTTGTGCCCTTCTTTCATTATGTGCAGATACACTATAGAATTCATTTAAAAAGGTGAAGATTATATACTGTATTGTGGTGTCCCTCGGGGTTGGGCGACACTCACGGACCTTGCAGAGGGCATAGGCAAGTTAAATAAACCTAGGCAGTAATATAAACAAAACAATAATTTATTAAACTAATTACGACAAAAACAAAAAGGTGGGGTCTTCGGGAGAATTCAAAAACATAAAGTCCAGAATCCTCACTCGTTGTCAATGTCCGTAATCCAATTCCAAAATCCAAGTCAGTTCCTCACACAGTCCAAAGTCAGTACACAAGCAGGGTCCTCAAATCAAATCAAATTCCAAACACAATAAGCAATCCAAAACACAATAAGCAATCCAAAACCACCAACCTACATCTCCTCTCAGTGTAACACGAACAAGTTCTTTAAATAGGCCTCGAAATTGCCTTCAGCTGTTCATAGTCCTTCAGCTTTACGGGCTTCAGCTGTGGGACTGCAGGCTGCTGGGAAATGCAGTCTTTCCCTCTCCAGTGGCTCGCAAGAATTAAAGAGGCAGGCCGCCATTTCCTCATCCTGCCCCTTGGGATGCCACAGTATAAGTCCCCATGGTATTGGATTCCAATGGGTTTTGTACTGGGCAAGCAGTGCCACTAAAGTATGCACTGATGGATTAGCCATATGAGTCCTTAGTGTTTATAGAACACACCTGAGCTCATAAATCCTGTTTTCACCATTGCATTAATTGGCTCTCGGCTTACATCTGCCTTTTCATTAGCATGGCTTAAAAAATACCTTCCGCATATCATTGCTCTACTTTGATAATTTGCCTTCTACATGACTCGAGTACATTATCATAAATTTAACATATTCAGTAGATTCCAAATAACACATTCTCCTTCGTGATAAATAAGCCTCTTCTTTGAATTTAAGTCATCAGTTGATTCTGTCCTGGGATGGTAATTAGTTGAAATCAATGGAGCCATGCTGAAATGTGGACTCCAATAGCTAATAATATCTGTGGACATGAAAGACTGAGAAACGCATACAATAATTGGATTAGACTCGTGAGGGGAAATCAGAAGGCTCTTAAAAAATGTTAAATGTTCGAGTTATGAGTGTGACCGGCATATTGATTTTATGCTTAGGTTTATGGAGGACTCTCACAGGAAAATTCAAGCGCTGTCGAAGATCTCCACACGGAGGTTCATTTCTGCAAGAGTGATTAACCTGTCCTGACGCCGTCACCTGCCGCCATTGTGAACATGTAGCCCTGTGAATAATTTAGTTTAATAAGCGCATGCATATAAATAGATTTAAAAGATTGTTAAAATAATCGATTTATATGTATGGAAAGGCTGTGGTAATAATTTGATTTGTATACACGGAGAAATATATTTGAATGTGTATTTTATATTATTTTATATTTGAATGTGTATTGTATTGCTGTAACTTGCTATTTTTTTAGGTCCCGGTAAACTGATTGCCTGACAGATAATTATTCACTGTTGAGCTGATGTAATGTGGTGCAATGTGTATTGATCAATCAGAATTGAGCTGAATATGGTGCGATGTGTATTGACCAATCAGAACTGAGTTAAAGGTCAGGCGTTTGGGGAAGTTAAAAGGGAGTCAGGTTCAGATCCCCGGCTGATTGAGCCGGCGGGAGAGGGGCGATGGCCTCGGTCGCCCCGGCCGATTGAACCAGAACCAGAGCCAGAGAGAAGGGGAGAGGGGCGATGGCCTCTATCGCCCCGGCTGATCGAAAGGGAGTTTCGAGGAGAACGCTGAGAAGTAGCCTAGCTAAGGTGCTAGAAGTTTTTAGTTAAAAGAAAATGCGTTAGCCACGTATTTTTAGGATGCTGGAGTGATATAATACTGTTTAGTGCTCAACCCGAGGACTTTATAAGATATTGTATCTGACTATGAACAATTTCTTCGGCAAGAAGTCAACGTTCTGTCAACCAGTTATCGGAGTTAGCCTGAGTGTAGCACAAGTGAGTGAGCTTGCTAGCTAGCTGATTTTTTCTGGAATGTTCGGAAGATTTTTGGTTCGCCAACACGGGGAATTCGGAGTGTCTAAGCAACGCGGAGGAGTTCGTGGCCAGAGAAACTGCATGGTGCTTTCCCCAAACTTTTCTCCTAGCTACAGCACGGGACTTCGGAGAAAGCAGCCGTGAGCGCTGTTACTTCGTGAAACTGTGAGTGCATTTTTTTATCTTTCTGCTCAGTGGAGTGAAGGAGTCGCATTAGTGTGGCTACAACGTACGCTAGCAACGCGCCAGGCCTGCAACGAGAGTGTTGGGGTATTTTATTTTGCCGGCTTTTCTTTTTAATAAAAGTGTTGAGACCTTTTCTTTTTTACTTAACCGTCTGGGTTTTGGAAAGTGAGAAACATGTGAAGTGTAATTTGAGTTGAATCCACAAAGTGTTGTGAATTACCCTGTCAGAGGACAGATGTTTTGTTTGGTTGTTTGAAACGTGAAACCGAGTGATTTATGTTTGCATTATTACTTTTTTTTTAGTAAATGGTGTAACTAATTTTAAGGTGACCTTTGTATTTGGATTATTTCCATTGCACGCACACACGTAAATCGGCACCAAGCGAGTAGTAGTAATTATTAATGTAATTTTAAAGACGATAATATATCGTCCTCATAAATAGAACTCAGGGTAGTTCCCTCGTTAAGCATAAATAGCAAGGGGGCGCTACAAACAGAACTCAAAATCCCCAATTTCAAGATTACGTCCTTGCGGTGTGATTCTGTGGGCTCACTGCTATTTTAATAGTCTTACAATGGGAGCACAAGTCTTGTGCCTAAAATTTTTAAATAATTGGGATTCTCCTTTGTAGTAAATGTGAGGTCTTGTGGCAACAGTAATGGTTAGTTACCTAATCATATAGATAGAATAAAAATCAATACTAATGTACAAGATAACTGTGCCACATTATGTGCAACGACTGTCCAAAATAATATGTGACACTTCAATACTTCTTACTACTTAAGTCTGCCAAAGATACATTTCTTGTACATTCTGCTGTATTGTTTGTGTGCTGCAGCATATCAGCAACATCACATGACAATACTGCGATGAAAACTCATGAATGCTGTAAAACCTCATGTTGTCCTGTGGAGACAACTGTGAGTATTAAGACAGCCATAATGTTAAAGGGGTTAAATCTGTATAGAAACCAGTTGCATGTTTTATATGGTACACGTGCATATGTTTTTTTTAGTTTGTTGAAGTAGGTTGGTTTATGGGACATGTTTTATTTGTCTATCTGACTCAGTACCTGATGATCTTTGGATTAACCAGGCTGATTACAGCTGAGTGCAGGGGTCCACTGTCAGCCTCTCAATTGGCCTCTTTGTTGAGCAGGCGTGCATCGGGGCGACATCCACAGCTTCTCCTGCACCGCATCCTATAAACTGCACAGCTGAGAAATCCAGAGAGAGAGTAGGGGGAAGGGGGGGGGCACAGGACCCCAGACTCTCTCTCATTGGCCTCTCACACTTCATTAGCGCTCAGCCATTATGAGCAATATTTGTCATTTTCTCTGCACACTCTTCCACCACCCCACCCCCACAGCCCTTCATTTATGGGCCACCTGACGGACGTAAATATTCATCGTCACATACCATTACATGTGTCCCGCGTTCTTTCTTCTGTTTCTGCCTCCACTCCTCCACCGCTTTCTTCTCACGGAACGACAGCTGGAGATTTTAGCACTCACAATTTCAGAGAGCTCTGATGTAACCGGCGGCAACAGCTCACTTCCGGCGCGCAGCCTTTGTTTCTTCCCTTATTTTAAAACATGCAATTCCATCTCGGCTGCCATGATGTATTTTGCAAATAGCAGAGGTTTGATTCCCATGGTAACCCTGCCATACCCAAGGCCTGGCGGTGTCTCACAAATGCCAAACCTGCACTATGTACAAGCCCACATGCGCGGTGTACAAGGAAGAACAGCAGGGGATTGTGAGCAGCACAGATTCATCAGATCACACATTTCTTCACTGCAGGGTCACTTTCTGATCTCTTCAGCCATCCTTTATTTTACCGCAGTCGCACACAAACAAACACATTGATTCCCAAGGCAAAATAGCACGCACTCTCTGTATGAATACACTGAACTATTCATAGCGAGGCGCATCCAGCACCACAGTATTTAAATCTTGGACAGACTCTGTATTTTATATTTGAATGGATTCTGTACATGCTGAAAGCATGCATACCATCTCAAGAACTTGCATTGCCTAAGGAAACCACATAAGCTAGACTTTAGTGGAATCGGTCTGGTGATTTGCCTCTCCCTGATCCGGAACCAGGGCACTGTTTGTCATAAACAGAATAAATTAAATTAAATATAAAAAATAGATAAAATTGCCTTTCACTTTTGTAACAAGTGTAAATGATCCAAAATGATAATGCATACTGCATACATATGTGGATGGATGGATACATTTGTTTTCCTGTTTCTAGTACTTGTTATAGCTGTTGGCTTGTTGCTATTTCCATCTATAACATTGCATGAAGATTAGTCAAGGTACCTCTCACTAACCACTGGAGATCAATCGGGGAATGAACGCAGTAGTAAAGTAACTAGAGGCTGCGGTCATGCAAATACATCAAGAAATTTGCCTCCCTTGGGGATTCCCATAAAGGTCCATCATAACTTATGGAACCTGACAGATCCTTTCCGTGGGTGTATGGAGCAGATTCTATAATCCTTCGGGAATGTCCTAAGAGCCATCCAGCATCTCCCCCGTAATGGTAGCAATTGAATCGGGGTCTCTGGTGCTTTCAATATGGTACGTGCCTTTGCTGTCTGAGATTGATCTTTATGAGGACTGCCGATGGGGACAGATGCAGTAATCAAGAAGACGGCGTGCTACCAGAACTGTGAAGCTGGCCTCGACCATTGGGTTGTTTTTCTTCAGTTCGCCTACCATAATAATTCATTACCCTCTCCTCTCTGCATACTGTTTTCGCTCGGTAAGATTACCATACCAGTTCACATTGCACAAAAGAAGATAGCTGTAGTATCCGTATGTATATAGTGTGTAGGCCTGTTTCTATAAATGCACCCTTAGAAAAACATTTATGACTGGGTGGAGGGCGAAATTGAGCATATTATTATTAAGCTCTCAGCTCCCACTAATGAAAATAACTCACCCAATGTTCCATGGTTTCTGATTTGCATAATCTTGCCTTCCCAATAGACCATGAACTTGCCCTCTAATCCAGTATTGGTACTTACATTAGTACCCTGGAAAGCCTGCATATAGCTATACTGGAATTCGCAAAAAAGAAATCCCCCAATTGACGCCTGCATCTGTGAATTTCAGAAGGAATTATCAAGTATCCTGGCAAAAAAAAGAATAAAATTTACATTAATGCACATTTTACTGTTCACTGTGAGCTTGGTGATGAACTTGATTTGCCAACATGGAATTAGGGAGACCATAACTGTGAGACCATGGCAATCTCTGACAGCCAAAATGTCTGGATTTGCACACCATTAGTCTAATTTTATGTTAAGAATTGAATTATGTAACAGCATATCATGTATTCTCCTACTCTACAGTATCTGTTGTGTTCAAAAACAAGGTGGAGGAAAACATGCTTTATTTTTCATGACACATGAAACCACACTGTGAAATATTCCGCATTCAACACATCAGGCAACAGAATGCAGCATGCTGGCTAGCTGCTGCCACTGCTAAAATGGCTCAGTTCAGACAGCATAAGAAACAATATAATTACACTATTCACAAACAAGAATAGGCCATGCTGCCCATCTTGGCTTGTCATTTGCCTATATCTAAACAATAAAAATTAATTTTATTTACAAACATATGATCAAATCTATTCCTATAAAGTCTGTACTGTGCAACATACTAACTAAATGAGCTGTACAAGCAGAGCAGCAATGTGACTTATTGGCATATTGTGTAATTAGCACTATTTTCAAGCAACTGTAAGGACACAAAGGAATCCCAGATGAGTAGAACAGAGTTCATCACTGAGGAAAAGGGATCTCTGGGCTTACAATGCATAGATGTGCTAAAGAAGACTCATATCAATGAGCTCTATTTATGGTATACATTTTTCCCTGAAAGCAACAGATATTTGAACCTTTTTGCATCAATTATTTACACGAGAGAAACCAGCTACAACAATGGCGCTCACAACTGATCTGCAATATATATTCAGGATGGAGTTCTATCAGGCTTTTTCACAAAACTGTCCTCATTTAGCATTCCACATTGGTCCTCTCTACCCTTTTCAATCTTACAATGATTCCCATTTCATTTGTAATGTGTCTGGATATCAATGCATCTGTGTCAGAGGCACTTCTAAAAGGAATCATGTGATTTTAATGACTTTCCTAGTAAAAAAAAAAAAAAAAAAAGCTGTCTGCAAAGTGTGTCGATAACAAAATTGAGCTATCATGATTTTCCTTTGCTCGTTTGCTTTTCAGAGCCAGGCCTCTGTTCACTCTAAGCACTTTTGGGGAGGTGTTAACGTACCGTTTCTTTACTCAATTTTTCATTGCTTTCAGCTACCACTGAGTGACTCACAATATTATGCATAAAATGAAAAAGACGTAACAATTGACTATGTTTGTTTTTAAAGGTTAAGGAGGAAGAGCATCACGGTCGAGGCGCCTTCATTGAATCAAAAAGGAACAATTCATTTTTTTCCCCTTAACAACATATCCTTTGTGAGATGTGTGAAATGTCAATCCCTGCATGGTTAGCTCTCCTAACATCCCATATAGTATTGCATCAGGCCAGTAGTGGATCATAACAAATAATAAAAGGGTTTTTCATAGTGGTTTCCTACCAGGCTAGCTATGTATATATAGTGTATCAGAGCACTCAATAAATTCAAAGCCCCAACAAACTGGGAAATGAGTTTGTGTAAGACTCTTGGCCGGTTGGCAGCTCTGTTTTGCAGTAGACAGCTGAGCTCTGTTGACAAGCTAATAATGCCTGGCTCAGGGCAGAGACTCCAGCAGAAGACTGAGATGCTGCTCTCCATGGTGACAGCATTAGGTTGGCCATATAGAACATTACAGATTATTCTCCACTACACAGAGCCCCCATGCTAAACTCTGGGTTATTAGATATGTGTGTTTGTGCACAGGAAAGATTTATGACACCATCATGTTTCCTGGCTTAAATATTCCAAGTAATAGCAGCAATATCTCTGAATTATACACATTCAAACACGTAAAACCTGTTATTGTATTGTTTGATGAGGTGAGATGTTAGCTGGTTGGCTCCACACACACATACATACAAACACAAATATAGTCAATCTTTATGCTTTTGTGTTTGAAACACAAAACGGCCAGTTTCTGTGCAGAATTTTTTTTAAAAATGTTTTACTAAACATTACAAAAGACAACACACTGCACACATTGTACAAAAGACAACACACAATCATTAGACAAACAATTCTATAAAAAAATCCTCTCACTGGAAAAAAAGAATGAATTAGATTTAAAAAATTACTATTAGATTAAATCAAAATGTTACGTGACCTAATAATAACAAATAATTTGGGCAGAATTTCCTCATTCAATCAATCAATCTTTATTTTTGTATAGCGCCATTTACAAACAGGTTGTCACACAGCGCTTCACAATTGGCATTTTCCAGAGGGAATAAAAAAACCAGAAAACCATTGGAGCCAATGCGGGAGACTGGAAAATTATTCCCTGACCCCTTAAAAGGCAGTCGAGATTAACTCCTGGAAAATGGTGGGATACAAAGAAAAACAAAACAAATAGTCCTTGAGGCTCATGAGGCATAACAGACCACCGGAAGGGCATTCTAAGTGTAGGGGTGGGGTGGACCTCATCCCTCCAGATACCAGGGCAGGGCGGGGGATGGAACCAGCAGCTAGGGTCTGGGCCAGCGGCATCCAGCTAACACATGGCAGGGGTGGGGGGTTGACTCTTGGTCAGGTGAGCTCCGGGCAGGTGCCACGAAGCCGGGGAGAAAAGAGGAAAGGTGCAATTATGACTATGATAAATATCACACCGGATCAGGGGAAAGAGTAGTGATAACACTTTTGAACCAGCAGAAGTAATCTAGGGCAGCATAACTAATTAGGTGAGTGGCACAGGGAGCACGCAGCCATGAGGGCACTCAGAGACCATCCAACCACATCATCAGCAGTCCTGATAGGGGCGGATCATCACTTATGATTGGTGACAGTAAGGATAGCTCATTGCACCAGAAGGCTCTATTGCTACGCCCCCTCCACATCTGCACCTAATGTCTATAAGAGAGACTAAAGAGATGTGTTTTTAACCTAGACTTGAAAATTGAGACCGTGTCTGACTCCTTCACAGAGACGGGTAGACTGTTCCACAGTAAAGGAGCTCTATAGGAGAAAGCTCTGCCACCTGCTGTATTTTTGATATTCTAGGGACTAGCAAGTTGCCTGCATCTTGTGAGCGTTTAACGTGGGGATTGTACGGATGAAGTAGATCCGTCAAGTAAGAGGGTGCAAGTCCATGCAACACCTTATAAGTTAAGAGGAGTACCTTATAGTCTACACGATAGTTTATAGGAAGCCAGTGAAGTGACGCCAACACAGGACTAATGTGCTCATATTTCTTTGTTCTAGTCAGGATCCTTGCAGCAGCATTCTGTACGAGTTGTAGGCTCCTGAGTGAGGTATTGGAACAGCCAGACAGTAATGCATTGCAATAATCTAATCTAGATGTAACAAAGGCATGTACCAATTTTTCTGCATCTATTAATGACAGGAAGCCCCTAATTTTGGCAATATTCCTCAGGTGAAAAAAGGCTACTCTGGAAATGTTTTTGATGTGACTATCAAATGAGAGACCAGGATCTATAGTAACACCAAGGTCTTTTACCACCAAACTTGCAGCAACAGAGCAACCATCCAGATTAAGAGATACATCAGATAACCCTCTTCTGAGGTTTTTGGGCCCCAAGACCAACATCTCTGTTTTATCAGTATTCAACAATAGAAAATTATCTGACATCCAGTCTTTTATGTCTTTAAAACAGGCCTCCAACTGTTCGAATTGTCCTTCACCAGGTTTCATTGATAGGTATAATTGTGTGTCATCTGCGAAGCAGTGAAAATGTACGCCATGTTTACAAATGACATCACCAAGTGGCAACATGTAAAGGGAGAACAATAATGGCCCCAAAACAGAACCTTGAGGGACACCATATTCCACCTTGATGAGAGCAGAGGGCTCATCATTTAACTGCACAAATTGATACCTATCTGACAGGTAGGATTTAAACCAGGAAAGTGCGTGTCCACGCACTCCAACTAGGTTTTCAAGTCTGCTCAGAAGAGTTAGGTGGTGTATTGTGTCAAACACAGCACTTAAGTCCAAGAGCACAAGAATAGAGACACATCCACGGTCAGCTGATATCAGTAAGTCATTGACAACTTTAATAAGAGCAGTCTCAGTGCTATAGTGTTGCCTAAATCCTGACTGAAAAGTTTCATAGATGTCATTTGATGTCAGGAATGAAGTCAGTCTCTGAGCTACAGCTTTCTCTAGAATATTTGAGAGAAAAGAAAGATTAGAAATTGGCCTGTAGTTACTGAGATTTTCTGGGTAAAGGTTTGGTTTCTCTAAAAGTGACTTAATTACTGCCACTTTTTGAGAATTTGGCATATAGCCTGATGAAAGAGACAGATTAATAATGTCTAGCATGGATTGCCCCATAACAGGAAGAAGTTCTTTAACAAGTTTTGTTGGGATTGGGTCTAATTGGCAAGTAGATGGTTTGGAGGACATAACCAATTTAGAAAATTCAGTCCACTCCAGAGCACTAAAAACCTCAAGAGTAGCCATAGGACCCCTGTCCTGGTAAGCCTGTGCTTTCTGATCAGTGTTCGCTACAGCAGAAGGCGCCATTTTAGTAATTTCATATCTAATTTTCTCAATCTTCTCAGAGAAAAAGTTCATGAAATCATTACTATTATGGGCTGCCGGAGGCTTAGCATTGGTTTCAGTCTGGTTCTTCTGTCAGTTTGGCCACTGTATCAAAAATAAATTTTGGATTATTCTTGTTATGCTCAATCAGATCAGACAAATAGGTTGACCTTGCGGAGGAGAGAGCATATTTGTACTGTACCAGACTGTCTTTCCAGGCAGAATAAAATACTTCTAATTTAGTGGATCGCCACTTACGTTCCAACTTAAGTAGAAGCTTGTTTAAGAGCACGTGTGTGGTCAGTATACCATGGTGCAAGCTTATTTTGGCTAGTTTTTTTCTTTTTGAGAGGCGCAACAACATCAAGAGTGTTGCGCAGGGTGTAATTTAGATTGTCCGTCAGCTGATCAATAGATTGTAGACCAGTGGGATCCTGATTCATTCTGTCCAATTATTTGTTATGAAGTCTTGACGTCAAGTCAAGTTTCAGAAAGTATCTACTAAAAAAGTAGCCAAGACAAGCTTACTAGCTAACTTACTTCACTCACAATCTTTATATTGTGTGAAAATGTGTATTACAGCTTTTGATAAAGGGGAGATGGGGCAGCAGAACCAAGTAAATATAAAAACCATGGCACGATTTCCCCCTCTCTTTGTTGATGAAAAGGCTCCAAATTAATGGCCTATAACTTGAACATCAGTTCTCCAGAGTCAGTCAATACCGAAAGCATTCTTCACTGCTCTGATTGATTCCACAACCAGTATACTTCTGGCCAAAATGTGAAAATGACTCCCAGGAACTCGGCTAAGACCAGAAGTTCCCCAGTGCTAATTTTCAGTGAACAACACTGGAATTGGTCTATGCATTGACTTATGTGTATCCTAATCCTTGTTAAGTGTCATTAATATTGTGACACACTCAAGGGTTGGGAGAGTGTTCACTCGACTGAAAACGATAAATTCACTGTCCACAACAAAATAAAGGAAATTCAAATCTTTATTTTCTGTTTGGCGTGAGCAGAAAAAAAAATGTTAATCGTAACAAAACAGTCCAATCCACATTCCAATCGACTCGTCGATATCCGTAAACAGGGTTCGGCACATGAAGACGGAATCTCAGACGGTCCAGGTTTGGGCTAGGCGGAGGGAAGTCAAGCAGGCCAGGGTCAAACACGGGGCGGGTTCTCAGACAGTGACGGGTAATGGCACACAGCAGCTTCCTCCTTCCAAACAAGATCATACACAAAGCGTTAATATTATTTCTCTACTCACTTCCTCCGTTGATTTCCTGGTTAAGGTACTCTCCCGTGTGTGTGTGTGATTTCCCTTTTCTTGCGCCTCCAATCCGTGTGTTGATTCGCTGCAGCTGGGTGTTGTGAATGAGGAACAAGTGTTGTTAATTTCACAAGTGTTGTTAATGCCGCGGAACTCCATATCTGGGCATTGGTTTGATTGTCAATCTCAACGGTGACAACGCAGGAACTCCATGTATGGGCATAGAGGTAAACACCGGGAAGCGTACATATCGGTTTTCCACCACCTCTCCTCTCATACACCTCTGCCGGCTGCCACACACACCCCCTCTCAGCTCCGACCAGGAGGGAGGGGCGGTCCAGCCACCCAGAGCGTCTCTCCTGGACATGGCGTCTGTGTTCCCTATGTGCGGCCCCGGACCTGTGGACAACAGAGAAGGCAAAGGGTTGAAGTGAGAGGAACCAGTGGGTGACCCTGGCATTGGTTTCCTTGTTGCGGGACATCCAGACGAGTGTGGCGTGGTCTGTCACAAGGGTGAAGTGCCTTCCTAACAGATAGTATTTGAGTTCTTCCAGGGCCCATTTTATCGCCAGACATTCTTTCTCTATTGTGGAATGTTTTTGCCCTCTGAGTAGTAGTTTTCTGCTGATGTAGGTAATTGGATGTTCCTCACCTCCTTGTAGCTGTGAGAGGACGGCACCCACCCCTGTTTCGGATGCATCAGTCTGGACAACTAGGGGCATGGAGAAGTCAGGGGTCACCAACACTGGTCCTGAGCAAAGGGCATCTTTCAGCCCCTGGAACACCTTCTCAGTTTCTTCTGTCCACTTGATCCGGTCGGGCAGCCGGCTCCGGGTCAGGTCCGTCAAGGGCGCGGCGAGAGAGGAAAAATGGGGGACAAAACGACGGTAATAGCTGGCTAGCCCTACAAATGTGCGTACCTGTTTCTTGGTGTGGGGGCGGGGCCATCCTCTGATCACCTCAACTTTACCTACCTGGGGCTTGACCCACCCTCGTCCTATGGTGTACCCCAGGTAGTCAGCATCCAGGAGGTCGAGGCAATTTTTTTTTGTATTGGCTGTGAGCCCCGGCCCCGTAGAGCTCGCAGCACTGCGGTGAGCTGTTGGAGATGGGTCCCCCATTCCTCCCCATGTATAATGATGTCATCCAGGTAGGAGGCAGCATACACACGGTGGGGCCTGAAGACCCGATCCATTAATCTCTGGAAAGTGGGCGGGGCTCCGTGGAGGCCGAAAGGTAGCATCTTATATTGGAATAGCCCATCGGGAGTGGCGAAGGCAGTCTTCTCACGGGCTTCCTTAGTTAGGGGCACCTGCCAATAACCTTTCGTCAGGTCCAGGGTGGAGATGAATCGGGCCCTCCTCAGTCGCTCAGTAAGTTCATCCACCCTGGGCATAGGGTAGGCGTCAAATCTGGAGATCTCATTAAGTTTCCTAAAATCATTGCAGAATCGGATTGAGCCGTTGGGTTTGGGGACCAACACAATAGGGCTACACCACTCACTGCGGGATTCTTCTATTATCCCGTTCTTCAACATGGCCTTTACCTCTTCTCGCACCGCTTCTCTTCTGGCCTCTGGTATTCTGTAGGGGCGTAACTTCACCTTCTTCCCTGGTTCGGTGACGATGTGGTGTTGAAGGAGGTCAGTGTGGCCAGCCTCTCTTGAGAACACATCTCTGTGGCAGTCCACCAGCTCCATCAAGTCCTACTGTTGGCGGGTTGTCAGCTGTTCGCCCATGGGCACGCCCACCGTCTCCGTCTTGGCAGAGCCTGGGGGGGGGGAAGAAGAACCCAGCAATACCTCTCTAGCGACCCATTTTTTTTATAAGTTGATGTGATATACTTTTTCTGGTGGTCTTCGTCCTGGCTGGCGGATACGGTACTTCACCTCCCCCACTTTTCCGATTACTTCGTAGGGCCCATGCCATTTGGCCAGGAATTTGCACTCCGTGGTTGGCACCAGCACCAGCATGCGATCTCCTGGGGCAAATTCTCTGGGCTGAGCGCATCGGTTGTAGACCCACTCTTGGGCAGCCTGAGCGGCCACCATGTGTTCTCGCACTATGGGCCAGAGGGTGGCCATGCGTCCCTGCACCTCTTCTACATGTTCCACCAGTGTTCGATGGGGAGATGGCTGCTGCTCCCAGGCCTCCTTAGCGAGGTCTAGTAGTCCCCGGGGCCGTCTCCTGTAGAGTAGCTCAAAGGGTGAAAAGCTTGTGGAGGCCTGGGGCACCTCACAGATGGAGAACATCAGATATGGTAGTAGCTGGTCCCAGTTCCTCCCGTCGGCTTCCATCACCTTCTTCAACATCTGTTTCAATGTTTGATTAAACCGTTCTACCAGGCCATCAGTCTGGGGGTGGTAAACAGAAGTGCGTAACTGATTAATATTCATTAATTTACATAAGTCCTTCATGATGCGGGACATGAAGGGGGTGCCTTGATCCGTGAGTATTTCTTCTGGTAGCCCTACCCGGGAGAACATCATCATCAGTTCCCTTGCGATCCCTTTAGTTGCCATGGTTCATAATGGAATAGCCTCCGGGTACCTGGTGGCGTAGTCGAGGACAACCAGGATGTATTGGTGTCCCCTAGCGTTTCCCCCAGGTCAGCTCCCTCTTCGCTGTGTGGGGTCCCCTCATCTTCCCTCGCCATCACATATCCAGCTTCCTCTTCAGCCACGGCCGCCGCCGCACTGGACTTTCCCTCAGAGAGCGGGTCGGTGGAAGCTTGTGGATCAACTTCCTGGAACCCACAGAGGCGGGTTGGCGGTTGGTGCTGCCTGGGAAGTGGTGGCGATGTGGGTCCTCGGGGTGTTTGTTGGCGCCCAGTAGCCAGACGAAACCATAGTGGACGGAAAATGGGAAGGTCGCGGCCGATGAGGACCGGTACCGGTAGGTCCGGTACTACCCCTGCTGGCCCGGTGTACCTCCCCTTGGTCGTCTTTAGGTCCAGCATGGTGGTGGGGTATTGTCGCATCTCCCCGTGAATACACGTAACCTCTATTGTGCCCTCTAGTGCTCTGGGAGAAGCGGCTGGATCAAACATCCATTCATGATATCGCTGTGCCCTGGTTATCAGCGTATATCCATAGCGCTTCAATATTTCGCCCCTTAATTCTTCATAACTGACCTTCTGATGGGTGGTCATGTCCTGGTATGTTGTTTGGGTGATGCCTGACAGTAAGGGCGCGATCAAACCCACCCACTGCTCTTCGAGCCACTCTTCTCTTTTGGCTGTCCTTTCAAAGGTTCAGAGGAAGGTTTTCGATGTCATCGGTGGGGGTCTGTTTCACCAAAAACTTTGCGGGGTTAGCCCGGCGCACCCTTTCGGCGAGAGCGTGTTCCTCCTGTGTATCGAATCTCTCCTTTAATTCAGCCCGCAGCAGTTCCGTGTTCTGGATTTGAATTTCCATGGTCTGGGCGTGCTACCTTCTTTGTTCTTCTGCGCTTTGGATCTGCACTCATGGCTTCTTCATGTCGTGCCTGCTGCTGTTTATTAGCTAAAAGTGCTAGTCTGTGTTACAATGTTTCCATAGAAATACAATAGTGCATGGATATGGAAGAGAAACCTCTATGTGTACTGTGTACAGAACACTTCAGTATGGATGATGGTATTTGATGTCTCCACTTCTTTCACTCTGTCCTCTACCAGCTGAGCAGTACAGTCATAGTGTTGGAGGGCTACACTAGACAGACAGACTGCTGGCAGCTGATTGACCAGAGGGGTCACTGTTGTGCGATAAACTAGTGGACATCCTGCTGACACGAACCCTACCTCCCACTGCAATGCTCTGCTCTATTGCGAGTCGCCCCACAGGATTCCCTGTCTTAATTCGCCACTGGCACTGTCACAATTTGATTCTGGACCATGGGGTGTCAGTGCACGAAGGAAAATTGCTTTATCTAGATGCTGCACCAGAGGCCAATGATGCTGATTTAATAGGAACCAGTAACCAATGGAAAATTAGTTACAATTATGTCATTTTTCAGTCACTCTTATCAAGTGGAATGTACATCAAATGCATTCCACCAAGTGGGGTGAAAAAAGTACATGCCACCAAGTCGGGCAAGACAAAATATTACATAAATAGTCAGTACAAATTATGTACAAAAATAGAAGCTAGGAGCACACACAGAGCTACTAGGGAAAAAGGGAAAAGGATAACGAACCAATGACAAATGTGTTACATGTTAAGAGCAATATGGAATTTATGAATTTCTCAGAAAGCTGAGGTTACCAGGGGAAAAAAATATTTTTTGAACTGTTAAACTAGTAACTACTGTTGAACTAGTAAAAACTAGAAACAAGTTTCCAATTCCACCCAAAACTAGAAAACATAGTGAAACAACTTAATGATCTTTTTTTGTTTCAGATTTTCTCCAATTTTCTCCCAATTTAGTAGCCAATTACACTCGTTATTTTTATGTAAATTCCCCCCTAGTAATGTAAGTTTGTTGCCGTAGTCCTGCGAAGGCGAAGTAATGTCTCCCCCGAGACAGCACTCGCCAGGCCTTCGACTGTAACCCGGTACTACAGGGCCACTCTTATGCGCAGTGAACATCATGTCGGCTTCCCTTCCCCCTCCCTGGGGCAGACAGCCAATCGCCGCCCCTGGTGGCACTCCCGGCCAGAGCCGACTCTGGTGAGACGGGGAATCGAGCCCCGGTCTCCATGGCCAGTGTCGAACGTTGTGTGGAGGTACAAAATTTTGTATTAAGTTGTAAGGCTAGAACATCCACGGGACACACAGACACTAACTCAGTGGGACGCTGCAGGTCAGAGACAAAGGTTTTTCATGCCACAACTTAAAAGGAACATCTTGTTCTTTTGTGACGTTTCCCCCACGGCAGGAAACCTCCTTCCCATTGGTTTAAGACCCTTGGAGGGCTGTTCTAACAACCTGTTATATCTTCATGTTAGCCCATAGCTCCATTTACCTGTAAGTTAACTCCCCGTTACTTCCCCCTTGTAACTGTTCCCTCCCCTTCCATTGTGTTGGATATAAATATCCATTAGAATTTGAGATTCGCTGTCCTGCGTGACACGGGTCTCCGTGCAGCTGTTCGTAATTAAAGCTTTAATACTGTTTAAAGAAATTCTCTCTGATCCTACTGAGTTTTAATTTCCACGACAGTTGTAACCACTGGACCATGTGGGAGGTCTACTTAATGTTATTTTAATGAAAATACATTATACAAAGCTTTCATGGTTTTTGTCATATTTGTATTGGTAAATTTGTTTCTCCATGTTCAATCTCAGTTTTTCAATCTATGGTAGTTTTGGTATTTTTTGTTTTTATTTATATTCTGGTTTTGCAGCTCTTTACCTCCAAAAGTATTGAATGCACCAATTGGTTTACTCTGACCAACTGAAATCCAACAATCATGTCACTGTTATCACTGCTGACTGGCAGCATACTGCTCGCTTCAGTATTTCAATATATAGAAAACAATAGTGCAAATGGCTAAAGTCTCTCAAACATTTGTAACTAAATCAAATGAATACCACACAAACAGTCATCATGGATATGCCCATGATGTTCTGCATCTAAAATAAATCACACACACACACACACACACACACAAAGAGAGAGGACCAGGAATGATTTAGCCAGCAGGTCTCAAACAGTTAGGACTAAAGATCTAGTCATGCAACCTGAAGGGGTTGCCATAGCACCCTGACCCCCACTGGTAGCCACATGCTGCTTATTTGACCTTTTTCTCAGATTTCATTTTTATTAAACCATAATACAAAATTATCTGAAGGGGATGACAATGCAGATGGTAAGGAGAAGTGTTTCTTGATCAAAACAGTACAGAAAAGTGAGTTGGTTTGTCAAGTGGCTCTGCGTGGCTCAGTAGTTAGAGCATAGCGTTGACAACACTTAGGTTGTGGGCTCAATTCCCATTGGGACCACATATACTGAAAAATGTATGCATTCACTACTGTAACTCTCTTTGGATGAAAGGGTCTGCTAAATGGCATATATTATCTTGTTGATAACCTGCATTTAGCAGATGCTCTTAACCAGAGAAAAAGTTTGTATTTTTTATTTTATTTATGTTTGTTTGTTTGAGAAAGTTTAAACAAAGATACATATTACAAAAATCAGTATTAAACATGTAAGCAGTGGCGATGACAATTATTATAATTTTTTTACATTTGTGTGGAGGACGTCGGTCTCGGCCACGTGGGAGTGGCATGGTTGCCTGTGTTGTTGCATGTGGTAGAGGCCTTTGGAGCAGTGAGACTTTCCGGGGGCAGGTTTGGCACTCTCACAGGGTGTGAGAGTGAACGGTCGCCCGGAAAGGAGCTCCAAAGGCCATAATTGGTTTAATTATTATTTAATTATTTAATTGGTGTCAATCAGTCAATTGATATGGAAGTAAATTGGCTGATTGGGTGTCTTTGAGAATTATTATTTATTTATTTTAAGTCCCACCTGAGGCAGGCAGTCAATTTAAGAGCAGGTGGGTCAATTGAATCAGTCAGTCTTGTCGTGTTGTGTGAGTGCGTTAAACTGGTGTCTTTGTGCGTGCGTGCGTGCGTGCGTGGAATGTTGGATTATGGATTGTGGAATGTTTGATGTTGGATGTTTTGTGTGCGTTTGTCGAAAGTGACTGAGTAGAGTGCGTCTTGTGTGTGTGGGGAAGAGGGAGAGGGGGTGCACTGGGAGTGTCCGTGTCTCCTTGTGAAGGAGAGCGAGAGGGTGCCCTGGAAGAGAGTCCTGGAAGAGAACTGGAACTGCAAAGTTCGAGTGTCTCAGTATGAATGGTTTGGGGAAGCACTTGAAAGGTCACTGGATATGTGTGTGCCTGGGGAGGTTCCAGGGGAACTCCGGAGGAAGAGACGCGGTGTCCTGTAAGTTTTGGTTATTTTAACTTGTTATTTTAGTTCGTTGTTTTTACCTGAAAGCTTCGCGGCGAGTAGGGTGAAGATTTTGTGGTTGTGTTTGTGTTTGTGTTTGTCTTTGTTATGTTAACCTGCTACTCCCACTGTCTCTTCCCCATGTCTGGGGGGAGAAACAAGAAAAGAAAAATAATAATAATCCGGTCCGTAGACCGACAAACTCCACTCCGTGTCTCCTGGCTGCTCTGTTCCCATCCAGGGTTTGTCACGTGGCGTGTGACAATTTGTTTCAGATTTTTTCCTGTTTTTCTCCCCATTTGGTAGCCAATTGCACCCTCTATTTATTTCGATTAGCCCTCCCCACATGGGTCCGTCGCTCGACTACTCGAGGCAAGCCAATTCTCCGTGGGCAACGAACTCCGCTTTTCCTCGAAAAGAAACTCGCCCACCCACCCACGTTCTGGAGACTCCCTTTCCGTGTTTCTCGGCGGACCCGAGCCGGCTCTCCCTCCCCCCTCCCCCTGGGGCGGACAGCCAAATGCCACCCCCGATTGGGGCTGACAACCAGAGCCGGTCTGGTAGAGACGCGTCCCTGACAGGCAGCGCACACCACACCGGACCAGCCAAAGTGTGGTGCGTTAGACCGCTACGCTATCCGCCGCCCCATGGTGATGATAATTAGTTAGATGTACAGATTTGAGTGGTAGTGGAGTCTGAAGAGGCGGGTTTTGAGTCTCTTGCGGAAGATGGCCAGTACCTGTCTACAAAGGAACCACATTGACAGAGAATGTCTGTACAGTCGGAATATCTGGCAAACAAGAAGGCACAAGATATTCAGTATTCTGACCCAATGATCAGCTCCTGTGGAAAAAAAAAAAATAAATATATATATCTATATAAAGCAAATAATAAAACAATGTCTGCCCCCCCATGTGACATGGATTACACTCATCTGGGACAGTCCCTGCTGCCAGCCAGCTACTAATGCATCTGTCTCCATGAAACCAAAATTCATCCTGGGGCAAGGCATTGGATTTGTTCTTAAATTCGATCAGTTTCAAAGGACATTCTCCTCTGAGCGTTCTGGCCAACTGGCCAGTGAGGATGCTCCTTTCTGAGTTGGCTTAAATATGCCACTGTGTGTCATTTCTGTCTTTTCAGTAACATCTGAGCCCCAATTGTACAAAGAGATGTGACACTGAATTTTATGTTCAAGAACAAGTTAAAAAGGTTAGGTGCATTCTAACAACAATGTCCTGATAATGACAGAATTGAGTCTTGAGAAAATTATCTTCCACATTCTGATATTTCAGTTCCAAATGTCCATCGGGCTGGACATTCTATACATCAATGACAGCCATTTGAATATGCAGCCAACAGAGAAATATTCATGATTTTACAAATGTCCCAGTTAGAAAAATGTATACATGATCTACATTTTCAAAGTCACTGAATATAAAAAAGACTAATTTAGCAAAACATATTATCCTTATACTAAAGTATAATGTGTTCAATTGAGCTCATAAATATTAATACATTTATTTACTGAAAAATTACAATATTGCACAGGTCTGGAGGCTGTTCTAGTATGGAGTGCTGGGAATACATGAACTGATGGGTCTTGCTATAGATTGTAGATGTACTTAATAATTTATCAGGTTGTGAGTTATGATATTCCTCAATTGAAAATTACTTTATCTGCCTGAAGCAGTGAGCAAAAACCATGGCTGTAATCACATTGTAAAAAACTGTCAAAAATGTTAAATCACTACAAATGGGGTCAAGGACAACAACATTTATGACAAATTCTTCATTGAAATATTCATGTTTCATGTCTATGGACATACTTTCATGCTGATAGGATTTACATTTTTGGAATGGATATGTATTAAAGCTTAACCTTCATTTAAATAAGCAAATAGGATCATTGTAAATAGCTTTTTTTCTAAATAATTTCAAATTATGTTTTTTTTTTTTTTTTCAGTCCCCCTCCCCTTCTCCCCTTTCCCCTTATTTATGACCTGACTAATTTAACTGATAAGGGATACTGGCTGATTAATTTACTCATAAGGCAGACATAGTATTTAGCATGTTTTTAAACACTGTACAATAGTATTACTAATGATTATTAATGTCTTACCTTATGGTAGACTTAAATGAACTGCAATATTACTGAATGCTGTCATGCAATGTCAGTGTTGGCATGTGACATTTGTTGGCATGTATCCATACTATTATGCTGATATACAATAATATCACAGTTTAGTGTTCTCTCAAGATATGGTCAATGGACTCTCCATGGATGAGATCTCTGAATGTAACCTTCATGTAGTAATAAAGATACCATTTCCATTTTCACTAACTCTGAGGGTAATTTAAAAAATGCTCAGCATCAGTATTTTATTTATTTATTTTCAGTGTGCTTTTAATGGGACAGGCCACCCTTGACACCAAGGGTGTGATTCATGAAACAAAAATGGAATGGTAAACGTATCAGCTGCTCACGTGTGGTACTTGCTGCGTCCCGAAGGTGCTTCAGTTCAGGTCGGCACAATTGATATTGCAATGTCATGCATTTTAACAGGAGTAATGGAGGTTTTGCAAATTAGCAGTAATTCCCATTGACTAAATTGGAATTTACGTGTGTTTGCAAAGCTCCTGTTGTATGTCAATGAGTGTGCTCAGAATAATTGCCACTTTGGCTTGGGGGGAAGGGCAGCCATTCCATATAGAAGAAGGTATAATTCCCAACTACATTCCAATTCCACACCCTATTTTATCCCAAACGCAGTTAATTTCATAAACTCACTCACATTATGTTGTCTATCATTTTGTTTAACATAAACTGTATGATTTATTTAGTTTAATTAGATGTTTTTTATTGTTATTATAATTTTTTTTAATGAAATGTCTTTTATTTGTACTGTCCTCTGGGTGAAGCCAAAGACAAATTCAGCTTGGGTGGACAATAAAGTCTATTAAAGCCTCATAGCTCCATCTGTAGCTAACTGTTTACTTGCTAGCTAGCTAGTTCTAGCTAGGCCATGGCATAGGCTAGCTAACTATAAAGAGAGTCTAATACCAACACTGGCTAGCTTTTTCACAAACATTTCTTCCTGTATAGCGAGCTAACTTACTAAAGGTAACAAAATAAAGGAAACACCAACATAATGTGTCTTAATAGGGCATTAGGCCACCATGAACCACCAAAACAGCTTCAATGCACCTTGGCATAGATTCTACAAGTGTCTGTAACTCTATTGGAGAGATGCAACACCATTCTTCCACAAGAAATTCCATCATTAGGTGTTTTGTTGATGGTGGTGTCCTAGGTGCCGCTCATTCTTCGCCAGTCTGAGCTGGCATCGAAACTCAGGCTGGCAGGCGTAGAGACAATGGAAAGCTGGTCACTTGAAGAAGAGGTTCCTTCCAGCCCCTGGTCAACGATGCCAAGTAGCAGGAACAGACGACTCTCCATGCCCGCCTTCCTCGATCCCCTGGATGAGGACAACATCACAGTCGAGCTCTTCAACCGCTTCGATCCACTTCAGGGACGGGATGAATGTGGAGAAGAGTTGCTGTCACATCCTGCGGGCTCGCATCCTCCACCACCAGGACCAGGGCCATCCTATGCCTCGGAACCAAGAGCAAAGCCAGGGGGAATGTTACTGGTCCTTCGTCCCGAACGAAGCCCACATCCCCCAAACATCAGCGCTCCCGACGAGCAACGTTAGCTGCCCCCGTTCCAGCAAAACCTGCCTCACTGGTCACTGCTGTGGCTAGTGATAACGTCCCCACTAATGTTACCCAAGCCGTTCCATATGTCCTTTTCCCCAGCCCGGAGTATCTCATACTTGGAGACAGCATCATGCGATCTGTAGCTGTCCCGCATGCCATATGCTACTCGTACTCCGGTGCTAAAATCCTTGACTTAGCCCAGCACGTAACATCCATCATTGAGCATCATCCCACTGTCCACACAGTCATCGTCCATGCTGGTGTAAATGATGTAAGATCCGCCAAAAAATCATCTGAGACCCAAAACGCCTATAAAGACCTGGCACAGCTCATTGAACGTTTAGGGAAATCATGCATTCTCTCTGGGCCAGACCCCCTCCTCCGATGTGGCTCTGAGAGATTTAGCAGGCTCTATCATCTGGACAAATGGCTAGCTAGCTTTAGCAGGGATGGTGGCTTTGGCTATGTTAGCCATTTTGACTCATTCTGGAACATAAAATCCCTTTACAAAGCAGACGGCCTACATCCAAACCAGAGTGGCATCAAAGTCCTGGCCTCTAATATTCATCGCCATCTCCAAAGCCATACATGACATGTTGCCAGCGCTAGTGTCTCCCCACGACCTGCCACATGGAGATCAGCCACCTGTTGTTGTGGAGACTTCTTCGCTGCACCGCCACTACCGCTGCCATGCAGAACAGCGCCACTCGCTGGCCAGGCGGACTCCATCATTACAACTATGATAACTAATAGACCTTCTCCCCTTACCAGTTGTCTCACTACTGAAAGAAGAGCATATCCCAATAAGGGCAACTTGGTCACAGTATCAGTATCAGTATCAGTAAACAAAACAATTGAACAAAATAACGGCCCAGAGAAACTGAGCATGGCTCTTTTTAATGTGCGATCACTGAACAATAAGACATTTTTAATTAATGAACTCATATCCGACCGAAATCTGCACGGTATTTTCCTGACCGAGGCGTGGCTTGGCACTGATGGATCAGCCACCCTCCTGGAAGCCTCTCCCCCAGACTATAGCTCTTCCTACTCCTCTAGACCTGGGCGAAGAGGGGGTGGGACTGCGACCATCCTCTCATCAACCCTTGCCGGCAGAAATATATCTCTGGGAGATTTCTGTTCATTTGAGCATCATGCCATCATGATAAGCTGTGAGCCTCCTGTACTGGCAGTAACTATATATAGACCACCAAAGACAAAGACTAAGACTAAGACTAGACCACCTAAGACTCCTACTCCTACCTTTTTAGAGGACTTTTCAGAACTCCTGTCCATTATACACACAAACTATGACCATATATTAATAGTTGGTGATTTTAACATAAACATGGACAGTGAGACTAACTCAGATACCAGAGACTTTGCGGACCTTTTGAGCTCCATGGACTTCACTCAACATATCAACGAGCCCACCCACAACCGAGGTCACACTCTTGATTTGATCATTTCAAGGGGTCTAGATACTGATATATCTTCAATCTGTGATCTTGCCCTGTCTGACCATTTTTGTATATTTTTTACAATAATGACACCAAAGGTTGAAGTTTGTACTGAACGTGTTATTAAGAAACGATATCTTACTGCTGCAGCAGCTGAGGGCTTTAAGATGATAGTTAATAGTAGGCCTACAACTCCAAAAAGACCCATTGCAGGTTGATGACCTAGTAACCAGTTTCAACATCAAAGTTAAGGCAGCTCTGGATTCTGTAGCACCATTGAAGCTAAAAGGGTGTTAGCTAAACAAAAGCTCCTTGGAAGAATGAGGAAATTGCGAATCTCAAACGAACATGTAGAAAGGCTGAACGTGTATGGAGAAAAACCAAACTACAGGTTCACTATGAGATTCTCAAAGACCATCTTTCTTCCATAAATAAAGCAATAAAAAGGCTAGAACAGATCATTTTTCAAATTTGATCTCTACTAATCGAAATAACTCCAGGGTCCTTTTTCGACTATTGACAGCCTCGTAAATCCGGTGGCTAAAATACCTGAAGATCTTTTCTCCACCTCCAAGTGTGAGGAATTTGCAGGATATTTCAGAGATAAGATAGTGAATATAAGGACAAGTATTACCCAGTCAGGATCAAATGTGTTGCATGCTGGACCCATTTCACCATGTAATGTAATTATGGACTCATTTATAGCAGTTGATGCAGAGATGCTGAGCAAAGTAGTGGCCGAACTAAAGTCATCTACATCCCCCCTTGACCCCATTCCTACAAAATTTTTCAAGACAATTTTTGAGTCTGTGTCGGAGGACATCTTGAACATCGTAAATTGTTCTCTACAGACAGGCATTTTCCCATCGCCTCTTAAAATTGCTCTGGTGAGACCCCTTTTGAAGAAAAGCAATTTAGACTCTTCAGTTTTAAGCAATTATAGACCAATTTCGAATCTCCCATTCATAAGCAAAATTCTGGAAAAGACCGTACTCAAACAGCTAAATGTTTTTATAGAGGCTAATTGCACATTTGATATATTTCAATCTGGATTCCGCTCATCATAGTACAGAGACAGCATTAGTCAAAGTTGTGAATGATCTGAGAATGAACAATGACTCTGGAAAGCTTTCGATTCTTGCTCTGCTAGATCTAAGTGCTGCGTTTGATACCGTGGATCATGATATTCTCATTGACAGACTTGAAAACTGGGTTGGCCTCTCAGGTCCAGTCCTTAACTGGTTCAGGACCTATCTGACTGAACGGGAATATTTTGTCAGCCTAGGTGACCATAGCTCCAAAAACATCGGATGAGCTGTGGGGTCCCTCAGGGTCGATTTTAGGACCGTTACTTTTCAGTTTATATATGCTGCCCCTTGGCAATGTCATAAAGCAACACAATGTTAATTACCATAGCTACGCTGACGACACACAACTTTATGTTTCCATGACACCCAATGATTATAGTCCTGCTGACTGCCTTATACAATGCATTGCTGATATAAATGTATGGATGTCACAAAACTTTCTACAATTAAACCAGGACAAAACTGAAATTTTGATCATAGGTGATAAAGCTAAGCGAGAGAAGCTCTCTGCACACCTAAATACACTGGATCTTAAACCCAAGTGCCAGGCCAGAAATTTAGGTGTAATAATAGACTCTGACTTGGATTTCGAGACTCATATAAAAATATAACAAAAGTATCGTTTTATCACCTGAAAAACATCGCCAAGGTGCAACCCTTCCTCTCGCAGGTGGATACTGAAAGAGTGATACATGCATTAATTTCTAGCAGGTTAGACTATTCCAACGCCATCTTGGTTGGTCTATCAAATCAGAAACCAATTTATAAGCTGCAGCTGATACAGAATGCTGCAGCACGAGTCCTTACAAAGACGAGACGAAGAACACACATCAAACCAGTTTTGAAATCACTGCACTGGCTACCGGTCAACTCCAGAATAGATTATAAAATCCTCTTAATAGTCTATAAATCACTGCATGGTTGTGCGCCTAGATATATCTCGGATATGCTGGTGAGATATTTTCCAAGTAGATCTCTGAGGTCCTCTGACAGAGAACTCCTGGTGGTTCCAAGAGTCAGGACAAAGAGACAGGGAGAGGCAGCTTTTAGTTTTTATGCCCCCAGACTCTGGAATACACTCCCAGAGAGCTTGAGAATGGCTGAGAATGTGGTCACTTTTAAACGAGATCTTAAAACACATTTATTTTGTCTCGCCTATCCTAGCGACTAATTTATACTTGTAATATTCTTTTTGTTTTGTAATGTGTTGGATTTGTTTTTAAATCCGTAGTGTATTTTATACTCATTATATATTTGCTTTTGTATGTATCTGTGACTATGTATGTAAAGCACTTTGAGTTACTGTGGTATGAAAGGTGCTATATAAATGAAAAAAATAAAATAAAATAGAATCTCCAACTGTGTATCTGAGATAGCCACATCCTGGAAGAGACCACTCCCATCAGGATAGAAATGCTTCACCATCTTGGTCAAATATGTTTGTCTGTCTGTATGTCTGTCTCTGTTAGTCTAGGTGTAAAAATAAATAATAAATAAATAAATAAAATGCTTCACCATAGAATGAAGGTGATCACTCAGAATGGCTTTGTATTTGATGACATTTAACCTGCCGTCTAAGGGGTTGAGTGGTCCTAAACCATGCCAGGGAAGTGCACTCCACACCATAACAGAGCTACCAGAATACTTCATTTAATCAAGTGTTTCCTTTATTTTGTCAGTTATCTATCTCTTTCTCATATTTTTCCTCTTTTTATTGCAAGTGCAGGTTCTATGATATATTTTGGGTCCCTGTATAGCGTATTACATTTGAAGGTTTCTCCATCCCATATGGATAATCACTGTACGATGTATGATTGGTCCCTGTACAGTATTCAACATTTGTTCTCCTTGTACAGTATACCTTCTGTCAGTTTTATTTTTCTCTACATGATTATTTGAATATGATATGTTAATGCATTACCCTCTGTTCTCACCTATATGTCATGTTAAGGACACCATAACAAGGCTCCCAGTACAGCTCTTACAACCTTTTTATCATTGAGAATAAAAAAAAGTATTATTCAGATAAAGAAACTGTGACACTATGACCATATCTGCATCTGCAATGTCAGCATACCTCCCATAGTGACTAATAATAAGTAATAGCTGTGCATATTTTAAGAAGGCATCTACTTTATTTACACATCTGGCCCCCGGCAAGAAGTAACCTGGTATAATGCCTTCCCTGATCATCTGTCCCTGAATTTAAACCTCTGTGCATTGACTATCTGCTTGCTCAGTACTCTTCAGGGCCAGGAGTTTAGTTTTTTTGCAAACCAACTTTCTTACCTACATTTCCATCCTCCACATGGTGCTGATCAAGACTTTTCTATCCACAGATCTACTGATCAATGACTTTCTATTTCAACAGCTCACTACATCTAACTAGATTCAACAGTGCCATTCGATAGTAGATACAGCACCGTGTTACCATCACCACAGCTGATGGGATGTCATCTGTTTGGTGGAATGTTGGAAGAGAACATTTTTATGAACCTCCATAGGGATTTGTGCGTTTGGAGGCATTGGCTTAGAAAATTTACATTGACAGTTTTTTTTTGGTCTTCAATAATAATAAATATAAAAATGCTCATCTTCAGTCATGGGCTTGTGGAGTGGCAGAATATGCAAATTAATTGTAGAAGTCTGTGTCAAATGGGAGAAAACTACGAAAGGAAAACAAGACTCAAATCTGTGGACAAATTTGAAAACTACATTGGATCGGCTAACCAGTTGTTGGGTTCGTTCTACCATGAGACCACTCCTGCCTCACAATAGGGATCTTGTAAGTGTGGTCATTTAAAAAAAAAAAAGTATATTGTCTGAAATAACTTTTAGGCACTCAAACGGCTTGAACATTTAAACAAAATAACTTTGTTATTTCAGGCAATTTTTCACAGGCTTAATAGCATTCTTAGATATTGTAACACTCTACGGCAGGGGTGTCAAACTCATTTTCACAGGCTTAACCAGGTGAGCAGTTGAAGAAGTGAGCTGAAATCAGATATTGTAACACTCTACGTGCTCTACGGGGTTACGTGGTGTAGTGCTACCCAAGAGACAGATCCACGGTCAAATGTATCAAAAATTGTTTTAGTTAAAGGAAAATCTGCTCTAACACAAAACAATTGGGAAGGCACTCAAACGGCTTGAACATTTAAACAAACAGTCCAACACAACTCAAAAACTCTAAACTTAAACAAAAGGTTTATATCGCTCTGGGGAGCTAACCCCTTACCCAAAGTCTCTCGAAATCCTGGCTGGTCAACCGACTTCACAGGTTTCCTTTCCACATTCCAAACACTTCCACATCTTTTCCATATCTTCTCTCTTTGTTTCTCTCCCTCCACTCACTTCCTTCACAAGGGAAACCTGGCTCCTTTTATTCACTGTTGATTGGGTGTTGATTGGGTGTTGATTGGTTGATTAGTTGCGGGTGGCAGTCGTTTTGGTCCTGCGAGGTCGGGGTGTGACCGGTAGATGGCACCATATGAAGCCCTGCACATGTCTCCGCCTGCCAGGTTGCCACAATATGTAGAGGGTTAGTAAATGATTTGGTTATCTGCATCCTGGTTATAGCAAGATGTGAATACATATAGATTTAATAAGGAGACTGATTAGAATTATAACTGACTAGTCACAAGGTGGAAAGCTTAATTAGTACCTGTTAATCCACATGCGGTGGTCACAGATGCACCTTGTGGACAATCAGCAGAATGCATTTGATGAAAGAAGGTAGAGATAAATTGATGGCCATACTTGTAATACAACCTATTTGAGAGCCTATATAAGAGCCTGTATGCTGCAATATACACTGCCTGGCCAAAAAAAAGTCACCACCTGGATTTAACTAAGCAAATAGGTAAGAGCCTTCCATTGGATAATTACTGCAGTGATTAATATGTTTTAGCTGGCAACAAGTTATTTAACCCTAACTGATGCAGTGAGTAGCTTCTCATTTCTTAAACAACCATGTCGGAAGACCTATCCTGTGGTCGTGGAAAAGATGTTAATCTGTTTCAGAAGGGTCAAATTATTGGCCTGCATCAAGCAAAGAAAACAACTAAGAAGATTGCTGAAACTACTAAAATTGGGTTAAGAACTGTCCAACGCATTATTAAAACCTGGAAAGATAGTGGTGAACCATCATCTTCGAGGAAGAAATGTGGTCAGAAAAAAATCGTGAAAAATGTAATGATCGTGATCGGCGATCACTTAAACGTTTGGTTAAATCATATCATAAAAAATCTACAGTAGAACTCATGGCTATGTTTAATAGTGAAAGTAAGAGCATTTCCACATGCACAATGTGAAGGGAACTCAAGGGATTGGGACTAAACAGCTGTGTAGCCTTAAGAAAACCACTTGTCAGTGAGGCTAATTGGAAAAAAAAGGCTTCAATTTGCTAGGGAGCATAAAGATTGGACTCTGGAGCAATGGAAGAAGGTCATGTGGTCTGATGAATCCAGATTTACCCTGTTCCAGAGTGATGGGCGCATCAGGGTAAGAAGAGAGGCGGATGAAGTGATGCACCCATCATGCCTAGTGCCTACCGTACAATCAGACCACATGACCTTCTTCCATTGCTCCAGAGTCCAATCTTTATGCTCCCTAGCAAATTGAAGCCTTTTTTTGAAGCCTCAGTGTTATGATCTGGGGTTGCTGCAGTTGGTCAGGTCTAGGTTCAGCAACATTATGTGCCCAAAGAATGAGGTCAGCTGGCTACCTGAATATACTGAATGACCAGGTTTTTCCATGGATTTTTTCTTCCCTGATGGCACGGGCATATTCCAAGATGACAATGCCATGATTCATCGGGCTCAAATTGTGAAAGAGTGGTTCAGGGAGCATGAGACATCATTTTCACACATGGATTGGCCACCACAGAGTCCAGACCTTAACCCCATTGAGAATCTTTGGGAAGTGCTGGAGAAGACATCAATACAAGATCTTGGCGAAAAATGAATGCAACTCTGGACGGAAATAAATGTTGTGACATTGCAGAAGCTTATTGAAACGATGCCACGGCGAATGCGTGCCATAATCAAAGCTAAAGGCGGTCCAACTAAATATTATTGTGTGACTTTTTTGGGGACGGGCAGTGTATATCATATATATCATTTTCTCTCCCATCCCCCCCCACCTCACTCAGACCACCTCTACCCAATTTTTTTTTTACCAGGAAGCTTTGTTGTGCCATTGTACATGGGGAACCTTTAGATCGCGGTGCGGAAAACCTCAGGAGTGCAGCCTTGAAAGGCACCTCTGATCATTTTGTGATCCCCAGCCGCTGCCAAGCAACTGTAGGGCGGGGGAGGAGGGGCGATATCAGCCGCACTCTCCATAATTAGCACAGTGAGACTCCACCATCTCTCCCAATGCACACTCACATTCCAAAAGTGAAAAAATGAGCCTTTCTTTGTTTCTTCATTCTGAATCCCTGAGTTGCCGCACTTCTCATTATTATTAATGGGGGCCTTTGCAGGATTCCAGAGCAGTGATAATGAGACACTTGCCTGGATATCACACGGAAACTGCTCCTAAACACCCGTAACGATTCTTCTTTTTTGGAACTTTGTACCATTCAGCTTCAGATCTCGTCTTTACAGAAACATGGGGGTGTAAATCCCTGCACAGGGGGAGGTTGCTCTTCGAATCAGGGTGACAGTTTGGAATTAGATCACATCCCAGAGTTCAGTCCTCGTTGATTAGGAGGCAGTGTCCCTATCCACAGGACTTCAGATGAGGTCATATACAAAAAAGTCAGATATTCATACATTTTGAATGGGATGAAGGCAAGTGCAGGGGCTATAGCAGGGCCATTCAAGGAGCAATTGTCTCCTTAATTACTGTGTGCCATGTTCTCCCAGAGAAACAGGTGGAGCAAGTGCAGAGCTCCCATTGGGCACACCTTTGGATTGAGCTTTTAAACAGTCTGACCTGGTTAGGCACAGAGGGCCAACCGCTGTTGGGCACATCTTGTAGTTGATCTCCTTCAGATGTTTAAACATAAGCCAGGAAGCTTGTCACAAGAGGCACCATGAAGCACATTATGTTTGACTCAATCATGGAATTCTGAATACATTCTGAATACTCCAGCTGGGACACTAGGCCTTGGTAATCCTCCATTTTGTTTTCATCTCATCTCATCTTCAGCCGCTTATTCCTAGTTAGGGTCGCGGGGGGGCTGGAGCCTATCCCAGCATGCATTGGGGCGAGAGGCAGGAATACACCCTGGACAGGTCGCCAATCCATCGCATTTTGTTTTCCTTTCTTTTTATTTATTTATTTTTGCCAGGAAGCTATGGGTCAGTAACAAGCTGCATTGATTTTCTGTTCATTTTTCTGATGCAAATTGCTGGAATCACAGAACCAAAACAAACACTATTTTGCTCATGGAAATCATTGTTTTATTTGGTGGTGGCCAGTGAGTTGGAGAGAGGGGAGGCAGAGAATTTACCATTATACTTATAGTGGGCTTGAACATGGCCATATCTATCATGGAGGACACCAAGATTATGACCTCTGAATTTTTCAGAGTCTGAGTTGTATTTTCTTTTTTTACATACTGATTCAGTGTAATACTGAATAAAAGTGGTGAACTACTGTACATAAAATGACTTCACTTCGGTACAGCAAATATTTTGTACAAAGCCAAGATTACTGCTTTATCACCTCTATCACTGTCATTGTCATTACCTGTGTGTGTGTGTGTGTGTGTGTGTGTGTGTGTGTGTGGTGGTGAAGTGGACCCATCCCGAGCATGCAGATTTTGTTGTTACTACAAAAAGTTTGCTCATCATAGATGGCGCAGTGACGCTTGAGAAAACTTTGCTGCACAGCGGGAGTTGTAACTCGCTGTAGTCGCTAGCCAAATGTAGCTGTCTCTGTCTAGCTGACCGTTACACCAACCACTTTTTAGTCAGACTTTACATAAGAACATAAGAATACATAATGATGAGAACGGGCCGTTCGGCCCATCTAGGCTCATCATGTCCTAATCTAAAGAGTATCTAGTACTACATCTAGCCTGGACTTGAATAGCCCAAGCATTTCTGCCTCTACTACCTGACCTGGCAAGCTGTTCCAGGCATTGACAACTCTCTGTGTAAAGAAAAACTTCCTAATATCTGTGCGGAATTTGCCTTTAGCTAATTTCCACCTGTGGCCTCTTGTTCTGCTGACCCCACTTATCTTAAACAATCTTTGGTATTTTACTTTGTTAATCCCTTTTAGGAATTTAAAAACCTCAATCAAATCCCCCCTAAGTCTCAGTTTGCTAAGTTTAAATAGATTGAGTGCCTTAAGTCTATCATCATAACTTTTACCTTTCATATCAGGTATCAGTTTTGTTGCCCTTCTTTGGACTTTTTCAAGAGCTTCAATATCTTTCTTGTAGTGCGGTGCCCAGAACTGCACACAGTATTCTAAGTGCGGTCTGACAAAGGCATTATATAACATTAATATAACCTCCTTTGATTTATGCTCAATACTTTTTTCTATGTATCCCAGCATCCTGTTGGCTTTTTTTCACTGCTGTAGCACACTGCTTTGATGCAGATAGGCTTTGATCAACTACAACTCCTAAGTCCTTTTCAAATTGAACACCTACTAACTTTTCTCCTCCCATAAAATACTCCTGTCTAATGTTTTTATTTCCCACATGCATAACTTTACATTTAGCAATATTGAACGTCATCTGCCATGTATCTGCCCATTTTTGGATTTTGTTTAAATCATCTTGGATTACTTTAGTCGATTCCAAACTGTTTGCCAAACCCCCAAGTTTAGTATCATCTGCAAATTTAACCATTTTGCTACTAATGTCCATATCAAGATCATTTATGTAAATAAGGAAGAGCAGAGGTCCCAGCACTGATCCCTGCGGGACACCACTGCCCACAGCACCGAGGTCAGATTCGGCCCCACCTACTGTTACTCTTTGTATTCGCCCTTGCAGCCAATTTTTAACCCACTGTGAAACTACTCCTGCAATTCCTACTGAATTCATTTTAGCAATGAGCCTCTCATGTGGTACCTTGTCAAATGCTTTCTGAAAGTCCAAATATATAATATCATAAGCCTGGTTCAGGTCAACACACTTTGTACCCAGGAGGTTTGTTAGGCATGACCTCCCTTTGAGAAATCCATGTTGCCTCTCCCTTAAAATAATATTATTTTTCAAGAATGATTCCAACTTATCCCTAATAATACATTCCAGCATTTTACATGCGATGCAAGTTAAACTGACAGGCCTATAGTTCGCTGGGTCAGTACGGTCCCCCTTCTTATATATTGGAATTATACTACCCTGCTTCCTGTCATCTGGTATTTCTCCAGTGATTATGGATTGAATGAAAATATCTGTCAATGGTTTATATATAATTTACCCAAGTTCTTTGAGTACTCTGGGATATATGCCATCCGGGCCTGCTGCCTTATTTGTCTTAAGTTTTTGTAGTTTTTGTAGTACTTCTACGTCCCTTATTTCAAAGTCCTCCAAAACATTCTGTACCTTGTCTATACATTTAGGCATATTTATACCTTCTTCTCTAGTAAAGCTCTCCACAAAGTAACTGTTTAGTGTGTTTGCAATGTCCTTATTATTATAAACCAAAGTTCCTTCCTTATTCATAATGCACTTAACCTCATCCTTAACTTTCCTTTTTCTACTACAATATTGAAAAAACTTCTTAGGATTACTTTTTGCATCTTGGGAAATTTAAATTTCAAACCGCCTTTTAGCTGATCTTATTTCCTTTTTAGCCTTAGCCCGCATATTACAATAATCTAACTTGTTTCTCTCTGAGTTATCCTTTTTATATACTCTATACAGTCGTTTCTTTTGCCTCAAAATCACCCGTAAAGATTTAGTCATCCACTGCGGAGACAGTTTTTTCATCCTATTTTTCCTTACTTTGGGGATGAATTTACACTGTACATCTACAATAACCCTTTTAAATATAGTAAATTTTTCATTCACAGTTCTGCAATCTAGAAGTTTTACTCAATCTATATTACTTAAATTCTCTCTCATTTTATTAAAGTCAGCTCGTCTAAAATTAAAAATTCGAGAGTTAGAGGAGGCTGTCTTAACTTGTCAAAAAATATCAAAAATAACTGCACTGTGATCACTTGCCCCTATTGGTTCTCCTACCTCTGTGCTGCAAATTCTATCAGGATTGTTACACAAAACCAGATCCAGTATTGATTTCCCTCTCGTAGGCTGAGTAACAGACTGTACCAAAAAGCAGTCATTGACCATATCTAAAAACTCCTCTTCACATTTGCCCTGACCTGTCACTATCTCCCAATTGATAGAGGGGTAATTGAAGTCGCCCATTATTATCGTCTCTCCTTCAGCACAGATTTGTTTTATGTTACCAAAGAGTGTACTATTTATGTTACTGTCTGAAGCTGGAGGTCTATAACATACTCCTATATTAAGGCCCTTCTCACGATCTCCCAATAATCTAATCCAGATGACCTCACAAGAAACTAATGAGTTTATACCTGGAATTTCCTGCACATTAAGATAGTCTTTCACATAAAGGGCCACTCCCCCTCCTCTTTTATTAGTTCTATCCTTCCTAAACAATTTGTACCCCTCTACATTATATTCCTCCCCATCCGCTGCGCCAAGCCATGTCTCAGTAATCCCAACAATGTCATAACCCCATTCAACATGACAGCCTCCAGTTCCAAAAATTTATTTTTTATGCTTCTCGCATTTAAACACATGAGCTTCATAGCCTTACTCACACTTACGTTGTGCTTCCCCTCCACACCTGAGTGTGCCGAACCACCTCTATTCACATTATGATAAAATAAATCTTTATTAATGATATCCTCAGATTTATTATACTCCGCCCTGGTATCTTCCATCTGGGCAGTCTGTACCTCCCTATCCATAATACTACTACTAATTTCCCTCCCTGCCCCCCGAGTCCCTAGTTTAAATATTCCTCCGCTACCCTAAGCATATGCTGGCCCAATGCATCTGTATCCCTCCGATTCAAGTGTAACCCGTCCCACTTGTACAGGTCACCCCTGTTCCAAAAGGAGTCCCAGTGCCCCATAAACCTGTACCCCTCTTTCCTGCACCAGGTTTGTAGCCACGTGTTAAATCTCCATATAAAATTCTGCTTACATTTACATTTACATTTTAAGCATTTAGCAGACGCTCTTATCCAGAGCGACTTACAAGATGTGCATTAATACAAGGTAAGAACAATCAAGGTTAGCGTATGAGATCAGTGCAGTAAAACGGCAAAAGACATCATTGCAGGCGTCTGTGTATCATATCTGTAGCATTGGGAAAGAAAAGGTTAGTGGGTGTTTTTTTTTTTTTTTTTTTTTTTTTTTTTTTTTTACAAGTAAACAGTGGTGACAGCAGATTGGCTAGAAGGACAGTGTTCAGTGGAAGTGGAGTCTGAAGAGGTGGGTTTTGAGTCTCTTGCGGAAGATTGGAAGTGATTCCGCAGTCCTGACCGATTATGGAGGTCGTTCCACCAACGAGGGACCAGGACAGAGAAGAGGCGAGACCGCGAGGGAGCGGCTGCCAGGCGCCCGGAGGGATGGGGCAGTCAGTCTGCCAGCGGAGGCGGAGCGGAGGGGTCTGGACGGGGTGTAGGGCGTGATGAGTGACTGGAGGTATGGGGGAGCAGTACCTCTGGCCGCTTGAAAAGCAAGCACCAGTGACTTGAATCTGATGCGTGCTGCGATGGGGAGCCAATGCAGAGAGGAGAGTAGAGGGGTGGCGTGGGTGAACTTCGGCTGGTTGAACACCAGGCGAGCAGCAGCGTTCTGGACTAGTTGCAGTGGCTTGATGGCACAGGCCGGAAGGCCTGCCAGCAAGGAATTGCAGTAGTCCAGACGTGAGATCACCAGGGCCTGGACCAGGAGTTGAGTGGCCTCTTGGGTGAGGAACGGTCTGATCCTCCGGATGTTGTGGAGGGAGAAACGGCAGGTCCGGGAGATCGCTGCAATATGGCTCGAGAAGCACAGCTGGTTGTCCAGGGTTACCCCGAGACTCCTGGCAGACTGGGACGGAGACACTATGGAGCCTTCCACGGTAATTGACGCATCAATCATCGGGAGCCCTTCGCTGGGAGGAAGAGCAGCTCTGTCTTCCCAGGTTCAGCTTCAGGTGGTGGGTGGACATCCATGCGGAGATGTCAGCCAGGCATGCAGAGATCCGTGCCGGGACCTGGGTATCAGATGGAGGGAAGGAGAGAAACAGTTGAGTGTCATCAGCATAACAATGATAGGAAAACCATGAGCAGAAATAACAGAGCCAAGTGACTTGGTGTACAGAGAAAATAGGACAGGGCCTAGCACCAGGCCCTGCGGGACACCGGTAGAGAGGGTGCGGGGAGAGGAGAGGATCCTCTCCAGGCCACCTGGTAGGACCGGTCAGCCAGGTAGGACTCAAACCATGTCAGCACAGATCCAGAGATTCCCATCTCGACGAGAGATGAGAGCAGGATCCGGTGGTCCACGGTGTCGAACGCCGCCGACAGGTCAAGGAGGAGGAGGACGGAGCTAAGGGATCGGGACTTAGCGACGTGAAGAGCCTCAGTGACCGCAAGGAGAGCAGTCTCTGTGGAGTGGCCTGCTCTGAACCCAGATTGGTTGGGATCAAGTAGGTCGTTCTGTAAGAGATGAGCAGACAGTTGATTATAGACAGCCCGCTCTAACGTTTTGGAAAGGAATGGGAGGAGAGAGACAGGTCGGTAGTTAGAGATGACAGCAGGATTCAGAGAGGGTTTTTTGAGGAGGGGGACAACCTGAGCACATTTGAGGGAGGAGGGGACAGAGCCAGAGGAAAGAGAGGAGTTAATGACATTAGAGACAAACGGGAGGATGTCCATAGCAATGGACTGGAAGAGGGGGGAAGGAATGGGATCAAGAGGGCAGGTGGTGGGACGGTGGGAGAGAACAAGTTGAAGGATGTCCGAGTCAGGGAGGGGTGAGAAGGAGGACAGAGAGGTGGGAGGTTTAGGTAGCGGGGGAAGGAGTTGCGAATGCTTGCCTTTGCTAGCACGTGGTACTGGCAGAATTCCAGAGAAGACCACCGTGGAGGTTCTGCCCCTTAACTTTGTTCCTAATTCTATAAATTTGTCCTGCAGAACCTCAAACTTACCCTTACCTATGTCATTGGTTCCAACATGGACCATGACCACTGGATCCACCCCTGCTCTGGCCAGGAGCTTGTCTGTGTGTTCCAGGATATCTCCAACCTGAGCACCAGGCAGGCAACATGCCATACGAGATTCATTTTCCCGCGAACAGACTATACTGTCTACACCTCTAATGATTGAATCCCCCACTACAATTAACTCCCTTTTCCTGGGTGGCATGGCCGCCAGGGTGCCCTGGGGCTCATCAGTCCTCCCGCTCACAGAGGGCTGGGCCAGATCCTCTTCCTGCAAGGGCTGGAATCGGTTGGACACCACAATCTCTGGAGATGCCGCCCCTGCATGTGCGCACCCTTTTCTATACTGGTGCCCTACCATCACCCAACTCTCTCTCCCTACCTGCTCTAGAGTCTCCCCCCTACCTCGCTTCGGCATGCAGGCTAACTCTCTAAAGGGCGTACTAATTAGTTCCTGGAACTCTACAAATTCTGCAGGGCAGTTGAGACCAACAAGTTGGGCTTCGAGATCAAGGATCTTGCTCGAGATGATGCTTCACAAGCTGGCATCTGTCGCAGATGAAACACTCCTGGAAGCCTTCTTCCAGAAACGCAATCATTCTACAACACTCACACTGCACTGCCGGTGGCCACATTTTCACCCCTAAATATACCTACTGCTCTCCCTACACTGAACGAATTACTGCCCAAACAGAGACACCAAGTCAATAAAAAATACTATACACCTCGGTTCCAAACACTCAGGTGCAGAAATGTCTAAATGGAAACAACACTTAAAGCGAATTAAAAAACTTTCGGTCCGGTTTTGTAGCAAGAGGGCTGGTAGCAGCCAACCAAACCGGCTATGCGCTCTACGCTTGAAATACAACAATTACATTTAAATTTAACCAACAAAAGCTAGTTAGCTATAATATATTTCCCTACTCTTGGATTTAGTCAGACTTTACATTATAAAGCAATCAATGCAGAAAATAATGCCTAAGCCTAATACAATACATAAACAAGTAGACGTGTAAACTAAGCAACTATGTCCCTAAGTTAACAAAAACCGGACTACGGGGAGAGGTGCACCCTGAAGAGATGAGTCTTCAGTGGTCGTTTGAAGGTGGCCAGGGTCTCAGCTGTTCTGACTTCCACAGGAAGGTCATTCCACCATCGTGGAGCCAGAACCGACAGGAGACGTGACCGGGAAGCGCAGGTGCAGAGGGGGGGAGGTGCTAGGCGTCCTGAGGTAGCAGAACGGAGTGGTCTGGCAGGTGTGTAGGGTTTGAAGATCTTGAGGAGGTATGTTGGGGCTGATCCCTTGACTGCCTGGTATGCTAGGACCAATTTGGAATTTGATGCGAGCTATAACAGGCAGCCAGTGGAGGGCAGTGAGCAGGGGGGTGATATGGGAGTGTCTAGGAAGGTTGTAGACCAGATGGGCTGCAGCGTTCTGGATGAGTTGCAGGGGTCTGATGGCAGATGCGGGAAGGCCAGCCAGGAGCGAGTTGCAGTAGTCCAAGCGGGACAGTGCCATTGCTTGGACCAGGAGCTGGGTAGAGTACGTGGTAAGGAAGGGACGGATCCTCCTGATGTTATACAGGAAGAATCTGCACGCCCGGCTTACCGCTGCAATGTTCATTGATAGGGACAGCCTGTTGTCCATCACCACACCGAGATTCTTGGCGCAGGGTGATGATGTCACCAGGGTGTCACCTTGAGAGATGGAGAAATCAAGGTGGGGAGAGTTTAGGGCAGGAATGAAGATTAGTTCTGTTTTACCTGGGTTGAGCTTTAGGTGGTGACTGTCCATCCAGCTCTGAATGTCCCTCAGGCAAGCAGAGATGTGGGTAGAGACCTGAGTGTCTGATGGGGAGAAGGAGAGAAAGAGTTGAGTGTCAGATAGACATCTTTACAATGGTGATAGACTAATTTAGGCTAATTCTAGCTAACATAGCATACATTGATAGTGGTGATATGCACAAAGCTAGCTACATTTTAGTATACATGTTCATGACCTTGGTAATTCTCAACTCCTGGATATGGCCCTGGGCTTGAACCTGTCTTGAAAAGAAAAAAAAATACTAATTTTTTCATTCCCTGTGTTACAGGCACGGTATGCAGCTGCCAACAATGATGTCTATTGCTTTATTACTACACTGATCTCTTGTGCAAACAATGATTGGTCTTACCATGTATAAATGCACATCTTGTAAGTCGCTCTGGATAAGAGTGTTTGCTAAATGCCTAAAATGTAAAAATGTCATGTAAATGTCTCTCATGGTTTAACAAGCGTACCAGGTTTTTTAAAATGTATTTGTTTCAAGACTGATGTCATTCCCTATCAGCCATTTAAATAATTATAACAAAGATATTGGTTGATAAAAAATATTTTAGATAAACTTTCAGGTAAACTTGTTAATCGTGCAAAATGATCAAAACACGTTCCATATAATTATCAAACAAAGGGAAGTTATATGCCTCTTTTAGTTGTGGCTCACTTGCCAGCACTGATTTAATTGTGTGCAATTGTCTATTGACTTCACCCTCAGGGTCCTCTGCATAAAGCAACCTATCGAAGTAACTCTGTAGTAGCAATACTGATTGAGTTTTTACAGTCACATATTCATCAATATTCCACATATAATGTCTGTTTACCATTGTTATGCACAACATACACTCACATCTTTTATTTGCATGTGTATATGTGATATGTAATTTTGACTTGTATAATTACCCCAATAAAAATTATGTTTTGATAAACGGGACTCCTGTATCCCCACAATTACTATGCTTGGGTATTATCTGATACTGTGGCTGTAAAAATGGCTGGGGGCTGCCACACACTTTCATCAAAGATGTGAAATTTCTTTACACAGCATTAGAGACATTCAGCCTATTCACCATGGACGTGTAGCTCCCACCTGGGTGACTCATTGCAGCCAATTTTCACTAGCTCGCCACACACCAGTAAAGGTGAAGACAAAAGCAATATACAGACAATTAAGAGTGCCAGAGGATATTCACTGACTGCGGTGAGTCAGGACTATAATCTACCGACTGTGACATATGATGTCACAAAAATTTAACTGGCCTGGCAATCATTTAATCAAAGCTGTCATAAATTTTACTCATCAAACTTCTAAGGGACTCAATTATACAATTTTGACATTATCCTACGGAGACTGGATAAATCACACAGTGAATTGAAGTGCGAACATTGTTCTTTTTTTTACTTTACTGTGTATTTCATTGTTTATGAATTGGTCGATAAGGTATTGCTTCAAAATTGTATCGAGTAGTTAGTCTCAGCATTTCCTCACATCAGTTTGCTTTGCTTATGGATGCCATGAGCAAGGAGTTGTTACCAAGGAAATATGAATGCAACAGAATTGTGCAGGTCACATGCTTTTAATGGTTTAAACTGGTGGTAAGCAGGATGCAGATTCCCCTGCTGAAACACAGAATGGTGGCTAAAGCAGTATGACAGACTACAAATGTACTTGGATATTATTTTCCCAGTATACAAATTACTGATGAAGAGTTCACAATCCATTTGTATTGGTAAGTGAAAGTGATGCTAAGTAGCAGGCTATTCTACAGTAGAGGTACAGTAGTAGCATCAAGCCCTAGCTAACTATCTAGACATTAGACATAATTCCTTGCAGCTAATCAGTAACTTTTCTTTGTTCAACACTTAGTTGTGTGCACAAAAACAAACAAGACAGGTGTTTCAAAATTATTTATTTTAGTCTAGGGAAGCAGTATCACGTGACTTCCACAAGCACCGGATGTTGTGTCAGCTACAATTTGAAGTATTTCCAGAACTATTGATTTAAAATGGCTAGATCAAATTTTTATATAATCAACTAGCTTTCATTATTATGTTTTCAATGCTTGTTTTTCATTGGTCAAGTTACAAAAAGCTGCATTTATTTGCATTTATATTGTGTTAAAATTAAAAGAAAATTAACTAACCTTTAATGTGCAGAAAACAGGTATTGAATTAATAATATGTGAAAAAGATACCCATTGCTTGTTAAGTGAAGGATAACTGAGGTCAACAAAAAGGCCAACAAAGAGGTCAACGGTGTCAGAGAAACACATTTCAAATTACCTCATTGTTTCTTACTGGGTCCATGTCTTCTGGCACCAGTTTTCCTGCAGAGTATACTTGCTCACCTTGGATGTCACTTTTGTTTTTCTTTGAGTTTGTTCTTCCTTATTTTTACAGACAGTTTTTGTTGAGCTAGCATAAACAAACACGTTTTTGCATCTGAGCACCTTGTGTTCACTGGATTCTGATGGGTAAGGGCATTTTAGTTTCTTTCAACCTCTATATCATATCTTCAATACATTCACAAGTGGTATGTGCATTACTTCAGTCATTCAACAATGTAGGATATATCAATACACTCTCAGTAAATACTTGATATTTCTGTGGTTCAAATACTGGTCTGGCCCCAACTTTTTTGCCTCTGAGATCTCACTATTTTACATTATTGTCCAACACTGTGGAATAGAAAAGTATCCTTTTATTTAGATTTTTTATCATTTGTCAAAAACTGAGATTAGGTCTAATAAATGCAAAGCTTTTAACGCCACCCGACACAATAAGGCTTTTGAATCATTTCCATACCTACCTAATACACACACGTCTGCTCATCCTTTAGAGCAATTCTTTACTGTCCTCCATCTAACAGGTTAAGTCAAGTAATGAGCTCTCTGAATGAGAGAGCCCTCCTGGATCCTCTCCCCCCAAAGAACGCATGATGATTAATAGAAAGCATAGACAGCAAGTGACCTTTTAGCCTTTAATGTGGTTATGCTGTACCCCTCCGAAGCAGACCTTTGTATAATTGGCAGTGCACGCTCACAATGGAGGTAAGTGGCAACACAAAAGCTTTGTTTCAGATTTCTTCAGATTCTGTTTCCTCCAGAAAGCGTAGCAGACCGGACCGAGTTTTGACAGTAAACCTGTTATGTTGATTGCGGTGGTGTTGCCCTGTGATGTAGCTCTGCCCGATTGCGTGTAGAAGAGAAGACTGAGCTTAGATGGCTGCTGAAGACCAAAACACAATGCTTTGGTTCATCTGTCAAAGGTTATGAATTACCCCGGGTTATTGAAATGCTAATGGCTTGTTGGGAAGTGCTGGTTTTTTTCACATTAGGAAGTCAATTTCTGCCCCATCAGGGGCAATTATGAAGTTCATTATCTGCGCAGAGCTCATTATACTATGTCCACCTTCCTCGTTAAGAAAAACAACGGGGTCTGGAAATTTCCTGGAGAGCTTTGCCCAGGAATGCATATGACAGCAATGTCGGCAAGCTTGATTGCAGTAGTTGGAAGTCATTCCAAGGACATAGCTACCACACATCAACCAGAAGCAATTCACATGTGTTGAGCAGGGGTCGCAGCATAACCAGAAGGTGAGTGGCTGTTAGGAGCAACTGTTCCACGTGACGCCATTCTCCAGGGATCAATAATAGGGATCAGGGCTATATCTAATTGAAAGTGTGCAGAAGAGAGAACAGTTAACCTCTCAGTTGATTGACATACTGTATTTATTACAATTATGTTTTACTGATTTGATTGTTTATGAGTAGTTGTTTATGAGATGATGTCAGAAGTTTGAGTTTATTCAATGTGCCTTTTTTTAGGGAGGGCCTGGGAAGCATCACCTTGAGCATCGTTTCATCTGATAAATATATATTTTTCCATTTCAGTTCAAAAGTATTTATTGCAACCATTTGTTCCTCCTTCTTTCCTGTAGATTGTTCTAAAATGAAATATTTGGTGCATAAGTGGCTCATATAAATGTAAATGATATATATTTTTTACATATTTCCCTCTGAACACAATGGCATCAAGCAAGCCAAGTAAATGAGATATGTGTTATTAAGGTTATTTGGGCATATCCTCCAGCCTCTCACTTTATCTGGAGAAATGTGATCTTGAAAGGCAGACACAATGTCTGATACATGTGTCTGCCTAAAAAGGTAAACAGCGAGGTTGGTTGGGGTAAAATTACACCTAAGTATGGCGCTTGGTTGGAAGAACTTTCTTAAAATCAGTGTCACAAGAGACACTGAGGTGTGTGTCCTTGGAATTGCCTGAAGACAAAAAAAAAAACACTTTCCCTCAGGGTCATTTTCATATTCGTATTGACTTTTCCCATAGAACTTAAAGTTAAATTTAAGCTCCCAATAGAAGGCCATGTTAAATGGTAACTTTAAGGTCAACCACTCATTATTATTCAGTGAACTGTCATAGATGCCCTTTAGCACAGCTGTAAACAGAAATGATTTTTCTGTCTATCTTGAGTATGTTACATACAGAAGAATTAGGATATATTAGAATATATGACGTTAAATCAGACAAGCTAAACCTCATAAATATTCTGCATTTCATAGCCAGGTGATTCAGTGAGTGCTGGTGCCATCGTTAAAGGATTTTACACACGACAGAACACCTGTCTTGTGACTGAGGCAATAATTCACCAAAGGAAGTCGGTTTCCACTTACCGCCCTGCCTGCGGCTTTCAGCAGCAATCCTGACATTATTCCTTCATACAAGCACTGTTGGTTACAGGATCCCAGAAGTAAATCTGGATTAGAATGATAACAGCAAAGAAGACAACTTTTACTTGGTAAACTTTTTACAGTCAGATCAGGGCCTTTATTGAGATTAACATCAATGGGCTTTGTTCTTTCGCAGTCAAAAGTCTTGTGTTATTTATTTATGCATGTGTTTGTATTTATTCACCTTATATTTCTCTACAAAGCAAGGTAGTACCCCCGTCCCTCCCTCATCCCACATCCCCCTCCTAAACTCAGGGAACTAGTTTGTGAGTTTGTAATGTAGACAGTTTGAGGTATGCCATATCTATAATATTTTGTATATATGTCGGAAGGCAGAGGGTGATATAGAGCGGGGTAGAGGGTGGTATAACGTAGAGGTAATGAAGTATAAAGTATGTAGAAGGTAGATGGTATGTAACAAAATAGAAGAATGGAAATTGAATGAAGGTAGAATATATATAGTATAGATAGATAGATAGATAGATAGATAGATAGATCTGTCTATCAACTGTATTTGTTTAGCTTTTATTAGTGATCCCATTTAGGAGGACATTTTCTAACAGTTCTGTTGATGCCATTATTTCTCAAAAGAGCTTCAATGCTAGGATGGCTCTTTTGAGTACTTCCTTTTTTCCTTGTGTTGCTCATTAAAAGGCCCAGGAGGGACATTTGAAATATGAAATCCCCTTAATGTGACCCTCTATGCAACAAAATAGAGGTACTGTAATTGAAAGTTTGGCAGTCCTTTGTGTCACTCAAATGACTTATTTTTGGTTCTCTGGTCTGATAAAAAAATAAATAAAGTTAAAATCAGGATCATTGTCGAAAAATAACACATCACACTTGGGAGTCTTCAATAAGACTAGACTCACATCTAAGCATTTACAAAATAGAAGCCTCTTAGCCAATCATGAACATGGGGTGTAAATCGCCCTTTAATTCTGATCACCAATTTTTTCCACAGCTCAGAGTGCCTAATTTTCCCAGAGGAGTCTTTCAGTCCTACAAATGGAATACAATGCATGCATGATTGTTCTCATCACACTCTAGGCATTCTAAGTTATTCAGAGCTTAAATCGGGGGTGTAAGGTCCACGGATTTAAGTGACTGGAGTAACAACTTCATTACAGTTTGCTTCTGGAACGTGGCCAAATGGGCGGGTATCGTAAGGTAGGCTCTCCGGATGCCCAAACATGGTCTGATTTACTGATTTACTGCCCCCACCTTCTATTGATTCTGTAAGATTGATTATGGATCTGGTTTTATTCACCATCACCAAGAGAAGGGACAGCCAAATATTCCTGCCGTAGATGTATTTCCTCTCAGCGCACCGACTTGCCTTGCAAATTAAGCTACAAGGAAGTTTTCCACATACAACAAAACTCGGTCAGAGACAAGGTACAAACGATGGTGCTGCCAAGGCAATAAATATTTTTGAATCACATTCAGGTTTTTTCTGGGGGGTTTTTAAGCTTTATTTGATAACTGGGTTCAAAAGACGCCTTGTTTTTTTGAACAAGAAATAAAGAAATAAAGAGAGAAAAAATATATTTGGCTGCACAGTAATAAATGATGAATCTGCTCATTTTCAAACAGCAAACCATTATCTTCACAAGACCTTTGTGTTCAAGACCCTTCCTTTTATGGTGGCATCCTTTCAATCCTGATTTATAATTACAGTTTTTAAATGAGTGGAAATGCAAAAAAATGTAATATGCAATAATTTATCCATATAAGGCACCAAAATTGAAACATCGGCCTTGGATTTAAATAACCGACAAATTATGAATTTTCTGGAGTTGATGACCAGATGGAAATACATGCACCCCTGGCTTTGCAGTGACCTCAGTTTCAATTACCTTCTCACCCCTGTGAACACGGCTTAATTGCTGTAATGAATTCTGCATTTTACTCTCCTCTCTCAAGTTCACCAAAGACCCTTTTGAAGCTGCTGGTTTGATGGAGTAGAGACAAATAAAATCCATATAGTCCTTCAGTGTTTTCAAAAATCAACAGTGCATTGACTGCGGAGCCTCATTACATATATGTTTTTGTTGCATATGAACCATCTTTTCCCCATCCCCCATCCCCAATCCTGTTTCTTTTTGTCTTCTTTTACTTTTGTACAGATTGCTCCTTGTTACTTTTCAGTAAGCCCCATGGGGTCACACTTAATCAGACATCAGTAAAATATATAGCATTCTCATACCTAGAAAATAAACATGACATCATTATCCTACGATGTCAGGCGGCTGTGTTTTCCCCAATAATACATATTTTGCTTTCCTAATGTTTTATTCGGTAACGATTGTGGATATATCCCTAGGTCTCTGAACTGTTCTTTCCTCCAGGTATCATCTTCGTTATTTCTGGTAAGTCTCTAATAGGAAAAAGTGGGACTCACCCAATAAATGACTCAAGATGAATTGGATAAAAATGGCCTCTGTGACAGATGGGGGTGGGGGGAACAACTTTGTATTGCTGAGGCCATAGGAATCTCTCCAAGCTCTCTATCAATGACATCCCAAGAACTGCAAAGAGCATTTTGCACTTTTTGCACCTGTTATGACTTATTGGGCTTATTTAAGGCTGTGATGCAAACAATGCATGTCCTGTTCAATATTTATGGCTCACCTATGAATGCATGTGGTCCACTCTATGTATAGTAGTTAATAGCCTATACTTATAGACCAGTATAAGTCAATCACAAATGATATGGTGATATGATGTTTCCGAATTATTTCATGTTGGCTATCATGCTGTACTGCATCTGAAAACCTCCTACTTATATAAAATATGTCTCTGTAATTCTGCAGTAGCGCAGTGCCATCTTTGAATTCTAGTTCAAGCTGTTTAATCATGTTTCAAAGGTTTTTTTTATTTTTTATTTTTTATTTTATCAGAGCATCAGAGCATCAGAGCAATACTAAAACGGGATATGTTGCATTTTAAAATCCTTCCTCTCTGAAAAAGACTTTTCCCCAAGGCCACAGCTCCGCATGCCTAAATGACTTTTTTGCCAACTAAACCTTAGGCCTGAAGTTGTATTTCTGGTTCAATAAAGTGTTTTACATTTTGAGGCATTTCCAGTGGTTCACCATGAGGCCCCAGAGATGAAGAAGAAAATTGCAGTATTGTGCAAATCAAAGACACCTGTCCGTCACACTCCATAAGATGGAATATGGTGATGCTCAGTTCTTCTGAGTGCTTTTCTCTCACCTCCACCATGAGAAGTAAACGCATTCATTAATGGCGTTGACATTTATGTCATGCTCATTTTCATTAATGCGCCCCAAAAAAGTGACAGAACCTAATGAATGGATGGAGGTCAGTGTTTGAAGAAGTAATGATATGTTGGCCTATTCTCCAATCGATAATAAAAGTCACACAGGGGTGAACTTCTCCACAAGGTTTGCACGTGGGAGTCGGTTGACTACATTCAAAATGGTAACATATTCTGACACAATCACACAAAATATTGCAGATGATATACAGGAGCTGCTCGAGTCAGGTGCGAGCATAAAATCTCCGACTGTATCTCTGCAGTGCAATCTGTTTTTGCAGGGCTCCACACTACAAATGCCATTTTCTGGTCCTGTAAGTTCACCCATGCGCTGACAGCCGTGGCTTACGGATTAACCTTCACTGACACCCAAATCTCTTTATTTATTTTTTTCACTCCTTATAAAGCCTCTGAAGTCTCTGCTAGTGCAGGCTCTATTGGTCAGCGATAGCTCTCTGGCAAAGGCACTGAACGACACAGAGTGACAGGACCGCAAAAGGCACTCTGCTATTTATGGCAATCGCATCATTGTTTTTCCATTATCGCTTCTGTAATTCTGTAATTGTTCCTCCACCTTCATAGTTACATGAACACTGTTGAGGGAGTATTGCCTGACCTGTTCCAAGCATATGTATCTGGCTTGCATTATCTTTCGGGAGAGAGTGATTAGCGACATACAAAAACCTGTGTCTTTGAAGGTTCTTCTCACATAAAAGTCAATCTCTCAACCAGCAAGATGTAAATATATCCTTAGGTAATGCAAAGGGCTACTGATGGATATCATGGGTGCGCTTGGCCTGCTAAAAGGCTTGACATTGCCTGTGTTACAGAGCCCCCTACTGGTAAATGAATGCAAAGATTTCCCCCCCATTCTATTCATAATTGTATTTATTTTCCTTTACAGGTAGCCTTACAGACAAATGTACATTCTTAAAACCCAAATATACTGTGGTGGTTGACGTAAATAGTCAGGTACATAAAAGCAGTGTTTCACCTGGGATATATATATATATATATATATATATATACACACAATTTGAGCTTTAAGTTGAATACTACAAGTGAAATAATACAGTAGTTGCCTAACCCATACAAATGTATTGCATCCTTTCAGGATCAAGTTATTTACTTTGAGTGAAGCACGGTAAATGTCTATCAACCATAGTAACATAATATGATAGCATAGTATCAGTTTTAACCAAACTATCAACATTCACATTCTCCATTTTTCCATAAAAATGAAAGAGGCATTGATCATTTTGATAACTGCTGCAGAGTTTATTTTTATTCATTCATTTCTTTTTGGTTTATTAGCTTTTTTACCTGTTTCCAATAACCTACTGTTCACAATGTGTGGGGAGGCCAAGGAGAAGCAGCGTATCTCCATTATTTGCTTAGCAAATGCTTATTGATTATGCCTTACCTTTTTACATTCTCTCCATTTATGCTGTTGCCTATTTACCGAAGCAATTCTGATTAGATGCCTTGCCCCAAGGGCACAACGGCAATGTCCCACCCAGTATTTTAACCTGCAAAAGTCCATGTTAAAAAGGTCCTGTGTCCAAATCGCAACAGTCCTGACATTAAATATTAAATAAATGCCAGACCTGTAAATGGTTAATTATTCTTTAAATAAATAAAGCCATCCATATTTGCTGTGTTGAGATGTACAGCATTCTCTGTTTTTTAAATCGGATGTGTAAATGTGCACTTGAATAAAATGTATGCATACTTGCCAGGTCTGCATTGATTGTATACATTTTCATTTGGGCTTGCTTTGATTCTTTTTCTTGTGTTAAAAATGACTTGAAGTCAATTTCTTAATTAGCAGTACCACGTCTTTCAGTCGGATGATTGAGTCTGAAGGTTATGGGATAATTGGGACAACCTGTGGGGGATTGTAGATGCCTTTAAAGTAATTTGTGTTTAGATCTATGGGATAAGGGGTGCGACCATGATGTTGGACTGTGGACTTTGTGAACACTGGCAGGGAACCTGCTCTTCCTCATTGCATTATATTGAATGAATTCAATTTGCTTCTGCTGCCCAGAGCTCAGCATGTTAAACCTATTCGCTGATAAGGGCAACAGTCAGCGCTTTCACAAAATGTTTACATTCATGAAAGATAATACCCGTTATTTGGACCCCTGCTTGTGGATGTTGTACTAGGGCATCTGAGCCTGATCTATGACTCCCGAGGCCCAAGGCTATAGCATTAAGATGATTAACTAAGAAAGCAAACTTGTCCATTATGTATGCAGTTAATCATATTTGTGCGTTCAATCACATTATGCATTGGCATGATGCAATTTTCTCTCAAATTCCACGGAAAATCATACAGCTACACTCAAGCGGAAACATTTGGATCAATAGTCTTGCCCTAACCTGACAGCGGCAGCTGTTCCACTACATCACACGTTCCCCATGTACATCCTCTGAATCTGTTTTTCCTGGCCGATTTCTTCACACTGATATCACATCAATAGCATGTCCCCCGAGAGCCCATTTTATATCCTCAGACGCGCTCTCAAAATTCTCTTGAGCATCTCTGGGAAATGGAGAGGTGAAAACAATTGTCAGCCGGGCTATTTTATTTTCTCGCTCGGCACACATAAATATACAGACAGAGACAACTCGATACATGCTGAATCCCGTGCGCTGCAGTACAAACAAAATCCATTTGATTTGTGGATGCTCACGTACTGCATGTTATTCATGCTGCACTAAGATATATAAAATTGATTGCATTGCTAAGCAAATGCATAGAACCAAAGATATGAAAGTACTTCTTTTCAGATGAATGAAAACACATTCCCTGAAGATGTATTGTTTCTGATCTCAGTGAGAAAACTTTGTTGATAACTTAAGGGGTACGTCTATTATAACGCCAGCTATAGCCTGCTGATTGCGTAAAGCGTCATTCATTTATTGACAATAAAGCTTAGTTTTCTGAGTTTGTTGTCCTGGATCTGGACTATTCTCAGTGCTATTGTTTTTTTGCACTTTGGTATTTTTTTGTTGCCAATTTCTCCCTGTGTTACAGTTTTTCTCAGCAGGCCCTGTGTGATGCCAAAGCGAAGAATGTTACACTTTGCTATGTTTGCCACCTGTGCATTGTGTGTTATGTGACAGCCATGCTTATGTTCAGAAATTTTGAGGATTTTTTTTCACTTGGAAGTTGCTGGGTAAAATGTGGAAATGAAGGTGGAAAAAAACTGATTTAATATGCTTTACTTTGAGGCTGAAACGCAATAAAAGGTGATTTTTTTTTTTTACATGACAACAATAACACAACAATAAAAAACAATTAGACAAGACAATGGCAATTCAGACCTCCAAAAACAGGCAGATATGCATATGAAAACATTGGTGGTTTTATAATATAAATAAACATCTAAATAAATGAATACATTCGATTTTAGGTTAAATCATTGTAATTGTGTGGCTTAGTGCATCATTATTTCTTATCTTAGTTTTAAAATGTTTTACTTACAGACATTTATAGCATACTGTACATTAGGGACATCCATACAATGTAGTACATATATACATATATCCCCACACATTGTGCATATTTACAACCACATTAATAGAGAGAAGATGAGGAAGAGGGAAAAAAAAAAACGATTTCAAGACTATTGCTTCAAAAGGTGACCAAGTTTCTAAAAATGCATCGACTTTCCAATTGAAATTAGCTATAATTGTTTCGCATTTTGCTGTAAATATTGCTAATTGAAGCCATTCTGCTAGGGGTGGTGGTTGTTCCTCCCTCCAGTGCCTCATGATGACTCTTTTTGCCTTATATGATAGTATTATTATCAGATTGGCATTTGGGGTCTGGAAGATTGATGACTAGTATAATAACAATGACATTCTTATGGAGAATGTTTTCTGTATTCCCTTCCAAATAAGAAGAAAAAAATTCCCAGTATTCTTGTAGTTTTGGGCACAAGGCACCATATGCACAAGACCAGCATCCTCCATTTTACATCTCCAGTATTTATTGTCTGCTGTTAATCCATCTTTAAAGAGCATGGGGGCAGTCCAATAAGTCCTGTTTATTATATTATCTTGTATCATTTGAGTTTTTGTTTCTCTGTTAATTCTGCAACAATATGTACAGACATCACGCAAATCACCTTCCTCAATGTTCACATTAAGATCTTTGCTTGCTTCATTTCCCCCTCAAGATCTCCTGTTTTACATTAGTCTTCCCAACTAGAGATTTATATAGCTTAGATGTCAGATGTGTTTTTGAATTCATGTTTTGGATTGAGATTTCTAGTTCATTTAACTGGTAGTTGAATAAAAAAGATTTCACAGCACATTTAACTGTATGTATGATCTGAATTGCCTTAAAGTTATTCCTAGTTCCCATCTTCTCTCGCAGTTCGTTAGGTGTTAGCATCTCTCCACTATATAGGTCTGAAATAACACACATTCCTTTTTGTATCCATTCATTCCACACAACTGGTTTACGATTTTTTTTAAAAGGTGACATTTTTGAGACGGGGTGTAGAATTTAAAGGGGCACTGTATATATATTCCCATTTAAAACATTTTGTGTTTGATCCTCACATTGAGTATACAGTAGAAATAAAATGTAAAAGTATTTGTAGTGAGTAGGAAAAGTAATTAAATCTATCAATCGTGTGCATGTAGAGGATGAAGCACGCAAGAGATGGAGGTCTATAATATCGCTTTTTCCACCGGACAGTACGGCGCGGCGCGGTTACCAATCCGTGCTCCCACATTTTGTCGCGAGCCAAACAGGGACCTAACCCCGCATTCTAACAGGGGGCGATACTAGGCGACGAAATCACCCAGTGGGCGTTGCCCACGCTTGAATGGCTTCCTCAAAAATGCTTCCGACGTGCTTACAAAATTTTTGCATGGTAAACGAATAGTTCATCATAGATTTTGAGAATCTTTATTATAAATATTAGTTGGCTAGCAGTATTGTTTCCTTCAATCATGAACCGCAAACTCAAACTCAGAAGGCTTTTTACAATTGCGGCCATTTACTTGCGCTGGAAATGGCTCGCAATTTGTCTCGGGTACGTACCCATGCGATAAAAAATTGCCTTTTAACCAACACAAACATTAAATAAGATGTATGTAGGCCATATAAGTTTAGCTAGCTATAAATATTTATGCTTTTAGGATTAAATAACGTATGGCGGTACTGCAGACCGCTGTTATCAGTTTCTCCTCATTCATGTTGAAGTGTCGGAACTAGGAACAAAGTTTCGGTGTTGTGTTGGTTTTCGCGTGGGAGGTAAAAAAAAGAGCAAGACATGAATTTGATTGGCTCTTACCGGGCGACATCGCCCAAAAGTTCAGAATTTTCAACTTTTCTGGGTCGCCGCCACACCCATCAATCGGTCAAGCACCGGAAGTCGCTCACTCTCATAGAGAATCAATGCATTTCCGGCAGCTCGTCGCCGAATCGCCCCCTGTTAGAATGCGGGGTAAGGGTGGAGCTAGCAATACTGCAGACCATTGATTTGTCAAGCACAATCATCACAGAATCGTCACACTAAATCTCAGACCGGCTCAGACACAACCGCCATGTTTGTGTGATTCTACGGGTTTGTGTTACGAAAACTGAAATAAACATGTTTTCTTTCAAAGGACAAAGTATAGTATTGTCATTTTCATTCAGCAATTAGAATATACATTTTCATAGTACAACATTTTCATTCCTCAAATAAATAAATTTTTTGAAAGATATAAGAATCGCTTCAATGTATTCCGATGCTTGAAACAAAAGTCTCTGAACTACACAGTGTCAAAACAAAAGTGTTTGAACAATCTTGCGAATTCAAAAATTCGAAAAATCGAAAACTCGATAATATTTTTTCTTCAAAACACATGGGTGGAAAATTGATCGTTGATATATGCAGGGCTGGCTGGGACAAAAAATAGGCCCTGGGGGGGAAAAATCTCATATTGCGTATAATAATATTGCTATATAAAATAATTTGCCCGATCGCCCAAACAAAACACATGGGTGGAAAATTGATCGTTGATATATGTGTTCCAGACATCATAGAATAGTCATTATATTAAGTGAATTAAGGGAACCCAAACAATACAATTTCCCCCAATATTAGTTTAGCCTACTGAAATGTTGAAAAAATATATTCAACTGTTTCTGTTGAACTTATTAATCACATTACTGAATGAACACAGCTGTCCTACTGTTTCTTTCACCATTGTTTTCGTAAGGCGTTGTATTTTCAAACGCATTAAGATTGGTGCTTGCTTGGGCTAGGACTGACTCTGGGATGTGATTTTGGTAAAATAGTTCTGGGGAGACAAAGCTAGTCTGCGAGTATGTGTGGGAAACAAATGTAAGACAAAACATGGCCAGCATTGAGCGTTGATATACTTATATCGCAAACTTTGGTGGTATTATATTGCAAATGTTCATATCGGAATAGCGATCAGAATACGATATATCGTTCACTACGTACTACTCGTAGCTCGTGCTGGACATATTTTTGCAGCGACAAGCTACGTAAGCACAGATGTAAACACAAAGACAAATATAGTTCATGTTTTTATACGATTAAAAAAATGTAGTCTACAGATGTAAGTAATATGAGGTATTGAATGTGATAGCCTAGTGTGAAGTCACTGCATAGTATCTCCTGTGCTCGCTGCCCCCGACATGACTCCCAAACTTGTAGCTAATGTTACGGGGAAAGCAGTGTTCTGCTTTTGTGAATTTGAGCTGGAATTTTTTTTGTCATTTCAGATAACTCCTCCTATCTAACTCCTCCGATCTTCACGGTTCTGTTGTGCGGTGGAAAAGCGACACAGGGACTCATACATGAAGGAGAGGAAGGCAGAGAAAGATAAAAAGTGGGTCAGAGCATGATGCAAAAGGCAATGGAAGTACTTGCCATTGATGAGGTTTCTGTAGCCATTTGTTAAGTAGAGGTCCACAAGAAGTAACATGGTCTGCAGTGCAATCACGGATCATAGCTTTATGCAAGAATTAGAGGCCTCATTGGAAATGGATCAGCTAAATGAGGAAGTGCAGCCAAGCCAGCTAAGCCAGGCAATAGCCAGGGGTAGGAAAAGACAACCTCAAATTATGTCAAGTTTTGAGAATGCGGTCCTCTCCAAATTGCAGTCCTCCTCACCTGATGAAGCGGAATTGTTTGCAAGTAGTCTTGTACAACAAAACTAGATCATGTAGGAAACTTAGATTTGTGTTGGTTGGAGAAGGCTATCAATATAAGTGGCATTATAAATGTATTTCAATTAGTTATAAAATAGCCAAAACATCAAGACACGTGACACTTGACAGTTCCATTAATAAGATAACGTTAGCTGTCCAGCTTGTACTGAAACTGAAACTGATGCGATCGTGACATTGCCCTCGAGCTTGAGCTCAAAGATTTTTAGATGGTATAACTTATATGTTTATTTCTTGTTGTAGACCATGTGTCATTTGTGAATGACATATAAACAAGTCACAAACAGACACAGACATGCACAGATCAAATAAACTCACCGGGGACAAATGCTCAAACGTTAAGCCGAGGTGATTGTCCCTGGTAGTTCGTCTCGACCATTGAGATGCTTGGACTTGTAAAGCAGAGGGTCAAACTGCTCCTCAGCCAGCCTGAAATATTGCTGAAACTGAGCACTGTCTCAGCGCAGCTCTTGAACAAGGTGGTGACATTCGCCAAGTTGCCTCCCGGACTGATTTATCGGATATATCCAAACACTATGTCTCCTTTTTCACAGCCTTCTCTGGTGAAGAACGGTGTGCAACTTTCTTTTGTTGACATCCATGGTTCACCGTTTGCTGCTCACTAAAAACATAATCGCCAACAATCACCCAGGCCCGCTAAACCACCAACGCAAAACTATCCGTCAATCTGATGCAACTCTCTGAACACAAGCTTATACGGGAGAAGGTAGCCCCGAGGGCACCTCAAATCATAAGCTGCAGACTTCAATTTAAAGTCTCGATCCTGCAGTAGAACCAGGTGTGTTTACTAGGTGAGCTGATCTTACAAACTTATTTTACAGCGCTGTCACAGCCTACAATTATGGGGGTTTGACCAGGCAGTCTGTGTACAACACAGTTAAGCCCATTCATTGCTAGCTGGTTGTGATCATTACTGACCCTGCTTCCATAGATCTGATGCCATTTTAATCATGGCAATACTTTTTTCAGTTTTTCAGTTCCCTTCCCAGAAACATGTACAACTAGGACCTAGAAACTACATTGATTTAGTCTTCCGCATTGCCTGTCTCCATTCATTTTATTTATATATTTATATATTTCTCAGACGTGATGTCTTCAGCAGTGCACAGCTGCAGACAAGACTCCGTTAGGTGATCTCCAATTAGCAGAAATCATGAGGGGAAACCAAGCGCTGTCATCATCATTTTTCCCACAAATCCAAAAGTGAAAATAATCTTGACAGCTAATGCAATCTAAGAGATCCAATTTAAAGGATACTCAAAATCCACATTCATGTTGGATGAGGCACTCAGAAGTGTTTAAGCCCAGGTTCACATTCTAGTACAATGAAACGTTAATGGATGATGGATCATGATTTAATAAAAAATGTAAATCAAAGTATCTTCTAACTCTCCATTATAGGACAAAATGCAACAAAATACAGCAAATGAAAATGTAGCTTGCACACAGCATACCAACTGAGAATCTGTTTCCCCCATTTGTACATGAAATATCGATCACTGTCATCGAATAACCTTTAAATGTTGAACAAGTCAGAGAGAATTGAACTTTTTGAGCTTGTGCATTAAGTGAACACTGCAGCACTTTCACCATTTGCTATCCAACAATAGCAATTATATGCTCAATTATAAACAGAAGAAGATGATTATCCTCATATATAAAATAAATTAAACTGAATTTTACTAGAAATGTATTAGCCATACTGTTAAAAATATTCAATCTAAATGAAAAAAACACTGGCCCTACTATAGCTATTGCACCTTGTTTATGAAGGGCAGAAGGAACTGCAAGGAAGAAGCTTCACTGCTTTAAGGCGTGCTTAGTTCACATTTACATTTACATTTTAGGCATTTAGCAGACACTTTTATCCAGAGCGACTTACACAGTTTAAATTTCTTTACATACAATCCATTTATACAGCTGAATATTTTACTGAAGCAATTCAGGTTAAGTACCTTGCTCAAGGGTACAAGGCAGTGCTCCACCTAGGAATCGAACCAGCAACCTCAGAGTTACAAGCCCAGTTCCCTAACCATTATACTTGTTCTTGCCACAGTCTCAGAGCAGATTAGTTCAAGTACAGAGCATACCATTGTTTGGCCAGTAGGCCCTAGTGCAAATTGCACATAAACAATGTTAAAGATTTGCCATTGGGGGCTCATTGCTTATACTGGGCTAGGAGGGCTTACGGATCAATATTCCTATAAAATTCCTAGTTTATACATTAACACGTGTCAGCAGTTAAGCTTTTCATCAGGTTATATTTCTGTTTACTGTAATGGCTTATTTATCTGATTATATTACCTACCTTTGCAGTAGCTTCATCTGACATACTGTTCTTTGGTATGCCTTATTTCACTCAGAACATAATACCGCTACTCTGGCATGAATCCTGGTGAAGCAAGCCAAATAGGTTTCTTATCATTGAAATTAAATTGTGTTGTCTCATTTTATTCATGGATAGGTGGAGCAAGGAGCACAGAAAACACATTTATTCATTCAATTCATTCATTTTTCTTCACTTAAAACCATATGGAGAAGTATAATTGTTTTGGCCAGGCATCTACAGTGCGGCGGTGTTAAACAGATGCCTATTCCTTTATAGAATTATTTTGAAGCTCCTCAATTTGCAGTATATGGCAATTGCCTGTGCCTTTTGGAGCATGTTGGGTAATAAATTCATTTGTGTGCACACAGCACTCCGAATGACAGGGAACTGAATGGCACAATTCACATTAGGCCTTCATATTTTACAAGCAAATCAGGCTTTAACCTTGCAAGGAGGTAAGAGGAGTGCTGGCACATCAATTCACCTTTTTAAAGACAGAAATGTGAAAAGACTTCAATTGAGGTGCAGGGAACTGAAAAAAATGCCTTCATATTTTACAAGCAAATCAGGCTGCAAGGAGGTTTCACCTTGTCATTGCAAAAAAAATGACTCCACCTTGTCAGCATAGCTGAAGAAAACACCCAGTTAATTGTTTATTCAATGGCAAATCTGTCCTTCTAGGTATCTTCACCATACAAAGCATACAGAAGTGAATATTTTCTTCTCACAGGCTTTGCATCAAGTTACATGTGCTCATCTACGCTCTCCAATTGACAGCGGCGGTTGCAGCAAGCAAGGCTTAATGTCATGATTGGGCATTCCAAATTGGGAGAAAAAGGGGAAAAAGTAAGGAAAAGTACAAATCTAAGGCTATGATACGTCTTTACCCTCAAACTCCTTAGCACACATTTGCTTTATCCTGACAGCCAGTCAAGTTTGGCCATTCAGTAGCGAGCGCTGGTGTCTAGGCACCAACATTGTCACAGAAGTAAGTTCCAATGCCAAGGGTGACAAATTAAAAATAATGATTGTCTCATTTGGGAATATGCCAATACTCCCATGGAACAGTATTGACATTTTTATTTGGTTAATGGCCTTCACAATTATAACATGACCTTCTAGATGCTGGATAATAATAGCCAGTAGCATGCTCGTTTTTGCAAATTGTGACAGTGTTAAAGGGAAAATAATTGTTGTAATCCTATTTGCTTTGTTTAAAAAATGTGCCTAATGGAATCTGTCATGAACACAAATCTCAGAAATTGCGATTATAAACCTTTTTGAATGGCACTCACATCCACAAAGTTGAGGTATTCATAGCAATAGGTTATATGCAGTCATTTATTATACTGAGGTGGTCTGTCTTTTATATTTGATGTCAACACATCTTTTTAAAGATTTTGTTTCAGATTTTTTCCCATTTTCTCCCAATTTAGTAGCCAATTACACCCTCTCTTTTCATGTCAACCCCCCCTGTTGTATTGTGAGTTCGTTGCCATAGCCCTGAGACCGGCAGTGACAAAGGCGATGTACCACCTCCTCCAAGCTGGCACCTGCCAAGCCGTCGACTGTAACTCTGGTACACACTCCTATATGCAGTGAACTCATATCGGCTTCCCTCCCCCCTCCCTGGGGCGGACAGCCAATTGCCGCCCCCTAGTGGCACTCCCGGCCAGAGCCGATACTGGCGCGGCCGGTGGAATCCAACCCCAGTTGCAGTGGCCAGCGTCGAACGTTGTAACCACTAGACCACCTGAGAACACCCATTTTGGTGGATATTGTACAGATATGGGCATACATTTGCACTTGAATGATGGCTGCTGGGATGGTAACCAGAGAAAATGTCAAGCTGTAAAATGTCACTGGTGGATTCAAAGGTCTTGGGTATCATCCTAACAAAGTTAATCAGTAATGACCCAAAAGGAAGGATAAAAACAGACCACACTATATTTCCGGACCCAGTTTGTTTCTGGATCAGCACAGTGATAGGTATGGGGCCCATATACTGAAAAGGGACACTATACTTTGGATACTAAAGGGTTCCCATAACATTACACACAACAAAAAAAAACATTTATTTCAGAAGGTCACAGACATAAAAGTTGCAGTGGTGAGAGAAAACCCTCCCAAGAGGAAGTTTTCAGTAACATCAATATCACATGAATATAGAAGCACAACTACATGTACGTCCTTTTTTCCTCCATGCTTCAAAAATACATTTTCTGCAGGAAAGCATGGAAATGTTTTAGAATAAATTATGACTATAAATACCTACTGGAGCATTAATAAGCATTATTCTTTCTTAAAATAGTTTGTTGATTTTTATCCCAACCTTAATAAATATGATTAAGTATAATATAATACGAAATAAGAAGGAGGGCAGGGTTTCTGGATTGGCAAATTCCACCCAAGGTTACAATAAGTACTGTTGCTTTGTTTTACAGATAACTGCCACAATGAAGGAAACACCAACATAATGTGTCTTAATAGGGTGCCTTGGCATAGATTCTGGTGTCTGGAACTCTATTGGAGGGATGCAACACCATTCTTCTGTGAGAAATTACATCAATTTGTATTTTGTTGATGGTGGTGGTGGGAAATACTGTCTCAGGTGCGATGGAGCCTCTATTTCAAGATGCATAGACCTCAGTTAATCATTTATTCACAGCAGGGGCATGTAAATAAGCTGTGGATGTCAACTCAAATTAAGTTAAATGGAATCATAGTCATTTGGTTTACTTTTCTTAATCCATGATGTGTAAAAAACCCTCTCCATAAGATACACTTCTATCAACATCGACAGAATTAGTAACAACTCACAAATAGATAAATTAAGTGGACAAATTACATTATGTTGGCTTTCGGCTCTTTCCTGTTATGCTTTTTCACAGCTGTTTCCCTGACCCACCCGTATCCACCTCAAACTTTAATTTATTGTGTTTTTGTGAATTTAAATAAATAGTTAAGCCTAATTTGATAGAAGTATCATTTTCTTTAGTTTCAATATGATGTACTCCACATCCAAAGAAGAGTTTCTAGAATTTGCTGTCTACTGTGAATTCACCAATGGACAGCTTGTTAGCATTGATGTCTGAAAACAATGGGAGTTCATGTACCTGCAAGCAGCATGTTCGAAATTGCATCCCTAAATTCCTCCGAGTAACTTCCAACCAAGTTGCTCAGCCATGTGGTTCATTTGGAAGTTGAATTGTCATCTTAGCTGATATTATTTTTTGCAGATAGCAGCATATAGTTTCACATGAATACAGTCGTGCTAGCATGGGCTAATTGTTGACAGTACAGTAGTCCAATTTCAGCTACTATGACGTATCATCTGATATAATATGGTCAACTTCCAAATGAATCATGTGGCTGAGAAACTTGTTTAGAAGATACTGGTAAGAGATTTTTACATTTAATTTCAAGTTATTTGCAGGTACGTAGACTCCCATTGTTTTCAGACATCAATGCTAACAAGCTGTCCATTGGACAGCTAGCCGTTTGTAGATTTGTTGTTTCTGTAGTCAGCGCATACAAATACATTGTATTGAAAAAATACAATACATGCTTTTTTTCCTCCAGGCCCAAGTTATGAGTAGTGGAACAGGAAAAACTCTCTTTACCTTTTAATATTTTGTATCAATACGGCATTGACTTCTCCTGAAGGCTCATCTGACTTCTATGAGGGTCACCTGAACCCCCTATGGCAGAGGGCAGCTACACTTAATTTGATGGCAGTAGTTGAGTCCACAGTGTAGAATAAAGGAAGGTTACACTGTAGTTGTCAGCTATAGTTATGTTAAAAAAAACATTTTGCAAGACTCAGCTGGCCGACACGGGTCGAGAACTCCTTTCCTCAAAAATCTTCAATGCTTTTGTCACAAACTTTAATTTCCTGCCTGACCCCCGTTTATTTTATATCCACCCCAATTACCATGGGTGGTTTATAATGGCTGGAACACATTTAGCACAATGAAGCAGGTAAGTGATAAAACATTGTGTGCAACAGCATTGTCTGAAAATGTGCCAAACACCCACTACTACACCAGGAAGCACACTAATGGAACAGTTTGCCTTTGTTACTCTCTCACTGATTCACTTCCTCACAGCCATGTGCTTTGTGTTACCAGTAACCATGGCATTGTTAGAGTTAATCATTGGCTGCTATTCTTTTTTTTTTGCAATCAACCAAGCTTATTGGAGAACCATGTGGGCCAGAGGACAATTTCTCAGTTTTTCTTACAATGGATTTCCTTTGTCGTTTTTATACCCACTGTGAAGCACTGTGTGGCAATGCTATTGTAAATGGAAATTAAGAATTCAATTCAATACGATTCACATTTGTAGAGATTCTTTTGTAGAAAATACAGATAAAGAGAAATTAAAATAAAGAGGGAATTCCATAAAGAGAGAAAACATAATTCAGGATTTAGTTAGATATATTGTAGATACATTTTCCTCCTTGGCAATGTAACAATCCTCACAAGCTTCCAGTGTCTGTGGTTAATCAGTAACACAAACAAGACAAAAAAAAGTATTATTATTATTATTATTTCATTTATTTTAGATTAATACCTCAAACTAGTTATTTTGTCGTGGACATCACACTTACTCCTCAGAGGAAGTCTGTTGCTGTTCACTATTAAATTAAGAATGACAGTAATCCTAATTAATAACCAGCAAAACAGCACATGCACATGTACCTAAAGACAACAGCTGAGAAACACTGTTCTTGTTTAACATTTTACAATGTATAAACCTGTATGTGTACATGTGGACAATACCAGCTTTTAGCCACTAGATGGACAACTTGAATTATGTTTTGAAAAGCAGATCAAAGCTGCCTTTTCCATCAGTTATTTCTGCTGCTCACAAGATGGCGATGTTTGTTCCCTTTTCACCACTTTATTTTCCAGCGCAAATAATAGTGTCAATGTTGGGTACCTGTTTGAGTGCTAAAAAAGAGAAAATGAGTGACCCAATCTTACATTTACATTTGTACAGAGCTCCTGTGTCCTGCTTCTCATTTACAGCCTAACTGGTTCCCCTCAGTTTTTATGGAGCCATTTAAAAAAAGATCCTTTATGTTAATTTAGATACAATCAAAATTTCCTCTTTAGTTATTTTAAAATGCATTTGTGTGTAACATTTTCTTATGGAGTGTATTAATATATTGCAAATGTTATGGTGGCTAATTCTCAGCCCTGTGTCTCCCTGGAGAAAGGGATCAAGTTAAATTATTAATATAAACCATTATAATTGTTTTTGTGGGGTATTAGGTGTGGGGTATTAGATGGATTTAATGACCTTTATACTAAGAACTTGGACATAACCTTCACCTGCTGAGTTGTGCCTCATATATATGGTAGCAGGTGCTGTTACCATCTATTGCAAGCATTCAATCTAATCACTGTTTTGCTTTACTCTTCTGTGTTTCAGTATGGAATACAAGGAACACATAAGAACATAACAATAATAATAATTATAATTATAATTATTATTCATAATAATAACAATTATTGGGGGGGAGGTTGTTGGATAAAAATAAAAATATAAATAGGTATATATACTGTATATATATATACACTCAGTGGCCACTTTATTGGGTACATCTGTACACCTGCTCGTTAATGCAATTATCTAATCAGCCAATCATGTGACAGCAACTCAATGCATAAAAACAATTTCAATTACGAGTGTAGTCCGCAACTGCGCAAAATATTACTGAGAGGGTATATAATTTAACAAATGGCTTACAGTGCTTTGGTCACACAGCCTGACACCTTGAAATGTAGTCATGCATAATCACTGTAGCCTTGCCTAATGTAATTCTCCCACCCCACAGTAATTATGAAAGCATGAGAGAGAAGGGGGGGTGAAAAAATCAAACAATAATCATTTTTAAAAACCCAGTCGGTAATCCAATTCAGATAATATTATCCATGTCTGTCAACGGCCTCCCACTGTGGTCCCAGATTATAATTTTTATTTTTTTATATAATTTCAAAAGTTTATTTATTTATTTTCACCCTTTAATTAATATTGTTTTCCTGGGAGAATTTCCAGCATATGCGCTTCTTCATTATCATTCGCAAATAGCGATGTAAATGTCATTCTATCCACTAGAAATTTGAATTATCTTCTTGCCAGGTTGGCTTTTAGAGGGGCCTTTGATTGAAAGCTGTGGCAGCATGTCTCCTTATCTTTGATTATGGGAACCGAGTACAGAAGGTGATTCATTACTGTGATTTTTTTGTCAATTTGCTTGCGAAATGCACACAATTTGCATAGTGTTTTCAGTGTGTGCACCTCCAAAGCAGGGAATCTCTCAAAAGTGGTGCTGCAAACACTATTAGCCTGGTAAAGGTCTATGACACAAACGGCAACACAGCAATTGCTTAGACACATAGGGTTTGATCATAATTTTTTTGTTAAAATGAGTCATTGACAAAGGGAGTTTCTTTTTAATGTCCTTTTGGCATATAACAAGTTGAACACCTGAAATAACATGGGAAAGACACATTATGGGCCCTATTTTCGTGCCGGCGCTAAGCGGCGTTATGCCCTATCGCTGGCGAATTGCCATCTCTGCCGAGTTTGGCAATTTCGTGGTGCGCAATGATGGCGTTTGCGCGACTATGGACTATGGATTATGGTCAAATAATGAGTTTGCATTAATGTCCAATTAGACCACCTCTTAGCGCAAATGCTGGCGCTCTGTGCAATTTTGTGACTTTATTGATGCGCACATATGAACATAAGGTTATCTGAAATCACATGAGAATGTTTTGTGAATACTGTGAATTTCCCCCCACGTTGAGGCAAATCATCCAATCCATGGGTAACTTGCAAGCATAATCAATTAAGCTAAAACCTATTTCACCACAGCTTGTGGTTATTCAATGCACCAACATGAAAGACTGAAGCCAGCAGGCCATCCATCGCTACCATTCAGTAGGATACACCTGTTAAATAAATATATGTTTGTATGCACATTGTTTTTCTTATGTGAAAGAGTTTTATTCTTTCCATTTGCACTACAGAAAATGGAGTACATAATTGGACGCCAAAGGCGATACCGTGAGCGATACCCTGGGTTTGGTAGCCGGTGTTTGCCAGGCGGCTATCAGTTTGGCTGTACATGCAGTTTCTTCCAGTCTTGTCCAACATGCAAATTAGTTTATTACTTTTCGTACACCTGACAGCCAGCAGAGAACTAAACAGGATTTTTATACACAATGTGGATTCCCTGGGGTCTTGGGTGCCATTGACTGCACACATGTGAACTTGTTTTACATGTTTTACATGTTTTTTTTAACCTCTGGCAGTTTACCGCTTAGCTTTGTACTATTTCAGGTAATTCACTGGACTTGAACGACTTAAATTTCAGTAAAAACTGTAAAATGGGGGTGTACTAAAACTTTTGACTGGTAGTGTATATATTTTTTTTTTAACTCACTCAAGCTTCCTGCACTCTGTACTACAAAACACACTCTGTTGATGTCATGAAAATGAAAAAAGAAATTTCACACCAAGTTGTATTACTTTCACACTTGATATTCAGTAAACGACCATTACTTAAGAGATAAAAGCATAACTCCGGAACAAAGTATTACACACATTTGTCACATTTCAATCTGATTTGCGTTCATCTGAGCTCCAATGAAGGCTAACTGTAGTGCAGTGGGAATCCCCTTTTACTTTTTTACAATGATATGAAACACAAATAATACTAAGATGAGAGTAGAATGAGTGAAATATTTATCAAGTTCATTCAACACATAATTAAATGAATTAATTCAGGTACCTCTTAATTTAAAAGTAAAGGAAATAAATGATCAACGAGCAATTAGCAATGCCACCATCTCAGCAAAGACCACAAAGGTCACACCATGCAAGTCCAAAGTAGGCACGGTGTTGCTTCAGCCTCAGCTTCAGGGTGCCCCTCTTGAGCTTCAGGTATGAGTAGTCAACATGGCTCTTCACATTGGGCCATTTTAAATATAATAATAATATAATATATGCCATTTAGCAGATGCTTTTATCCAAAGCAACTTACAGTAATGAATGCACACATTTTTTTATATGTGGTCCCAGTGGGAATTGAACCCACAACCTAAGCGTTGCCAACGCTGTGCTCTACCAACTGAGCCACAGATAACTTTTATTTCAAGTAGGCCAAATGGTGGGCTTTCAGTGTGGGTCATAGATCAAACTGTCAGGAGAAGACCCCCAGGGTGGATGACACACTCACATGGTGAGTAGTCCACGTTGGTTTGACAGTACTCGCGGACAGCACCAGCCTCCATTTTGAGACCCCTGAGGGGTCCCTCACATTGATCTGTCAGCCAGGTGTCCAGCTGTCCTCTCACGTGGCATGAGGGGGTAAGGCATGGCCTTCTCAGTTGAGGTACTCTGCTCTCAAGTTGCAGCCTCTATTGTGCAAGATGTATCCCATGTCGTCTCCAAAGATTTCATGAGCAGCTGTTCCTTTTCACTGCACAAAACATGCCGCTTGATGGGCCCAGTCTAGCTGCCTGTTTCATTGTAAAAACCGAATAGGGGATCCACGCTGCACTTGCAATGCATCACTTGGTTTTATTTGCTACCACGATACTTTGCAAGAGCACCGTGTGGACCCCCTTCTTAATTATTAACTGAATATCCTGTCCACCTGCAGTATGAAATAACTAGATGTGTGACTGCTGTTGTTATACGATGTGTTGGATTTACGTTTTGTAACTTACACACCATCAGCTATTGTTTTTTGTTTTGGTTTAGGCCTAGGGGACAAGATAACCGTCTTGTCCATTGGGCCAGGCTTCACAACCTATTTAATTGAAAATACATTTGTTTAGATATTTATGTCATGTGTGCATATGTAGGCCTTTATAAATGTAAATACTATCCACATACATACTGCATACTATTGTTCTTGGCTTGTGCCAACGCTGCACACTCTCTGTGCAGTTCAAGGCGGGGGGACAACTGGAGTCTTCAGCTGTGAATAATGCACAGACTGGCACAAGAAAGCAGCAGTGTGGTTGCATGAAACGGTACCAGCCACACATGAGCACTGTGAATGCATCACCTCCACCGGGCATGAGTCCTTCAACACAAACTGAAGTCATGAGGAAAGAGGTGGAATAAAATGTGTATGCCATGACAATATTGTTTGCATTTCATTAAAAGATTATAATTATAATTATCAGTCTTCAGTTGAACTTTTTTGACTGATTTGTGAAGAAGTTATTAAGGAAGAAGAAGAAGTTGAGACGGGGCTTATAAATGGAAAAAAGTCTAAAGTAGCTTATCAGCATTATACTGAACTACTGATCTCATCTCATCTCATTGTCTAAGCCGCTTATTCATGGTCAGGGTCGCTGGAGCCTATCCAATCAATCAATCAATCAATCTTTATTTTTGTATAGCGCCATTTACAAACAGGTTGTCACACAGCGCTTCACAATTGGCATTTTCCAGAGGGAATCAAAAAACCAGAAAACCATTGGAGCCAATGTAGGAAACTGGAAAATTATTCCCTGACCCCTTAAAAGGCGGTCGAGATGAACTCCTGGAAAATTGTGGGATACAGAGAAAAACAACACAAATAGTCCTTGAGGCTCATGTGGCTTAACAGACCACTGGAAGGGCATTCTAAGTGTAGGAGTGGGGTGGACCTCATCCCTCCAGATACCAGGGCAGGGCGGGGGATGGAACCAGCAGCTAGGGTCTGGGCCAGCGGCATCCGGCTAACACATGGCAGGGGTGGGGTGTTGACTCTGGGGCAGGTGAGCTCCGGGCAGGTGCCACGGAGCCGGGGAGAAAAGAGGAAAGGTGCAATTATGACTATGATAAATATCACGCCGGATCAGGGGGAAGAGTAGTGATAACACTTTTGCACCAGCAGAAGTAATCTAGGGCAGCATAACTAATTAGGTGAGTGGCACAGGGAGCACGCAGCCATGAGGGCACTCGGAGACCATCCCACCACATCATCAGCAGTCCTGATAGGGGCGGATCATCACTTATGATTGGTGACAGTAAGGATAGCTCATTGCACCAGAAGGCTCTATTGCTACGCCCTCCACATCTGCACCTAATGACTATAAGAGAGACTAAAGAGATGCGTTTTTAACCTAGACTTGAAAATTGAGACCGTGTCTGACTCCTTCACAGAGATGGGTAGACTGTTCCACAGTAAAGGAGCTCTATAGGAGAAAGCTCTGCCACCTGCTGTATTTTTTGATATTCTAGGGACTACCAAGTTGCCTGCATCTTGTGAGCGAAGTGAACGTGGGGGATTGTACGGATGAAGTAGATCCGTCAAGTAAGAGGGTGCAAGTCCATGCAACACCTTATAAGTTAAGAGGAGTACCTTATAGTCTACACGATAGTTTATAGGAAGCCAGTGAAGTGACGCTAACACAGGACTAATGTGCTCATATTTCTTTGTTCTAGTCAGGATCCTTGCAGCAGCATTCTGTACGAGTTGTAGGCTCCTGAGTGAGGCATTGGAACAGCCAGACAGTAATGCATTGCAATAATCTAATCTAGATGTAACAAAGGCATGTACCAATTTTTCTGCATCTATTAATGACAGGAAGCCCCTAATTTTGGCAATATTCCTCAGGTGAAAAAGGCTACTCTGGAAATGTTTTTGATGTGACTATCAAATGAGAGACCAGGATCTATAGTAACACCAAGGTCTTTTACCGCCAAACTTGCAGCAACAGAGCAACCATCCAGATTAAGAGATAAATCAGATAACCCTCTTCTGAGGTTTTGGGCCCCAAGACCAACATCTCTGTTTTATCAGTATTCAGCAATAGAAAATTATCTGACATCCAGTCTTTTATGTCTTTAAAACAGGCCTCCAACTGTTCGAATTGTCCTTCGCCAGGTTTCATTGATAGGTATAATTGTGTGTCATCTGCGTAGCAGTGAAAATGTACGCCATGTTTACGAATGACATCACCAAGTGGCAACATGTAAAGGGAGAACAATAATGGCCCCAAAACAGAACCTTGAGGGATGCCATATTCCACCTTGATGAGAGCAGAGGGCTCGTCATTTAACTGCACAAATTGATATCTATCTGATAGGTAGGATTTAAACCAGGAGAGTGCCTGTCCACGCAGTCCAACTAGGTTTTCAAGTCTGCTCAGAAGAGTTTGGTGGTCTATTGTGTCAAACGCAGCACTTAAGTCCAAAAGCACAAGAATAGAGACACATCCACAGTCAGCTGATATCAGTAAGTCATTGACAACTTTAATAAGAGCAGTCTCAGTGCTATGGTGTTGCCTAAATCCTGACTGAAAGGTTTCATAGATGTCATTTGATGTCAGGAACGAAGTCAGTCTCTGAGCTACAGCTTTCTCTAGAATTTTTGAGAGAAAAGAAAGATTAGAAATTGGCCTGTAGTTACTGAGATTTTCTGGGTCAAGGTTTGGTTTCTTTAAAAAGTGGCTTAATTACTGCCACTTTTTGAGAATTTGGCATATAGCCTGATGAAAGAGACAGATTAATAATGTCTAGCATGGATTGCCCCATAACAGGAAGAAGTTCTTTAACAAGTTTTGTTGGGATTGGGTCTAATTGACAAGTAGATGGTTTGGAGGACATAACCAATTTAGAAAATTCAGTCCACTCCAGAGCACTAAAAAACTCAAGAGTAGCCATAGGACCCCTGTCCTGATAAGCCTGTGCTTTCTGATCAGTGTCCGCTACAGCAGAAGGTGCCATTTTAGAAATTTCATCTCTAATTTTCTCAATCTTCTCAGAGAAAAAGTTCATGAAATCATTACTATTATGGGCTGCCGGAGGCTTAGCATTGCATAGGGGCGAGAGGCAGGAATAAACCCTGGACAGGTCACCAATCTATCGCAGGGCGCACACACCATTCACTCACACACTCATACCTACGGGCAATTTAGACTCTCCAATTAGGCTAACGTGCATGTCTTTGGACTGTGGGAGGAAACCGGAGTACCTGGAGGAAACCCACGGGGACACGGGGAGAACATGCAAACTCCACACAGAAAGGCCCCCGGCCTGGATTCGAACCCGAGACCTTCTTGCTGTGAGGTGACAGTGCTATCCACTATAAAACAACAACCTAAAAAATGACCATATACCTACACCTCCATGACCCAAATAGTACGTGCAAACCCAAACTGTACATCTGCATGTAATATTTATGATAGGGCTGCCATTCGTAAACCACTTGTAACCAAGGCCAATGCACAACAATGCATAACTTGGTGTAATAAGCACAAGACCTAGACTTCTGATCAGTGGAAGAAAGTAATATGGCATGATGAGTCGTCCTTCACTCTTCTTCCTACATCTGGATGGGTTTATGTTTAGAGAAAGCCAACCCACATTTCCCATTCCCAACTGCTAAACATGTGGGTAGATCTGTTATGGTATGGGCAGCCATCTTATGGGAGGCATTGGCTCCAATTATTACTCTGCATGGCATTATTACGGCAAAGGAATACAACATTTTAGGTGACCAGGTGCACCCTATGCTGCAAACATTGTTTCCTCAATATGTTCCCATATTCCAAGATGATAATTCCCCCACACACACTAGTAAATGGATTTACGATTGGTTTCGGCCAGGATGCAGTCAAACACCTTCCATGGCCTCCCCAATTACCAGATCTAAACATCATTGAATGTATGGGAAGTTATGGAACATAGAGTGCAGAGCAGATTGCCACTGCCTTCATCTCATAGGCGCCGATCCCGTGGGTGCTCCGGGGCCCGAGCACCCACGGAGAAGGCCGAGCACCCACGGGGAAAATTATGCACGGAGCCAAAATTACATTGATTTGATAGCAAACTCCACCTAGCATACGCTGCGCGGCACCCACGGGCAGAAACATAAATCGGCGCCTATGCTTCATCTCTCAAAGAACTGGAAGCTTTCCTTATTTCTTAAATCATACTGTCCTTGTATAATAATAATAATAATAATAATAATAATAATAATATGATTATAATAGTAATTATGACAGAGGGGTCAAATGTACAAAAGCTAGGGGAAAATGTATAAATACATAAAGTGCAAGTACTAGTGCATGTGTGGGTGTGTGTTGGGGTTGGGGGGGTATAAATACAATTCTGATTAAGCCATTTCAGTTTGGAGGGTAGTGTGACTGTGACACGGTCACCCTTGTTAATAATTGTGGTATACAGTTGTCTGAAAATCTTCAGGCAAATTTCATGCCTGTTTAGATGTATGTACTTATGCAGGCTAATTTGGCAATGATGACCTCTTTTAGCTTATTTAACAGAACATCAATTACTAGAAAGTAACAAGTACATATAACAGCCAAATTCTTATTATTTTATTGAAAATAAGTCCAGTGTTCCTCTGAAAATCTATTTGGTTGTTGATTCAAAGAGAAAGTTTCAAAATTTTCCCCTGCTTTTTCTCCCAATTTGGTTGCCAATTATACCCTCTATTTATCTCAATTACCCCTCCCCCACGAGTCCGCCGCCCGTCCTCCGGGGCAAGACATTATTTCCAGGCCAAATTTATCTGCCTCTTCCGAGACGGAATTCTACCACGGGCGCCTTTTTCCTGCTCCTCGACGGACTAATGCCGGCTCACCCTCCCCCCTCCCCCGGAGGCGGACAGCCAAACGCCGCCTCCGATCGGGCTGACGACCAGGGCCGGACTGGTAGAGACGTGGGTTTCGAACCGCGTCCCTGATAGGTAGCACACACCACACTGGACCAGCCAAAGTGTGGTGCGTTAGACCACTACGCTATCCGCCAGCCCTCAAAGAGAAAGTTTGATTGAATCAGCAGCCTGCCCAGTGGCACGTGCATTTTATGAAGTAGACATAGTTACAGTACCATAGCAGGTATCAAAGCATTGTATTTTGAAAGAATTGTCAATGCATAGGCCAAGATAATGATCGAGGTGCTCGAGAATTTCCCATTTCCCATCTTTCCTCGGCTCACATCTCTCACTTAAAACATATTTTTTGGGGGCTAATATGGAATAAAATACTATGACATGGGATTTGAAAGTCTTTAAACTCGATATGTCACATCTATAATTTATGCAGATAGAGCTCTTTAATTATAACCCCTGACAATAATAAACAAGTTACATATTTGACCACAACTGGGGAGCTTAATTTAGAGGCTCGTACCCTATGAGTTGCACATTAACGCTTACAATAAGTGTTAATTGTAGGGGTGTAATTGCATAGAAAGTCCCTTCTGCTGCCTTGTCTTGCCGTGGGATTGACGTGGGAATAATGCATACGGCTTGCCAAGGAAAGGCTGATCCCAATGCACCCTGCTTGTGAGACTGACGGGAGCGAAACACCAGCTGCCATCAACCATGTCATGGGCCAGCTTTTCTCCCCTGAAGTGCACAGCTGTCAGTCATCTGCAGATTTCTGGGTTCAGCCCAGATGTACTCTAGCTGGGATTCCCCTGGGGACAGGCATAAAGTACAGGACCTGCCGTGTTGCCTCAGAAGCCCATCTGGCTGACCCTAAAAACCCATGAGCATGGCTGGGGTTTCACCTTTCCTCACCAACAGAGATTTTGGCCACAAGTCAACGCTGAGCATGCTCTGCAACTCAAAACGGTTTCTGGCCTGACAAGGCTCTTGGGAATACCAGCCCTATGGAGACGCAGTATACAACAAAACATGCTGAGAAAGTTTGCCTTCACCGTAGAATTTATGAGACAAACTGCAGTTCACCAGAAGGAGAGCGGATGCTCGTTGGTCATTGCGATTGCGGTTCTGGACCCAAGATATAAATGCGACAGCCGAAAGCATCAGCCTTGTCAGATTTCCCGCTTGATTAAAATGAATAACTAATTTGCCTGGAACATGATATCGCTCCCTTGATATTGCAGAATATGCAGAATGTTATCAGAATTTGTCATCTCACCTACTGTTGGAACTCGCTTTCCTTCGAGCTCAAGTTACCATCTAAAACACGAGAGGGTAACTTTCCATCTGAGCGATGTGAAGGAGATGAAAGGATAAGATGAAAATGCAAGAAACTTTGGGACCCTGACCCACATGAACTCCTTCCTGTTTTCTCAGGGCATTAGCAGCAAATGCAAATGGTTTATGTAAGCAGAGTAGAGCTACCCTGTGTTTTCACATAGTATTGAGGGCTTTCTACCCACTTTCCATTGTTATCTGTTGATGTTCTGTGGATATTCCCTACAGGAAAATATAGAATCTTGGATGCTGCCTGAATTATGTTTTGGCACATTCTTTTTTTTTCCAGAGTGAATCCCTGCATACAGTATAAATCTGGGGAGAGCAGTCTGTTGATGGAGCCATGGTTCTGAAAGAACAGCTCTACTCATGTCCCTGTCGGGCTTTCATTAGACACAGACTAACAGTGCCTTTTTTCTCCCACAAATAAGCAATTGAAAGAAATAACCTTGGAATAAGTTGTCAGTGGGTTCATTAGCTATGAAGAGGAGCGATAGTGCAAGTAATAACGTCAATACATTGACACGACACAAAGTTAGGTAGCCAGGGTGAAGATTAAAACTCAGGAAAAGTGTCTGCTCAGATGTACCAGATATTACTAAAGGTGACTGGCTTGGTTATGTCATTTTCATTCATTTACCTTCTAAAGAATGATTGTATATTTATTTCAAGAATCTATTGTGTACACCTGCCAAATGATAATTATACAGTAGGCTGTACTGCTGTTTTTCCCCCCCCATTTTTTAGAGAGTAAACAAGCTGCTGTCTAAAAATGACCCGTTTTTTTGTATTATGTATATTTTATATTGTTATTTCCCCATGTTAAAGGCATTAACTCATGCTCAAAATATTCTAAAAGTAATAGAGGGGAGGAGACTTTCTATTAATTATTGAAATATGAATTAACCTTAACTCAGTTATGTTCAATGAGCAGGAACGTTGAGCAGATATTTCGATAAAGAGGAGCGTTGCCGTGATGCAACAAGCTCACACAAAAAAAAACTGCTTCAACAGTCAATTCCACTGGGGCACTTCCATAGAAAATTTTGTTTGTAAGAAAAATATCCCATCAAAGCTATTGGAGAAAAGATAACTGCTTTAATGTTGTGAATATTTCATTAGAACTCCCTGTCCGGTCCTCTGTTGGAATGTTTCATTAATGATGAAGTATAATTCCATCAATAAAATATTCATTAATATTTCCTGTCCTTTATTAAGATGACTCAAAATCAAATACGTCTGCCTTTCAAATGGCTGACACGCTATTAAGCCTGAATGTAGTGATACATTAAACACACATTTAATTCAAAGCCTGTGAGCACTTTTAGATGGATAATATTTCCTTTCAAGCTTTATTACAGAAATACATTTAAAGTCAATGCAGAGGATTTTCAATAATAATAATAATAATGAATTTTATTTATATAGCACATTTTAAAATACAGAGAAATCTCAAGGTGCTTTACAACAGATACCATTTAAAAACAACAAAAAGAGCAATACAAATACATACAATCTAATTGTCCTATACACATAATAAAATAAACGATACACATAATCTTTTTAAATCTAAAAGATAATAGTTCATTGTGTGGTTTTGTGCAAGTTAAAGTTTAGTGGTTTGGAAAATAAATGCCTTGATTCACAAGTGTAGGGAATATACAGTACATATACATATATGTCCTCACCAGTATAATGTAGCAACAATGGGTTGCTGGGCCCTGTGAAAGGGCATCCAAGACTGATCATATATTTTACTATCAATTATATGAATTTCATGAATTTCAATATATAATATCAAAATTACAAAAATGAAATATAATAGAAATGTATGTGGCTTGGGTCAGCTGTCTCTGCTGTCTCTGCAAACGTAGCTGTCTCTGTCTAGCTGATTGTTACACAAAGCACTTTTTATTCAGACTACAGTGGCTAATTTAGACTAACATTAGCTAACGTAGCAAATATTGACAGTGGTGATAGACACAAAGCTAGCTAAATTTTACTATTTTCAGTGGCTATTCATAAAATCATGACAGTCTACTACTCTTGTAGTGAATTAGCTACAAGGGTAGACTAATTCCATAAAATATATCTTCATGGCATTTCTCGTGACGAACCCCCCTAGAGGGGCTAGGTCTCATGTCCTCGACTCCTGGATACGGCCCTGGCTGTACCCTATGACAAAACATTAATAGCAATTTTAATGAATCATAATTCATTCTTACTTCATGAATTCTTAAATTATGATTATGCATATATAAAATATTAAAATGACAATAATCTGTAACTTAACAACAGGCGTATGTTCTTTAAGGTGGTAGACTCAAGTATTCATCCAACAATAATCAGACTGATGATCAGGTTTAAATAAATATAATTTATTAACTATTTTATTAACTATTTGACTCTCATAATAGTGACGAGGATGCTCTGCATGACCATGTTTTATTTTGAGTAGAGCTGGGTATGAAAAAATTGATACACCAATACATATTGATCAAATTTTTTCCAATTCGGTATCGATTCTTTAAATCCAGGTATCGATCTCTACATTATAAAACAAGAGCAGTTTTTTTTTTTTTTTATCAAGAACTCATGCCTGTAGATGTCACCCCAGTGATCCTTTCACAGCTAGTTTGAGTAGTATGGAAGGCCCCTTGAACCATCCGGGCATTAGCAATGGCAGACGCCATAAAGCAGAGGCGCAGGAAGATGTTTTGACTTAGGGGTGCTGAAATCTTAAACGAAGAAGTATACCACGAAGTGGTTCTCTGTGGCTCAGTTGGTAGAGCATGGCGTTGGCAACGCTTAGGTTGTGGGTTCATTCCCCACTCGGGCCACATATACTGAAAATGTATGCATTCACTACTGTAAGTCGCTTTGGATAAAAGCGTCTGCTAAATGGCATATATTATTATTATTATTATTTATTATTATTATTATAACATTATAATAATGCAGCGGGGATTGAATAGCATTGATTTGTATCATTTTTATGTATAATTCAGTTCACTGACATGCCATTTGTATTGTATTTAGTGTTTCAAGTTATTACATACATATTTAAATTATAGTGACGAGTAGAAGGTCTTACCTTACAATCACAAAAGTCGCAAAGCTCTGCTGCCATCAGTGGTGGTTTTTAATATAAATGCATTTTTAATAAAAATGCAAAAAAACAACAGCTTAATCAATGGTTACATCTTGATAGCTAGCTAACTGGCTTGCTTGTGTCGCTAGCTACTTTGATACAGATTTGGTCGACCAAATGTTTTTTTCTTATGAACTTTTTTTTACCTCCATTCAGCACCTCCTGCAGCTCCATTCAGCACCTCCCACAGTTTCAATTATGACACAGATCCACACTCATTTTTGTCTTTATTGTAAATATGATATATACTTATACTATATAAGAAAACTGTTCATGACAGTGGATGCTGCAGCACCCCCACTTCCCGTGCATATACCTGCTAGGCTCAAAGCAGACGTGTCAGTGCATTTTAGATTCAAAATAATGCCATATGTAAGCTTTGCTATTCGGCATTGAAATTCTCTGGTAACACAACAAACTTTGGCGCTTGCCTGACTAGGCACCACGTGCATGTTTTCCGACAGCCAGCAGCTAAATTTGTGGATCACAAACAGCAAAAACTGGTCAAGGCCTTCATGTACATTGTCTGTGGCAGTTTTCATCTGTAAGGTCATACACCCTTATAGTGTTGTGGAAAATTAGGGCTTTCAGAACATGGTACACTACGCCATACCAACACGCAAACACAGGACTGAAATAGTAGTCTTTTACATTTACATTTACATTTTAGGCATTTAGCAGATGCTCTCATCCAGAGTGACTTACAAGATGTGCATAAATACATGGTAGGAACAATCTTCGTTAGCGCAAGAGATCAGTGCAGTAATACAGCGATAGACATCATTGCAGGCAACTGCGTACCATACCTGTAACACTGGGAAGGAAAAGGTTAGTACGTTTTTATTTTTTATTAAATGGAGTAAGCAGGTGTATGTAGTGTTGAACAAATAAGCAATGGTGGTGACAATTAGCTAGATGTTCAGAGTTCAGTGGTAGTGGAGTCTGAAAAGGTCAGTTTTGAGTCTCTTGCGGAAGATCACAAGTGATTCCGCAGTCCTGACTGATTGCAGAAGGTCGTTCCACCAGCGAGGGGTCAGGACAGAGAAAGACGAGACCACGAGGAGCCGCTGCCAGGCGCCCAGAGGGATGGGGCAGTCAGTTTGCTAGAGGAGGCAGAGCGGAGGGAAACTATATGGGGAGGTGAAGAAAATTGTTGTTGTATCACTTAAAATTTTAGTTTCACTGGTCTTTACCATGTTCTGAACTGCAGTCTTATGAGACTTTTGTTCTGCAGACAATGAGTGGTTAAAATTAACTTAATCATTTGCATTATTTTCCACTCCACACTGTGTGTGTGTTTCATTTGCACTAGCCTATTTCCAAAGACACACTGTAATTGGCACTGTTTTCAAAAGCATATAGAGAGAGTGTATGTCACATCTTATAATTCAACGCACAAAATAACTGAACACTTTATTTACAGTTTCCTAATAAAGCACAAAGTGTATGTGTTAACATTTATTCCAATGCACTACAGCACACATAAATGTGTATTGTTCACATTGTTTAACTTAAATAAAGATTGGAATGTTAAAATCAGTTTTAGCTCAATTGGAAATGTATCCTGAGAGGTTGCATCAGGCGTACGATTTCACACGCCAGATGACAGAACCATTGAGTGAGGTACCGTCTTGAGTGAGGCACCCCCCTTTCGGTGAGTGGATGAAGAAGCTGACTCAGTGTTTATAGACTGTCATCTTACCTTTCTATTAGCACAGGAGAGTCGTGGTCGGTAGTCCAGCATTGCTCCTGGTAATGTGAAGCTGAACCAGGGGAGCAGTAGTCCTAAGACCGATGTCTCACCCTTTGGTGAGAAGGTGAAAAGCCTTGAGAAGTAAGCTGATGTGTTCTCTGGTGGCGAGAAAATAGACAAAGTGAACGGTGGTCTGGAGACCAGCCTCTCAACTGCTGCTGAGGGGACAAGACCAAAGACCATGATTTATCTTCTCTCTGTGGCGAAGGGAGGAAGAGGAAGTGTAGGTGATCTCTACCTGGTGCTGGGGAGAAGACGAAGTGGGTGAGGATGATTGTCACCGTTGATGTTCTCTGTCTTCCTCCTAAGGAGAGAGGAAGAAGTTGACATAGGGTTCTCCTCCAACTGCCATTGGTGAGGAGAAGAATAGCGAGAATCATTGTGGGGCTTTTCTGATTCCCTCTTGTGGACAAAAGGGAAAGCTGATGAACAGCTGTGATAGTGTGAGTCAGAGTTTGAACTCTCTGTCTCACTTCTGTGGGGAGAAGGCGAAGCTGAATGGTGGGGCCCCTTTCTCTGGTGCAGCAGAGAGAAGTCAGACAAATGTCCCTCTGAAAAGCCAGAGTTACTGTGGGACCTGAGTGTCTCTTCTTTGTGGTGAGAAAAGAAAGTTCAGACTGACACTGTTTAGAATTAGGAGAAAGGTCTTCTCCTAATCCTCTGTTCCACCAGCTGACCAGTTTATGTTAGCTTGAGCTTGTGTGAGCTCTTGCTTTACTTTGTGCAGCTGTCTCTCTTGTGGGGTTGAGCTCAGTCCTTCCTTTATCTTGGATAGCACGTAACATTCCTGCCTACATATGGCTAACTCCTTTTGACAAGCTGTGAAGTCCGATCTAGCAGAGTGCAATGCCTCTAGGTGGCGTATGGCTGCATGCTGGTCGGCCATAGCTTCCTTAGTGGTGGCTACGAACCTGGTTTTCCCTGACTATATTACTGGGTTACTGGTCGACACAGAATGCAACTATAGAAGAGGAGTGCTAACAAATCTGCAGAGTGGATCATTCACACTCAGTTTAAGTATTCATGAAGAGAAAACACCAAACTGTATTACAAAGGTAGCTACAGTGTCACGGTGTGACATGGGTTACAATTGCAAGTGATGCGATGTAACTACGGCAACTTCACAAAGCAAAGGGTGCATACTGTATTACTCACCCAATGGGGCATAGCAAGGGTATGCTATGCATTCAGGTGAATTGACAGTACTGAAGATTACTAATTTAGCGATCTTGAATATTCATTCAAACAGAAAATTGTTAGTCACAGAAATACACTGCCTGGCCCAAAAAAAAGTCACCACCTGGATTTAACTAAGCAAATTGGTAAGAGCCTTCCATTGGATAATTACTGCAGTGATTAATATGTTTTAGCTGGCAACAAGTTATTTAACCCTAACTGATGCAGTGAGTAGCTTCTCATTTCTTAAACAACCATGTCGGAAGACATATCCTGTGGTCGTGGAAAAGATGTTAATCTGTTTCAGAAGGGTCAAATTATTGGCCTGCATCAAGCAAAGAAAACAACTAAGGAGATTGCTGAAACTACTAAAATTGGGTTAAGAACTGTCCAACGCATTATTAAAACCTGGAAGGATAGTGGTGAACCATCATCTTCGAGGAAGTGTGGTCAGAAAAAAATCTTGAATGATCGTGATCGGCGATCACTTAAACGTTTGGTGAAATCATATTGTAAAGAATCAACAGTAGAACTCACGGCTATGTTTAATAGTGAAAGTAAGAGCATTTCCACATGCACAATGTGAATGGAACTCAAGGGATTGGGACTAAACAGCTGTGTAGCCTTAAGAAAACCACTTGTCAGTGAGGCTAATCAGAAAAAAAGGCTTCAATTTGCTAGGGAGCATAAAAGAGCAATGGAAGAAGGTCATGTGATCTGATGAGTCCAGATTTACCCTGTTCCAGAGTGATGGGCGCATCAGGGTAAGAAGAGAGGCGGATGAAGTGATGCACCCATCATGCCTAGTGCCTACCGTACAAGCCTGTGGGGGCAGTGTTATGATCTGGGGTTGCTGCAGTTGGTCAGGTCTAGGTTCAGCAACGTTATGTGCCCAAAGAATGAGGTCAGCTGACTACCTGAATATACTGAATGACCAGGTTTTTCCATCAATGGATTTTTTCTTCCCTGATGGCACAGGCATATTCCAAGATGACAATGCCACAATTCATCGGGCTCAAATTGTGAAAGAGTGGTTCAGGGAGCATGAGACATCATTTTCACACATGGATTGGCCACCACAGAGTCCAGACCTTAACCCCATTGAGAATCTTTGGGATGTGCTGGAGAAGACTTTGCGCAGTTGTCCGACTCTCCCATCATCAATACAAGATCTTGGCAAAAAATGTATGCAACTCTGGACGGAAATACATGTTGTGACATTGCAGAAGCTTATCAAAACGTTGCCACGGCAAATGCGTGCCGTAATCAAAGCTAAAGGCGGTCCAACGAAATATTAGTGTGTGACTTTTTTTTTTTAACGGGCAGTGTATAATAATATAATTATAATAATTAGGCTAAATTATTATTAATGATTAATAGGGATTATTGTATCAGAAGCTTCAATACTTTATTTAGCTTAATTAGATAGCTCACAATTATAGAAGCTTTAATAATGTCTGTTAAACAGCAAATTCAACCACAGTGCAAGGTTTAATTAATAATTTGACAACTACTGCTAAGAGGCAGTGTTTCAGTGTTTTAATTTAGCTCTTTCTAAGGAAGAGAAATAGATTTTGCCTCATTCAAACAGCCTGACACAGATCCTCAAACGAGGCACCAGTTATGTAGGGAATATACGTATATGTCCCCATGTAGCGACAATGGGTCTTGGATGCCCTTTTACAGGGCCCAGCAACCCATTGTCACTACATTATTTAGTTACCACATGAGGACATATAAGTATATAACTGATAGAAGAGAATCATTTAATTATTACTGACTTAATGTGAACGAAAAAGCCAGCTCTGTAACTGTAAACTTTAATAACCTCATACTGTTAAAAGATTGCTTCGGAACCCTTAAGAAAAAGAGGATTTTAAACAGCAATTTAAGAGTGTTTCGCTCTCGCCACAGAGTATTGGAAAATCTCTTCGGGGTTTTGTACCACCAACAGAATCTTGCCCTGTCAGAGCAGGACATATGGTAAATGCACAGTGTGATTTGCATATTCATGATTAATGAATATTCATTAAAGTGAATATTCAGATGCTTTGAAGTTAGCATATTGCCGAACATTAAATTTTTTGTTTTCTGCCAGCTTCATGTGGGTTTAACACATAATTATTATTTTATGATATATTTCTGCCATGTTTATGCATCTGTGAAGCTCCCTCACATAACCCTGGAGGTGCTCTGTAAAGATGATAAAATGTCTTATTCATGAAATATCAATACTGATATAAAACTGCACATTTCAGATGTTGAGGGTTGTTGCTCTGAATCAATATTTTAATATTATAATTGATATCTATTCTTTTATCAAAGTTGTATACAGTCAACCATAATGAAAATCTTTAAACTTATTTTCTACCTCACTGGTAGGACCACAGACAGCACTGACCCCACTCACAGGCATTACCACAGACAGCACTGACCCCACTCACAAGCAGAAACACAGACAGCACTGATTCCATTCACAGACAGGACCACAGACTGTGCTGGCCCTTATGTACAATTGTGGGGGATGGCTGCAGCTCAGGTTTTACACAGGCAATATTAGTGATATTGCCCCCCTATTTCCCTTAGCAATCAACTTTTGTGTTAGTGTATTTAACAACCAATCTTTTTTAGTAAATGTTTTAATTAATTAGTTTACTTTGCTCAGTAAAAGCAATTTATTTTTGAGTACATTGATACACATCACATGTTTGAACTTAAAAAAGCTTTGAGTAAGTGAATATTATACTTTTTTCTACGTACATTTTTCCTGCATAACTCTATGGAGTTTGTGGTTGTGAAGCAGTAAGCAGCAAGACCTAACAGCCTATTGGTTCACATTCCAGTCAAGAATGTACTTTGTCTAAATGGCGCAAGAAAACACGTTGCTGTTAATGTGGACAAACATTCTTTTTTGCGCATTGTAATTTGGACTGTTGAATGCTTGCTGAGCATACATAGATTTGCTACACATGGGAAAATCTCAGAAGGTTCAAGGCAAGACGACTTGCTACTCACGGGCATGTTTTCAGTTACAACCGCAAACATGTTTTTACATTTTCTCAAAAAATAAAACCTCCTGTCTGTCTCCAAGAGATCATTAAAATGCTTTGGGCATGGCCTGTATTCCCTGCAGAGCTCTAAATATGGCTGACTAATTGCCCTGTAACACTCAAATTAGTCCTTCTGAATGAGAATAACAAACATGCAATTACTCAGTTTGAATTCTGGCTGTCATCTCTTCCTGCTCCCGACCTGGTTCAGTTGCAGGACCTTGTTAATTGTCAGGGCAACACAAGGGCAACACAAGGCATCCACTGGGGCTCGGCCACATATTTAGACAATGTTATGGCATTGTGTGTCTGTTTGAGGCTTAGAATCTGCTCATGTACTGCACACAAAACTAAACAAGAGGACGTGACTCCATGCTAACACTTGCATATATTCGCAAACAACTATATAATTAAACCAAACCCATGCAAAACACTGTGAAGCAGAGAACCTTATAAATGTATTCATTAAAAAGTGCATCTTCTCTTGATATCTATTGTGTTATTGGTGTACAAGGCAGAACAACCTTGTGTTTGTGTTTATGATGGTAGATTGCAATTGCAGATAAAGATTTGTATGGCAGGTTACGCCAGGTAAGCCAAAACAGCAGTCACTCGGGAGGGCGCATCTCTCAGTCCCCTCTCACTCTCATACAATTTATCACTACGGCAACATCCAGTCAAAACGCTTGCGTCAGTGCTCAGCGAGAGAAACGCACCCGGGGGAATTTAAATGCGTTCTCCTGTGAGCAAGATGATGCTGGGGCGCAGAGAGGTGTTTAGTCAAATCCAGCGACCGCGGGCATACAGCACACACAATTATATATCAGTGGAGATATGAATGAATCAACATACAAAAGATCCTTGGAAAAGTGATGAGAAAAAAAACATTGAATGAAAGTAAACGCAAGATACAGTAACAATACGTGATAATACAGGAGCTGTGCAAGGGTATGCATTATACAGTGCTCGGAGAGGGCATTGAGGGGAGGGTTGATAATCCCTTTTTCTTAGAGAATAATAGGCAATGGGCGGTCAAAAGAATGTGATTACCTCTGGTTGGACCAGACCCCTGGAGGACTTGATTGACATCCACTCCAACCCAGGCAGCTGGGATGAACTGAACACCAGCGGGCCGAGGAAGGAGCGGGCTTAGGGGTAAGGTGGGTGTAGGGCACAGAGCCAAACATATTCCCTCACAGACAGATGAGAATTATGAATGTGCATTGGCCTCTGTGGTTGTTGGAAGGTGTGGCTGCGGGAATACGAGGGTCATTTAAAAGTAACGAGGGTCCGTCCCCTGTTAGGGGCGGGGGCTGGTTGAGGGCTTGTCTCAGTGAGAGCTCCAGACCTGCTCCCAAGCTCAAAGATAGAATGGTAGTGGCACAGGGTGTAAGGGTCCTAATCTAGTATCTCCCTCTGGTATCGACAGTGTCTGCCTTGCATTTCAAAGAGAGGGTCTGTGCTCCACTGGGGCCAAAGATTGTTATGTCAGTGCCTGGGAGAGGCATGTTCTCCCTGGTGAGACTCCAGCTACCTGGCCCTGACTGGAAACACAGTGGAGGAGTTTGCAGAACATCCAGGTTCAGCTATTAGCCTTGGGAGGGGTTAACCTGCTGCGCAGTAATATTTTACACTATAGATGGGTTTCCAAAACAGGATCCACATTGCTTCACTAATTATTGCATATTTAGCTGGAGCAGGGTAGAAATGTGTTTCGGTTGCCATGGTTCCTTACCCCATCAAAGGAAATGGGGGATGAGGGACAGAGGGGACTGAGTTGACAGTACAGCCTTCTGTCTCATGCTTTTTTGCATTACAACCTTTGAAACACATCTACTGAAGCAACTCAGTAGGTAAGGACCTTGTTTGAGAGAGCAACAGCAGAACTGTTATCAACAGTAATGTGGTTACAAGGCAATTTGCCAAACTGCTATGCCACACTAACACTTATGTATATCCTTGTTGCCAAACTACATGTGCTAAATCCAGTACCTTTAACAAGCTATATAATGGATTTAATAAGTATATAATGTGGTATTATAGAGAAATGGCAGGTGGAGCCTTCTTACTATAGATCCTGGTCTCTCATTTGATAGTCACATCAAAAACATTTCCAGAGTAGCCTTTTTTTTTTTTTTTTCACCTGAGGATTATTGCCAAAATTAGGGGCTTCCTGTCATTAATAGATGCAGAAAAATTGGTACATGCCTTTGTTACATCTAGATTAGATTATTGCAATGCATTACTGTCTGGCTGTTCCAATGCCTCACTCAGGAGCCTACAACTCGTACAGAATGCTGCTGCAAGGATCCTGACTAGAACAAAGAAATATGAGCACATTAGTCCTGTGTTAGCGTCACTTCACTGGCTTCCTATAAACTATCGTGTAGACTATAAGGTACTCCTCTTAACTTATAAGGTGTTGCATGGACTTGCACCCTCTTACTTGACGGATCTACTTCATCCGTACAATCCCCCACGTTCACTTCGCTCACAAGATGCAGGCAACTTGGTAGTCCCTAGAATATCAAAAAATACAGCAGGTGGCAGAGCTTTCTCCTATAGAGCTCCTTTACTGTGGAAAAGTCTACCCATCTCTGTGAAGGAGTCAGACACGGTCTCAATTTTCAAGTCTAGGTTAAAAACACATCTCTTTAGTCTCTCTTATAGTCATTAGGTGCAGATGTGGAGGGGGCGTAGCAATAGAGCCTTCTGGTGCAATGAGCTATCCTTACTGTCACCAATCATAAGTGATGATCCGCCCCTATCAGGACTGCTGATGATGTGGTGGGATGGTCTCTGAGTGCCCTCATGGCTGCGTGCTCCCTGTGCCACTCACCTAATTAGTTGCTGCTGCCCTAGATTACTTCTGCTGGTGCAAAAGTGTTATCACTACTCTTCCCCCTGATCCGGTGTGATATTTATCATAGTCATAATTGCACCTTTCCTCTTTTCTCCCCGGCTTCTTGGCACCTGCCCGGAGCTCACCTGCCCCAGAGTCAACCCCCCACCCCTGCCATGTGTTAGCCGGATGCCGCTGGCCCAGACCCTAGCTGCTGGTTCCATCCCCGCCCTGCCCTGGTATCTGGAGGGATGAGGTCCACCCCACTCCTACACTTAGAATGCCCTTCCGGTGGTCTGTTAAGCCACATGAGCCTCAAATACTATTTGTGTTGTTTTTCTCTGTATCCCACAATTTTCCAGGAGTTCATCTCGACCACCTTTTAAGGGGTCAGGGAATAATTTTCCAGTCTCCCACATTGGCTCCAATGGTTTTCTGGTTTTTTGATTCCCTCTGGAAAATGCCAATTGTGAAGCGCTGTGTGACAACCTGTTTGTAAATGGCGCTATACAAAAATAAAGATTGATTGATTGATTGATTGATTCTTATGTATAACTGTGCTGGAGAGGGAAGAATTATAGGGTAATCTTACTGTATCATACACTCATGTTTATAGTGATAATATTAAGGGAAACCATGCTATAGCACCATTTTCATACACAAGGAGGCAGTACTCAATGTCTCCTTGTGGCGGAGGTGTGTGTGGGGGGGGGGTGTCATTGTTCTCAATTACCTGTTTTTTCAGCCATTCAGAATTGTTTTGAACAGATGGCAGTCGATGCCAGAAGAGATCCTCCAATCAAATAAAATGCAGTATTGTTGAAACACACCAGCTTTGCAGAGACAAAAGTCTGCATTCAATTAGCCTTCCCATCACACTGGCCTCCTTTGTTTGGCCTGCTGCAGAACACCTCTCTCCTGCCCTCGACACGCTGTGTTCAGCACTCGATATCGGCGGGTTGCCAAGGAGGACACCTCTGTCACACAAACAGAGCGAGCCTCTTTAAGTTAAGTGCCCATCGTGTCATTGAGCCACGACCAGCACGCGAACGGGATCGTGCCGCTTATGATATGGCTGGTCGATATCTGGCGCGCGCCTCATAAATACTCCAAGCCCCATCTCCCAAGAGGAATGCAGTATTGATTAATATTTTATCTTGAAAGTACCTAGAGGACCGTGACTCATCATCAAATGTTCACGGTTTCATGAATTATTCTTACTGTATAGAGTGCATTACAGAGAGTCGCATTTGCATTTGTCGATATACTTGAGTGCGACAGAGGCATTTGAATATAAAACCCTGCAGAGATACATTTGAAAGGTGTGGTGGGCATCTTTAATTGAATGCCCACTGAATTTATTTGTGTGCTGTTATGAGGCCAGCTCTCATCCCTGCTCTAGAAGAGAAATCACGAGGAAAGGCGCCCTTGTTAGAAACTCTGATGCAGGTATGTGGCACACTGTTATCTCCTCCCGGCAATGTGTTTTGGTATCAGCAGCCAACATGTTTGGACTAAAATCAATGAATAATTCAGTGAGTAGATCTATAAGTAAACAATGGATTTGATGGGAAGACACAGCTCAAACAAATTCCAGAATCCGTGTATGGTTGGATGTCTGTATATTTTTTTCACACTTGCGATTGTATTTATATTGACACCTGTTCATCAAACTACAGTAGATCTCTCCATCTGCTCTGGTCCTTGGGTCACATGAAGCCCCCCTCTCCTGCATCCCATCGGTAGCCACAGCCATGCACAGCAGCCTCTCCACACCTCGCTCTCTCACTTTATGTTTAGCTTCCTGTTCATGTTCTTCCTCTAGAGTATTGTTGTTTTTGTTAAGTTTTATATCAATTATTCATCTAGTAAAAATTCACAAATATTCTAGAGAATTAAGACAATATGGTACTTTGGAAATGCCATTGATATAAAAGTCAAGCTGCAGTTTCAGCAACGCATTATGCAGTATTAATAAAAATGCTAAAAGGGAGCCTTGACTTTGTGGTTTATATATCATATATTATTACTGTATGATTGTATTGCATTAATTCAACCGTATTAATGCAGTGCCCCAGGATGAATGACTGTTTGTTTCATTTTTTGATTGGAGATATTCTGGCTTGATCATAGACAGAATATGCTCCAGGTATGCTCAAGTCCCTTAACAGGGAATCACTCTGTGGTCCATCATTTCAATCAACAACATAGACACCTTTAACATCCCACATAAGCCTAATGCCGATGGGCAGTAAAAGTGAATAATTTGCATGTGTGTTGTGTTGGCACTATGTTAGTAAGACATTCTTACCATGATTTAATGAATGCCGTGCCTGTCAGAGTAATGCAAATCCTTTCGGTGCTGCACTTGAAGTGATGGATGACTCAAAAATGGTTCTCAAATACTCCTAATATGTATATTTTTTCTGTAGTGGTTCAAAATAGAAAGTTTGGCTTCATATCGGAGGTTGTCGGTGCAGGCTGGGTTGCCGTGCCATATGGTTTTCAGTAGCGATTCATGAAACACGCCAAAAATGGGTGGAGCTCCCATATGCTACCTATAACGTATTGATTTGAACCAATCATTGCTTTTTGTTATGATGACCAAAACCATTTGTACAAACAAGTCAGTGATTGACAGCTAAATGTAGTTCAGTCCAATTTTTGTTTAATGTCACCTCATTCTTCCTTCACCAGTTTTTAGTACCCTCCACACTCTGCGACCATTATACCTCATAATTTCCTGCGAAGGTTATTCTTCAATGCCATGCTATTTAATATTCTACTTAATAAAGGTCGTTTTAAGGAGATGGATGGGAGGCAACAATAGGGTGTAATTACACTAGCGTGACTTTGTAAAGCCCTTTCGGGATGGCGTCTGCCTCGGAAAGAAAAGAATATCCGCAAGCTACAGATTGACTGACAGAAATGCAGATGGATGGAGCCGACTGCAGGGCCTCCATGTGCCCAGAGTAACAAAGGTGCAGTCATAGCATCTCAAAGCACGCGGATATGAAATTAGCCCAGAAGCTACGACGGGTTTCCGTTTGCCCTTATGTTATTCAAAAACAGAGAAGTGGTTCGCCAGGTATGTCCAAAACATCTATGGCGGAATTCATTTCCGTCAACTGAGAGGTCTGTTACAGAGTGAGTCTGCATGAGAGGATACCAAGGCTGTTCTAACTACCAGCGTTGTAATTTGTCAGAGAATGTGTCTAATGAACACAAGCAAGCATGACTGTTTTTGTTATGTACAGTCATCCTTACAACTTAGTACGATCAGCAGTTGCACAGATTAACGAAAAGCACAAGATATTGCTCAAACAGACATGAATGAGAGATGAGTGACCAATCACACTTTATTTGAATGGCCTGTATAGAAATAATCTGTCACTAAATATGTACTATGACTGTGCTACCTTGCATTTCAAAGAGTGCTAAAGAACAGAATAACATAAGTTTGAACCGTCCGGTTCACCATGCCAAGACACGGGAGGCTAGATGCTTTATTAGATGATTTTGCTTCTGTTTATTATTATGTGGCGCTAGGCAGGTGTCGTATGAACAAACAATTACTTAACATGGTACAGTAGGCTATGCAGAAACACATTTCAATCAATGTGGTGGCCTTCAAGCTGCAGTTACTGTAGACTAACTGTTTTAACTCTCACAAGCTACAGTACATGTATATAACATCTGCAATTTTCTTTTTTACTCCTTAATCAGCATTTAAACACATTAGAATATATACTTCTACCAAATACCTGAAATATAGGCTAATACAATAATGTATAACCTTTTGGATTTCACTGATGAATGCAGTTTGCAGAAACATTCTCTAGCCTCATCTTTATTGAAAATTGTTGAGTGTCTATATTTTTTTGCACATTATAAAATTGCTGAATTGTGTTATCTGTTTATTTCTTGCTCACTATATGAGTTATTTATGAAAGCTGGGCTGAGTCAGTTTTAGTCCCGTTTCCATGTTAGCAGGTCTTCACCACCCCCTAGGAGCTATCGACTGCACCCATGTCCCCATCATTCCATATTCCATAGCGTACGTGTTAAATATGCAACACTAATTAGCATTATAATTTCATTGGTTGTTGGCTACTGCACTGCTGAGTATAGGGCAACTTTAATCTGACTCTGTGGCGGTGATATGTTTATGAATCGGTTCAAATTGCCATGCCGCGGACTCACATTTCGATGCACATATATATGCATTGCTATTTAAAATTCATGTCCTGCTTTGGATTTGCTACCAATAACTTGTTAATTGCCTTTTTGGAAAATAGAGCATCTGATTTTGGATTTCTCTCCAATATATTTGTAAACCTATGTTGATGTTTATGGTTATAAGGTTGCCATCAGTTTATAATACCAGGACGGAGACAACATGCTTACACGTTTGAATCTTTAGTGTCGCCCTTATTGAAAAACATAGAGTGCAGATCTTTTATGAATGCAATTACTGAAATTATGTTGATCTACACATCTCTGTGTAGATGTGAGTGAGTGTAATCCACTTATTTTAACATATTCTACATCTTATTCATGTTTAACACATGGAAATATCTGCAAATTGCATTTTGCTTTTAGACATATAATTGGATGTGGAATGTAAAGTAAAAGCTATTGATGTATGCTGGAAATTGTATTTCATTTGTCCTGTTGGTAGACCTGCTATCTTGAATGCATTAGGATATTTCTCTGGGGTGAGCTCAGTGTGGCAATATATTTTTTTTTTGTGATTAATGTGTTGCTCAGCAGAAGACACAGGACTACGGTTTTTGATTATTGTTATTTGAATTTGAGTAATGTATTAATTTAATGCGCAGTTGTGTACTGAAAATGGGTTCAAAGTGTGCTGATCCACTCATTCTAATTCACTACAACAGGACTAAAGAATGAGAAGCAAAAGCCTTTATTAATCCTGGTCCAGGGGACTCACGTTTGCACTGTATGGTTGTTTTCATTCCAACTGACCTCTTCATTAAAAGGCTTGATTGTGCTCTTAGTTCAATACTGATTAGGGTTTAAAATAAATTGACAGTTATCTGCCATAAGTAAATACAATTTGGGGGAAGTCAGTATGTTGTTCTGCAGCGGTCACACCAGGATTAGCCAGGTGAAGATTATTTGCTTTGTCTGACGAAAAATGGGTGGTCATGGATGTGATGTTATTTGTGGGGTCAATAAAGCCCACCCACTCCTCTGGTATTGGTTCAGCAGCAGTGAATTGTGTAAATTTACCAGTCACCAAACTTGGACTTGGCACCAAATTTGTGGAGAAATTGCTTCGCCAACCAGAATTTTTTATATGCCCACTCGCATGCTTTTCCATTTAAATAAATGGAAGGCAAAAATGTTCAAAATCCTGGTGTGACCATCGCATCATAGAGGTGTCCATTCTAATACAATTATGGAAGCAAAGGTGCTTCTTGCATTTTTTAATTTTTTAATTTCTGTTTTTCTTGAATGCAGATTCGTTTTTAACCTAATTAAGAACACATTTGGAACAGAGCCAACACACACAACGGGTCCCCTGGACCAGGTTGAGAAATGCGGAGAAAAAACACACTCAAAACATTTCCAGATGTTAAAGTACGCCAAGGGGTGCTCTGATGTAGATGGCTGGGGTGTTTGATCGCAGTCATTCTGAAAACACATCACCATAAATATCGATCCATCAACCATTTCGAACGGGATAGATGCTTCAGGCCAAGTGGGACCACAAATCCAAGAGTGCTTCAAAAAGCTTGTGATCAAGATCAAGAGGGTTTCACTAAACTGAATTGTAAATACAGGTGAGAAATATATTTTTTTATTCCATATTGTACACTGTACTTTGATGTGTTAAACCAACTAAATAGTGAGCACATATGGTGGCTCTGAATTTCCAAACACAAAAACAAATATGAAACAAATACATCAAAAAAACACAAACATAATAACATTATTGCAAATACTAAATAGCTAAGCACAAATACAAAGCCAATGGCATAATCAAAAATTGATGAGGTCCTGTTCTCGTCTTTGCTTTTTGTAATTGTGTTTGACACTTCAGGGCCAATGTTCCAAGAGTTGCAACATTTTGAAAATGAGTGCTCCAAACCACTAGGGGGCAGCACATGGTACCAATTTGGGTGACAGCACAGATGTTTGGGTGATTAAGGTAGATTGTGGCAAATGGTGATGTGTATGGAGAAGATCAGTGATCCCTACCTAAAGAAAATAAAAGAAGATAATACCAAAAGCTTGTGAAAAGGAAGCCTGGTAAGTCCTTTTATTTTATTTGTTTTCCCATTTTACACTGTTTCTCATCTTTCTTTTGTAAAATGTGACATAAAAAGCGTATACACTACAGCACCTCTAGGGCCACCAGTAATACAAGTGTTGCTTGGCAACCAGAGACTGGTGGTCAATGGACTTTTGATATTATACGAATAATTGTGAATGATATGAATGTGACTTTTGATTTGAATTATGCAGTAGGTACAGGACCAATAATTCAGAGAATTGAAGGTAGTTTGATGATAAGGATGATGATGATGATGATTATGCTGATTAAGAACAGTCAGGCGGGCCTCGGCGGGAGGGGCAGCAAATGAATTCCTCTCACCTGGGCGCACACTGTGAGAGGGACACGTTGCCGTGGTAACCCTCTGCTGAAGCTGCTCCCGTCTCTGGTGCCATGGTGTATTTCAACTTTAATTACTTTTTACATGAATAAATAAAGAGGCGGGATCGATCAGAGCGCTTTAAATGCACATCAAGCCATGGAGGCGAAGCCCCCCTGTCCAAACAGTTATTTACCCTTCCCTTCACTCCAGTAAATATTGTCACTCATACTGTGCTTACTTTGCCATACTACGTTTCTGGGGTTAATTGAACACCATTCCTACAGTGAATAAAACATGGGTGTGCCAAAAATGAGTATACTGAACTGCATGCATGTATAAAACTGCCATGAATATATCAGCACTCCTGGTTTAATCTAAATCTGGTTGTTAAGCAGTTTGATTTGATACCTGCAGTCAACTTCATATTACCCTCTGGGCACTGATATGGCTAATGGATAATGCTACCATATATATATTATTAAATGTAAAATTTTCAATTAATTTTTTTAAACAATCCACTTTTTGTGGAGTAACACATTGACTAAAGAGTAGAAGTTCTCCATGTTGGAAAACAACTCCGAAACAGTTGATATCGATAAGCAAATTTCATTGTTTTGGTGAAGCTGCCAGAATAACTGAGTTATTATTTCAGATGGTTGGTATACAGCCCTTAGTGCCACTATTCAGTGCTATGTTAAAGGAATATGCTTTGCTTAGAAGCCTTGCATGCAGCTCCATACTGTATGCATTAGGCCAAAGAACAACAAGCTTTATGTCCATTGAAAATATGTGAAATAATTCATTATGTTTGCATGTCGTTCAGCAACCATCCATTGTTTTTGCTACATAAGACTAGGAAACAGCACAAGAATAATCCCACGTTCAAGCAGCCTAGGTGCAGTTTAGAGAAATCCGACAATGTGCTTTAGGGATTAGGCCTGTGTCCTCAGCAGTCCCGCTGGAGTTACCTGCTTGTCCCAGGACACACTTCACAGCCTCACTGCCACTGAACGGAGTCACTGTTACTCAGCAGCTTATTTAGAACTATCTCTCCACTCAAATAACCTGCCCTAAAGTTATGTGGGCACACTATGCATCCAAAATCAAAATTCAGTTTGGCAGCTTGCAAGATGCTGCGCACAGCAGATACCATCGCATCCAAAGGGTTATCACACCCACATTGCCTACAATGCAGGACTTTGCTCAACACAGCAGGGCACATTTGTGATGAAAGCGACTTCCTCGTGCGAAGAACCCAGTGCAGGAATGCAATTGCCTTGAATTACTGTGCATCACACACAAGCGTGAGGCACAATAAAAATTCCCAACTCACTCAGGACGTTAAAGTCACAACCCCGACTCGAATGGCTTCCAATCAATTTCCCAGTAGGCACAGGGTAGTCATTTTCTAATTAAGTCTGGATTTACTCTATGCCCTTGGTGAGGGAATGGCATAGTTTGGCAATAGCTGTTTATAATTATAGGATTTCTTTCATTATTTTTTCATATGTACTAAAGATTATTTCAACCCATCTGTTATGAGTATGAGTTTCAATGTATTTATTTTACAGAGAATTCCCCCTGTAGCTCAAACCACTTTGGGCCTTGACTGGAGGAAGCGGTAGTGTCCCGTGGTGACCATTTTCACCACTAGAAGGTGAAAAGGCCAGGGGAGCAGTCGCAGCCCCTTTACAAATGGAAAACTGAGAGGGGTGGGGGGATTGGTGGTGATCCATGCGGAGGCTGCAGTAGCTGGCATGCAATATTAATACAGTTTGGGAAGCGGAGCAGTTTCCAGGCCAGGCTTTCCCACGGGATGCCTCAGTCAACTTTCCTTGCTTATCTTCAATTCCCTTTTAATCCAAAGGCTCGCTTTGCCTCACCGTGTCAAAGCTCCTCATCCTCCCCCGCCCCCTTCTCCGTCTTCCCAGGGAAAACAGTCAACTTCTCCCCTCCTGCTTTCTGAAGAACAAACCTCATTCATCTTCACACTGTGACGAAGGGTGTTTATCTCTTTGTGCCAACATTACAATCCTGGGCGCTCTGCCTCAGGCTGTCCATTTGTCAGTCTAGAGTCATAGTCCTAATATCCACTCATAAAACACAGAGCAGTGCATTTGTGAATAAAGCTGTAATTGTGTGCATTTTTCTTACATTTGGTATTGTTCAACCAAGGAGCTCAATAGTCAAAATCAAACTCCTTTTCCCAAGAACTCCTTCTGAATCCACAAGACACCCATTGGCACTTCGCTTTACCAGAACGGCGGTGTGCTGCACCTCGACTGGAAGAAAGTGCCGGAGGACAGCAGCACTAATTTTTAATCAAGACTTGTGCACATGTGCACATGTACAAAATGGTCACATCGGCTGGTTGGTTTTGTTTGCATGCCTTTGGCTGAAACCACACGCCACCTCACTGTCAATCATCCGACGGATAAAATAAACATGTGTGACAGTGTGCCAGCAGAGCTGCTGCATTGGCCAAAAAGAGGCCCTTATTGTGATTGCTGGCCAGACACTGCCATGATTCTTTCACAAAGAAACACAAAGCAATGATGTAAGTATATATATCGCAATAGCAATATATAGCTTTTATCACATTTTGTTGGTTGGCCATATCATGTTTTAATTGTGAGGTGAATGTAATTTTGGACACATGTGGAGAATAACTTGCAGTGCATGTCTGTAACTACCCAGAGTATATTTGACAGCACCCACAGGAATTGAGGTAAAGTATCTGTCACAGGTTTACAGCTACTGCATGGCACAAGCCCAGTGCCCAAAACTGAACTAGTGTATCTACAACTTCCAACAGTTCAAAAAACTACCTGAGATTTTAAATCCTGGGTTAATGTGAGTCATTGTTTCATGCACAAAACATTACCTGAAGTTAATCAACATTTGCCCTTAACTTTTATCTCATTAAATACAATTATTTTAATTAATTATATGCAAGTGTTAACTTTTCTTCTATTCAAACAAAAAATTCAAACACAACATCTTAAAATTCATTTTGATGATCACTATACTCACCAAACTGTATTTAATTGATTTGAGGACAAATTTAATCCAAGCCAATATTCTTCTTCAGTTCTCCGGGATGGTCTTAGGTTTAATTTGCTCCCGTCGGGCAATTAGACTTCCAGTTCAGTTCATCCTTTAGACACAGTAAACAATGGAGCATTGCTGGGCTCAATAACAGCCTGCCAATGGTAGAGAGTGCATGGTGGTGTTTCTGAATAAAAACCCACGGCTTATCGGCTTCCTGAGTGTGAGCGTTTAGCCATTCCCAGCTTCCTATAATTCACAGTGACATCCACGATCTCCAGGGGTATGCTATCAAACCCTTAGGGGGCCTCACCTCCTCCCCTTCTCCTTTGTTTGCAGGTGTCAGGCTGTATCTCAAACAACATCCATTTCCTTGATGGTGAATTAGAAATGATGTAGGCAACTGAATGTCTATGAGCAATCATTTGCAAAGAGTGCGTGCATTGGTTCTGATGAGGCAGGCGGTGTAGCAGTTACAGAACCGGGTGTGTAACAGGAGGATTTGTCGGATCAAAGTCCGGGTTGGTTGCTGCCACGTCCGCGAGTAAGGCGCATGACATGAATTGCTTCAGTAAATATCAAGCTGTATGAATCATTATATGTAATATGTGTAAAGCATTCTGGACAATAATGTATTTTAAGCAAATACATAATGTAGTGCAATGAGCCATGTACAAAGCACAAGTCTTATCTTTATTTTTTATTTTTATTTTATTTCAAATTTTTCCCTGTTTTTTAAAAATCCCAATTTGGTTGCCAATTATACCCTCTATTTATCTCAATTCACCCTCCCCACGAGTCCGCTGCCCGTCCTCGACGGACTCGTGCCGGCTCACCCTCCCCCTCCCCCGGAGGCGGACAGCCAAACGCCGCCTCCGATCGGAGCTGACGACCAGGGCCAGTCTGGCAGGCATCGCACACCACACCGGACCAAGGTACCGCTACGCTATCCGCCAGCCCCTTGCAAAGATATTTTCATCCCTTGTTCTCCAGATTTGGATTTCCCAATCATATTTGTAGGCCTGTCACATCACTGCAACATCCTGTGGGAGAGTTCAGACGAGGGTGCACGTTCATCCTCCAAACCGCCTGTAGCCAGCCACTCTTTCTTTTCATTCTGCGCCAGCTGAGCTGCACAGTCATTGAGCTGGAGGACTGTGCAACTTACACAGCTGGCGCAGACAGACTGCAACTGCCCAATTGGACAGAGGATGTCCATAATGAGATGGAAAGTACCCTTTCGATTCCTCCCTCTCTGGTCAACGCTATGGACAATAATGCACAGCCCTGCGGGGCTGTTAGGAAAAGCATGGTCAGGATTTTATTACAGACCATGGGGCATGCAACTGCACTGAGAACGGGTGTTTTAAGAGAAGGCCCTCTCAGATAGTCCAAAAACCTTTGCCTGGATTCAATCAACATTTGTAGTGGGCCTAATTCTTCCTGAGTCTTGGATAGAACACCCTTGTCAATAATCTGCTCAGAGGCTTTCATAACTAGAGAGATGATTTTAGTAATGGGTACAGTAACAGACTTTTTCATGCTTCTGGGCACTTTTTGATAATAAAAATGAAATGAAGTGACAATAAAAATGAAGAATACTACAAAGCTGGCTTGCACAGTGTTTCAGCAATCGGTCGGCAATAAGATTAGTGCCAGGACTCTTTTTGGCTTTGGTGTGTGATGGAGTTTGTTTATGACAGACCCCGCCCCCCCCCACCCACCCACCCACCCCACCCACCCCCTCTCCGCTCAAAGTTATTTAGGAAAATCTAATTTTGTAATATATGTTTTTTTGTTTGTTTGTTTTGTTTTGTTTTGTTTTGTGTGATGGTGTGATTTTGGTGTGGCTTACTTTTCAGACTTTCCCTTTGAGCTCAATAAGATCTCTAGAAATGTCATGCTCATGAAATCTTACATAAACTTCAGGCCTGTAGCCAGAAGTGGTGGTTAAAAAAGTGGTGCTTGTTTTTATTTATTTATTTATTTTTATTTGTTTCAGATTTGTTCCCATTTTTCTCCCAATTTGGTAGATCAATTGCAAATGCCAAATGCCGCCCCCGATCGGGGCTGATGACCAGGGCCAGTCTGGTAGAGACGCATGTTTCAAAAAGCGTCCCTGACAGGCAGCACACAGAGTATCGGACCAGCCAAAATACGATGCGTTAGACCACCCAAAAAAAGTGGTGCTTTTCATTGTAAACCTTGCAGCGTTCAGGTTATGCTCTCACATGACAATTTAGAAATGTAATAATTAAATGGTATGTTTTCCTGCAACATAGTAATTGTACATACATTGAAATTGAAAGGTTTTCCATGCCCATGAACATTTCACATGCCAAATTGGAGAGTTGCAGGGTTAAGTTAAAATGTAATTGATGGTGATAACAATGATACATTTTCTAAGAATGTATTCATATATTTTTCCATTGTATTCCATTTGTAATTGTCTTCTCAATCAAATTAATTTGCTATAGTAAGCATAGCATAGCTCAGGCATAGCTCAGGTAAGAGAAATGGATAGCAGTTACATGTCTGGGTCGCAATGGTTTTCTCTGATCACAGCGGTTTTGCACCACCTCTGACTTGCACTTTGCCAGTCTTGGTGAAAAGGGACTCCGAAGCCACTAATGATCAGGTCAGTGTCAACTTCCTGCTCCCTGACCAGGTTTCCGTGAGGGCTAGGATACAGGCATTTCTGTATAAATGTAGGAATTTGACATTTGCCTCTAATAAAAGCATATTTTAATATTGGCATATTTTATATGTTTGGTGAGTTTTTGTGTTTGGTGAGTTTGGCGATCAATGCAGATCAATACTTGCATTTATTTTGAAGTCAAAGTTAGGGACAGGTGTTGGTTGACCCTTGTCTTTATTGGCATTTACAGAACCAATCAATAAACACAGTGGGAAAGATGTGAAGTAAATAAAGATACCAGAGCGTTAGTAAAACAGAAATGTATATATATATTCCTTGTTAATGCAATGATCTAATCAGCCAATCATGTGGCAGCAACTCAATGCATAAAAGCATGCAGACATGGCCAAGAGGTTCCGTTGTTGTTCAGACCAAAAATCTGAATGGGGAAGAAATGTTATCTAAGTGACTTTGACCGTGGAATGATTGTTGATGCCAGACGGGGTGGTGTGAGTATCTCAGAAACTGCTGATCTCATGGGATTTTCATGCACAACACTCTCTAGAGTTTACAGAGAATAATGCAAAAAACTAAAAACATCCAGTGTTTCTTGTAATCTTCTAATGGCTACTTCCAGCAGGATAAAGGACTTTTCCAGAGGCTGTAGGCAGGGAGTATTCAAAACAAAATGATTATTGTTCTATAATACTAGAAAGGTGTACCTAATAAAGTGGCCACTGAGTGTGTATATATATATATATATATATATATATATATATATATATATATATATATATATATATATATATATATAGTGCCATCACAAGAGGCTGCCCAGGGAATTGGGTGCCTGTCCCTCTTGTGATCCACTAGAGCCATAGAAACTACAGCTCCCATCAGCCTGCTGTCCCACCCCTGGTCACCAACTGCATTTAATGAAGCAATTGGGACTCAAATTGTGCACTGCATAAGTTATGGTTTTTTTGACAAGATTATTTAGTTGTAAAATGATTGATTGAAGACTTTATTTTGTATTTTGGAGAACTCATTTTGTTTGGGAATCCTTCCTCCTCTCTGCCTTTCTTCAATTGCCTACACCAACACCCAGTGACACTATTAATATATACGTATATACACTACCGGTCAAAAGTTTTAGAACACCCCCATTTTCCAGTTTTTACTGAACTTTAAGTCAAATCCAGTGAATAACCTGAAATGGTACAAAGGTAAGCAGTAAACTGCCAGAGGTTAAACAGTTTAGATGACCAAAAACTGAAAAATAATGTAAATTAGTAGTTTCTACACCATCAAAAGGCACTTGAAAACTGGTGAAAACTCTGACAGGAAGAGGTCTGGCAGACCCAAAGCCACAACAAAATCAGAAGACAAGTTTCTGAGAGTCAACAGCTTGCGTGATAGGTGGTTCACAAGACAACAGCTTCAGGCACAGCTTAACATTGGTTTAAGTAAGGAAGTCTCAGTTTCAACTGTGAAGAGAAGACTTCGAGCTGCAGGTTTGACAGGTCGAGTGACAGTAAGAAAGCCATTGCTAAGATGGAAAAATAAGAAAAAGAGGCTTGCCTGGGCCATGAAGCACCGCCAGTGGACTACTGAAGACTGGAAGAAGGTCTTATGGACCGATGAATTTTTTTTTGAAATCTTTACATTTTGAAAGGTTTTTGTAGGCCGTTGAGTAGGCGAAAGGATGGTTCCTCAGTGTGTGACACCAACTGTCAAACATGGAGGAGGAAGCGTGATGGTCTGGAGCTCTTTTGCTGGATCCAGAGTCGGTGACTTGCACAGAGTGACTGTTAACCCACGTTAACCCATTACTTGTTCCCTGAAAAGGGCCTTTTTTATCATTATTTTTCAGTTTTTGGTAACCTAAAGCTTTTTTTTTTTTTTACCTCTAGCAGTTTACTGCTTACCTTTGTACCATTTCAGGTTATTCACTGGACTTGAACTGCTTAAATTTCAGTAAAAACTGGAAAATGGGGGTGTTCTAAAATGTTGACCGGTAGTATACAGTATATATATATATATAAAAATAAAATGGGTGTGTGTATTTTATGACATCCAAAGAAGCTATGCCCCAATAACGAATGTCCCCAACAGAGGACAACAGTGAATGGCTTGGTCTCAGAGGTATAATATATATGAGTGGGCCACTAATGATCTGACTGGGTGACAGATGCGGTAACAGGTTGTTTTTAATTATAATGATTGGGAGGGGCTGCGGTTATTGGATGAGAATAAGATATTAAATTCGCAAGCATAAATCCTTGTCCCCAGACATCAGGATTAAAAGCCATGCCTCTCCGTCACTTCTTTTGCGACTGACAGTGAAGAAACAGGAAGTCTGTGAGGAAAGATAGACAATGCTACTTTGAAGGACCTCTCACGGGAATATATACAGAAGAAAACACTCTTAAATGATTCATTACACTACCACTTAAACCTCCTCCCCCCAAAAAAACTATCCAGACAGAAAACATGGCTTGTCACAGAAAACATAATCAGAACTGATCTTTGGTAAGCAAGTAGCAGCACAAAAAGTGAAAAATAAGTATTCAGGTAGCAGGGAGATGTACGAGCTGACAGATTCAAGTGCTTATGTCATTGTATTTCCTATATATTCCTGTGGAGCCAAGTGCTAGATTATTTGGCAAAAATGTATTCTGCGTTGACAGAGTACCTTTAGGGTGTTTGTCAATGAATAAATTGGAATCGTTTAAAATACATTGGAAGAACAGGTCAAATGTATTTTAAGGGAAGGATTATTTGTTTTGGCTTCTTGCAGCAGTAACATTAATAGCTATACATATTTATAAAAATAATTTTGTTCATGAATTTCAATTCATTTGAACATTTATACTAGTATGCACAGTTAAAATGAATAAATTATTTTTGGGACATATTCTGAAGTACATATTCTCAAAAAAGTTAAAATAATATAATTCTCAATTCTCAATTCTCAAAAAACTCAAACATGAAAAAAACATAAAATAATGCATGTATTTGTAGCACATTGTATATAGCACAATGGTTTGCATATGTGCAAATGCCTGCAATCATTTTGGCATATTTCTGCACCTCTGACAGTGGGTGCCCAAAGCCAGACAGAACATGCAGCAATTATGGCTGAAGAAGAAATGTCACTGCTGCCACAAGCTATATGGAAATGTATCGTCGGCATGCCGAGGGCAGTCATGTCAACACCCAGGGCCTCCAGACACTTTGGTGTGCACCTGTTTACATTATTCCATCTGGAGTTATAATCCAAAGAGTTTGGTTTTAGACTGGTCTCTGATACCACAACTATGCTGTACCCTGCCCCAGACAGAAGATTGGGTGTGGCATTACATACCCTTGCAACAAAAACTTTTAAAGTACCCTTTTTTTCGTCCAAAGGCATTATTTTTACATGAGGTATTCAAGATGATTAAATACATGATGGAGCTGAACCCAGTGACACCTCAAGAAATCCAAAGAGGCCATTAGGAAAAAGACAAACGATCAATAACCATCGATCTTCAGCTACACCATTTTTTTTTCCTCATATACTGTCAACCGCAAACTGATTATGTTGTCACTAATGCCTTTATTTATATATTTTACTGCTATTCTATACTGCAATGACTTTTCACTATAAGCCAAAAAAACCCTGCATTTCCATTTATACTGCAGATATTCTAAAATATGACCATGTATGTCCCATCCTATGTCTATTTTAGATTTTGGGGGATATTGTAAGCACACTAACAGTGATGTGTATTTACAGTATATCGAGTCAGGGGAGTGATAACGGGACCTCCAGACGTAAATAATTAAATTATATTTTCCTGCTATTTTTAATCTCATACTGAACTTTACTGCATGTGTGTGTGTGTGTTCATCCCAATATATATATATATATATATATATACACATTGCAGTGCCACTGAGGGTGGGGTGACCCTCAAGGGCTTTTTCCAGAGGCGTAGGCAGTTGAATAATTCGGAGGAGACAGTATTCAAAACAAAGCGATTAATTTATTAAATGAATTTCTTTACCAAGTCCAAAGCCAAGTCCAAGTCCAAGTCTGATAAGGAATCCAAAGACCACTAACTCACCACATATTTCCCATCTGGTACTCTGCCATTTGTGTGGGGAAACAGTGTGTCTTTTATTCCCCCCTAAATTGACTTCAGCTGCCAGCAGTCCCAATTGATCGACTTGCTTCAGCTGGTGGCAATAAGGTGAGGGACTGCAGGCTGCTGGGAGCTGTAGTACTGGTGGCTCTAGTGGCTCACAAGTTAAAAGGCTTGGGGGGGTGCCAGTTATTTGATGCATAACTCAAAAATCTGACTGAGTCATCTGTCATGTGCGCTTAAATATATTTTTCTTTTTACAGGCTAATGCATGTTCTATGCGGGCTCCCATGTGTGGGAGTTCTTCTTCTCTATTGGCAATGTGAAAAAGTTAGTATGAAGTTGGCTGGGTTGCTGTGTTTGCTGTATTGATTGCCTGAGCACAGGCGAGGGTCTGTGGGCTTGTAGGTATGTGCACGACGGTGCACTTGCTGAGCGGGTGAAGGCTGGATTGACTCGACAGTACCGGGTTCAAGGCACAGGTGGGAAGCAAGCTTGCTCTTGGCCTGAGGGTTAGTCACACTGCTTTTGGCAGTGCGGTTTGAGCTGAGGCAAAGACAGCTGGGTTGTAAATGTGCGTATGTGTGTGTGTACGTATGTGAGTATGTGTGTAAGAGCTTGTGTGCAAATATATGTGTGTGCGTACTGTATATATGTATGCATGGGTATGTGTTAGTCTCTGTGTGTGTGAGAGGGTATGTCTGCATGTGTCTGTGTGTGTGTTTGTGTGTCTGTGAGTGCGAGAGAGACACAGAGAGAGAGAGAGAGATAGAGAGAATGTGTGTAAGATTGTGTATGGGGTGGTAATTGGCTGTCCGCCCTGGGGGGAGCGGGGAGGGTAAGCCGGCACGAGCTCGCCATGAAGCGCAAAGGGTGTCTCTAGAAAGTAGGTAGGTGAGTTCTGTATGGGAGGAGGCGGATCATCGCCAGTCTCAGAGGAATTACCTTACCCCGTAGTGATGGGTGGCGAGTTCGTGGGGGAGGGAAAATCGAAAGAAATAGAGGGTATAATTGGCTACCACACTGGGAGAAAAACAGGTAAAAAAATCTGAAACATTTTTTTTTTTTAAACAGGTTGTGGTTTTGCATATGGTGCTAATGGAAAATATGTTAAAAAGGAAGCAGCAGAGCAAAATTTATATTAGCAAAATTATTAACCTTTTTTTAAAATGCAGAAGCAAAGTTTTTCCTAAAAATGACAAGTGGTCCCATCTGATGTAGTGCAGACACAGACTGAATATTGCATATTGCAAACACACTGCATGATAACAGCGCAGGTAAAACCACAACCATCTACCTTTTTATTGATAACTTTTAAATGTATTTTATAAAGGAATTATGTGTTTTAAAAATGTGTTGTTGTTTTTTTCATACCCAGGTGAATACTCAAATGTGTGTTCAAATATATGGGATTTTTGATTGGGTTTCAGATGGCACTAATAACATAAATAATAATAAATAATAATAATAATAATAATAATAACAGAATATACTGTGTGAATTCCTTTCAAATCCGTATCCTTCAGTATACTGCTTCCACGGCAGGTGAATCATACCTCCAATGGCTTGGCGCAGAGAGTGTTTACTGCTGAATAAAATATTAATATTTCACTGATGGAAAGCAATGGATGTGACCTTTTTAAAAAGGCGCCACTGGGTTTCAAATATCAGCGCACCTGGTAAGTTCCACTGTTTTGCATATGTACATATGGCCCCGTTCATCTCCTGTTAATGAAAGACTCAGAGAATGAGTACTCAGGGAATCTACAGGACTCTCTGACAAATCAGAGACTGACATTGGCCCCATGTGATTGGAAATGACACTGGCAAATTAAACATTTTCTCATTGTCCTACCAGATTGTTTCTCTTACCATGGTGATATGTTTATTGCCGTACAGTTCCTAGAATTAAATGACCTTATGTGGCAATGAACTCTGTGGAAAAGAGGATAAGCAGATACAAGAGAGAAGGCTCCCTTATCCATTTTTCTTATTTATGCGTCAACAGGCATATTTGCAATCAAGGCAAGCAAGGAAAGAAATTGATATAATAATGCTTTGGGTGGGAAATCAAGTACAATGAGATGACTTTGTTTGAGAGAAGGGTACTTGGTGGTACTAAAGGATTTCTGAGTTATCGTCCTGATTATAATTGATGCGACTTTGTCCAGTGTGCAGTTGTCTGTGCATACAGAATGTGGAGAACAACCACAACACTTTTTGTACTGGAACAAACAAAAAAATCAGGAATAACAGTGAGATGGCAGGTGTTCAGTAATCATAGTTGTCACTAAGCGACAAACATTTTTTGGTAAGCATTGTAGAGACAGACAACGCTCCAGATATTTTGTCTTTAAAACAAAGTGGCTTTATTAAAAAATATATATTTCTTTGCCCTATATGTAATCAGCTACTGTACTGTCTCTATCATTGAAAGACAAATGACTCTCATTCTGAATAATGTCAAGACTAACGACAGAGACCTCTTGATAAAGATGAGGCAAAATGAATCGATTTTAGTAGAATGCTCCTGCAGGTAGATTGTACTCTAAAGTAGTTCCATGAATTAATTATAATGAACAAATCCATAATGATGTTCAGCATCTCACAACATTATTATGTAAGTAATTATCAAAATAATTCCGTACTTTCGGTGGCTACAGTTATGTGCTGGATATGTTTATAGCATTTCCAGATGCCATGCCTACCAAAAAGTTAAATTAATTAATATATAAATCACTGGATGCAGTCAAAACTGTCAAGTCATCTTGAAAATTAATCATTCAATCAGTGAAAATTGAATTCAAGCAAAACATAAAACAAACCTTATTATATTAAACTGGCACTATAATGCAATGAAACAAGCCCTGGATTCAATAAAAACTGTTAAACTATTCTAAGAAGAAAAGGTACATTTTTGGTTGATGCCTGATTAAATTGTGAAGGTCCTATATATATAGCAATTTTTTGGAACTGTGGCTTATGATGAATCCAAGGGTATGGATTTTGATGGGCATCTATCATTTTTGTACATGTAATAGTGCTTCCTGCAAAGGTATAGCATTTGAGGAGAGCAGCGAAAAATAAAGATGCAGAAATACAGAGTCTTAGGCTGGGCCCTCACACTGAAAGCTATACTGGGTCCTCAGAGGTGGGGGAAAATTAAATGCTTTCCTCCAGTACCTCACTTGACAATCAATAAATTAAAATCGTAGCGGAGGCTTCTCCTATTGCACTGCAAACAAGTCATGAATATTGAATGATTTCTGTCATAAGATCGCTCTCTTGACATTGATGGCAACCTCTGTGTGTAAGGATCCAGCCTCCCTCTCTTTCCACTCAAACTTAACGGTAGAATCCAGGGCTGTCTCGGGCCTAAAAAAAAATTGTTTCGTTTTATTATCTTTAACTGTTGCTCACAGTTTAATTTAAATGTGTTTCACATTTTTTCCACAAACAGTTCAGCGATCAGACAAAACATGAAAAAAACGTAAACAAAAGTAACACTTTCAAGTATTTGTATTTGTACAGTTGAGGGAAAAAAACATTGAATCTAGTGATGGGAGAGTGAGGCGTCATGACACCAAAAATGGATGGAGCTACAAAAAGCTATTAATCACTGACTTGTTCGAACCACTCAAAAAGTTTTACTGTTCACAAGAAAACAAAAATCAGTTTTAGGTTGAAATGTTGGTTCGCCATGTGCTTTTTGAGCAGAAGGGTGGATTACATATTAATTAATTGCATTCAGGTTTGCATATATCAATACATAAATTACACACAATCATTATTACCTTTTGATATACTTTAGAAAACATGTTTTAAAGTCATGAATTCATACTTACAGCAGTCATTGGCATTGGGGTTTTCTGGAACAAACAAAGAATCAGATTGTAATCCTCTGAATTACACAAACAACAAAAGCAGCCATCAACATGGACACACAAGTTTTACTTGTGTTTCCAACATCATTGTCATTATAAAAAGTATTTTTATCATTTATTGGGTAGAAGCTCCAGGGTGACTTGTAGAGCATTACAATATTCAAAATGCAGAATACCAATAGGAAAACAGTAGCGTGCAGTGTGCTGTTCAAACAAAATCATAGCTCACGACCACCTACAAAGCAATGCAGAGATTAAGAGATATGCATGTAATCTATGCACATTAGTAAAGGAGGACTTTTCAATGTAAAACACAGATCTAACACACAGTGTAATATATCATATGCACTAGCAGGTCCAGCATCCACCAAAAACTCATTGAACCTACAGATAGAAAATACAAATAATGAAATAAGATTGCAGACAGAATGCCTATTTATCTTTCAAAGGGCTCACATAGAATTTATAGATTCAACTTTGCATTTTGATTCAGCGTCATCCCACTGACCTCCATGGTTTTTAAATGGGAACTGAAGGCAAGCAGTACCTGCTCAGCTGTATTACCCAAGGCCATGGCTGAGAGAGAAGTTTTCAGGCCTCACCTTCTGCTTTCTAATTCATACACCCTCGCATCCTAACCTTGGAAACTTTTCTATTTCAGAAGTGATTACCCAGAGCTTGGAGGCTGCCCCATTTTGCTTGCTGGCTTGGACTCACACACTCTGCTGCACACTCATAGGCAGGGTTAATCATAGGATGTTTCTGTCGCTGTCCTGAGAGTTGACTTTTTTTAAAATTATCTCTCTGACCCCCACCCCCTACTGCCTTTGCTCCACCTTTTTTTATTTTTGGCATGAACACTGTTTCTGCCAGGGATCACAAATCAGCATTTTGCTGCACTCCTGTGGACAGAACTACATTAGGTTATGCTGGCCAAAAACATACAATAGGTGCAGACACTGGGGTTAATATGTTGTGGTGTCCCTTGGGGTTGGGCGACATTCGCTTGACAATCTTGTTCAGGTGCGGGGCTGCGGGCTGCTGGGAAATGTAGTTCTTTCCTCTCCAGTGGCTCCCAAGAATCAAAGACACAGGCAGTTATTTACTCACCCTGCCCCTTGGGATGCCACACACCCTCCTCCTCAGCTCTGACCTAGGGAGGGCTGAGCGGTACATGTCCACTAGCGACAAGGAGAGCCACCATCTGTAGGTTCCCTCAGGAAGTTTCCCTCCTGGATCAAACGTCTGATTTCCTTTGTCTCTATTCATCTCCTGTACAAGCCTCTGAAAGACGTTAGTGAATGACTCACTAAGTCAGTAGTGAGTCACTCACTAAGCAATGAAGTTGCTCACCTTGACCACCACCAACCATCCACATGTGGGTACTGGCTTTGGGCTCTGGGCTTCACCAGCTTCCCATAACTTTTCCAGTGAACTTTGTGCCATTTCGTGATCCGGTGTCCTCTCTTTGTCCTTTTCTGCCACTTCCACTCTTCTTCCAGGTGGTTAGGTTCAGCAAACGGGGAAAATATTATCTTCAAAAGACGGTTAGCTTTATCCTTGAAGCTCTTTTCCACATTCCCATTTCCTTTCCATAAACGTTTCCTATGATCCTGTCCTTGAACCATCAGCTGGTTCTGTTTCCTATTTCTCTTCAGGTGAGAACTTCGAATATCGATTTTTCTGTTTCTTCAATTTTAGTGGAAGCAATGGACTCACTATGTCAGGAGAGGGTTGGGTGTTCCACCAGGCCTCAGCCATAGTTAAGAGGCTTTCTTCCACCCCATGGTCCCACCACAGCTCATCCTCAGCATACTGCTCCTCTCGTCCCTTCCAAGGTCACGCAGGCTGAGGGGGATTGAGGACCATCAACTAGGACCAAGGTTTTTTCGCTCTCTAGCTCCACAGTCATGGTCCCAATCTTCCTTAGGCAGTCGGTGTGCTCATTTAGCAATTTCCCAATGACCACCAAATGGCGCTCCTCTGAGGTCCCCAACTCAGCCTTTGTCCTTTCCAGCTCAATCTGGGCATACTTCAGCTCCTGAACCTCCTGGAGGGTGACTCGCCATCTGTCTTCCACCATGGCCATCCGCCTCTGGTTCTAAACCAGGGCTTCCTTCTGGTCAACACAACGCTTCTCCAGTGTCTGTATCACTTTCTCCTTTATCACATCTTGCGCCTCTCCCAACTCTGCCTCTAAAACAGCACATTTCTCTGCATCACTTATATGCTGCTTTCGTAGCCTACCTGGGATCTTTTTGCTCTTTTCCTTAGGGGGCAGCACAGAACAGGACTGGCCATTTTTCTCTCTGACTTCTTTCTTTTCTTGTCCTCCCTTCAGTGTTTTCCACACCCTGTCCATTTCACTGATGGCATCAGTCAAGTCAGGAGCCATTCCAGGCAAAAAGGAGCATTTGAAGGCTGGACTTGCTTGAAAATATACTTTGAGGGAATGTCTGTGCACTTTTGACAGGTGCTTGGGCCCCTCTGTCTTCAGCCAAGACTCCATGTCTGGATCCACTGTCCAATCCTCTTCCATCCTGGTGTCTTTCAATAAAATTTAAAAAAAAATCCCACTCAGATGCACTACCTCCTCATGCCTATAGGTGATGCCCTCTGCTCGCATTCTGCACCATATTGTGGTGTCCCTTGGGGTTGGGCGACACTCACGGACCTTTGTAGATGGCTTAGGCAGTTCAATAACCCAGAGGAGGCAGTAATACAAATAAAACTACACTTTATTAAATGCAGCTTGACAAACACAAAAGCATGGGGTCTTTGGGGGAATTCAAAACACAAAGTCCATAATCCGTACTCATCGTCGATGTCCATAACCCAGTCCACAAATCCATTTCAGTTCCTCAGGCAGTCCACAAGTCGGAACACAAAGCGGGGTCCTCAAACAATCCAAGTCAAACACGAACAGCAATCCAAAACTCTCTCTGCAACACTCTCTCTGCAACCACCAACCTACTCCCTCTCAGTGTAACAGGAGTCAGTCCTTTAAATAGGCCTTCAAATGGCCTTAAGCTGTCTGTAGTCCCAATCGCTTGACCTCATTCAGGTGCAGGTTGCTGGGAAATGTAGTTCTTTCCTCTCCAGTGGCTCCAAAGAATCAAAGACTTCTCATTATATACTGGGAAAGATAACTCTTCAGTTCATTGAATGATTATCACATTGAATGAAATGTGTGCCTTAAAGAATGTTGGTGATATTATATTTAGACATCAGATCAAAGTTATACTTTAAAATTTGTAACAGGATAAAATGTTTTGGAACAGCATGCCTATACCCACCGTGGGAGATTGCTCCCCTGCTGAGCCCAATCATTTACTTGTCATTACCCAATGTACATCATGCTGTGTGCCAACACTCCCTTCTTAAAGGAGCACTCCCATGGATTACATTAATCTGATTTCAAGAATTCAAATTTGTATTTTCATTTTACTATTTTTCTGAAAGGAAAAAAAATACGTGTTAAAATTATTGGCACCCCTAAATATTATTATAAAAATAACCAAAGTGAAATCTACAATAAGATTCTACTTATTTCAGTTAATCTCATTCTTAAGGAACTGTATTGTGACCTTCCATCACTTCCTGTTTCACTAGGGCAGGGGTGCCCAAGTTCGGTCCTGGAGATTTACTGGGCATGCAGGCTTTTGTTTCAGCCCAGCACTAACACACCTGATTCCATGAATCACTTCACTAACACACCTGACTCCACTAATCAACTGCTCATCAAGGCAATGAATGTTCGAATCAGGTGTGTTAGTGAAGGGCTGGAACAAAAGCCTGCATGGCCAGTAGATCTCCAGGACCTGAGCACCCTTGCACTAGGGTATAAAAATAATGTAACACACATGTAAAATCCCTTTGTCATCCATCACCATGGGGAAAGCCAAAGAACTGTTAAATCAAAAGACAAAGATAGTTGTTGGACCTACACAAGGCAGGCTTCCTTTCCAGGAAGAGGGCATAAGTGCATGTTTTCCCCACACACAATGATGAGAGGGGCAAAGAAGAAGCCAAGGACCACAGTTCACTGCATGCTTTAGTTGCATCATGGGGTCGCAAAGTCTTGAAATCAACCATGAGACACCACTTCCATACCAACAGGCTCTTTGGAAGATTGGCACAAAGAAAGCCCTTACTGAGAGCAACCACCAAATTCAAGGAGTTTCCCAAAAGTCATTAGAACTATGACTGGAAACAGGTACTATGGTCAGATGAGACCAAAATTGAACTTCAAAAGCCAAACATGCCGATACTGTACACGGCACAAGCACAAATTACATTACATTACATTACAGTCATTTGGCAGACGCTCTTATCCAGAGCGACGTACAACAAAGTGTTAACCGTAGTCAAGAACAGTTTAGCTGAAAGCCACCCTAGTGGGAAGTACAATTCCTGGGTGCTAGGAGCAACCACATAGTTAAACTAGGACCCTGTAGGTAAATCTGTAGCCACAATTCAGAGGTAGCAGTAAAGCACTCAAATGCAGGAAATAACGCCAAAGCCTAATACAATACAAACAAGTAGACGTGTAAACTAAGCAACTATGTCCCTAAGTTAACAAAAATCGGACTACGGGGAGAGGTGCACCCTGAAGAGGTGAGTCTTCAGTCGTCGCTTGAAGGTGGCCAGGGTCTCAGCTGTTCTGACTTCCACAGGAAGGTCATTCCACCATCGTGGAGCCAGAACCGACAGGAGACGTGACCGGGAAGCGCAGGTGCGGAGGGGGGGAGGTGCTAGGCGTCCTGAGGTAGCAGAACGGAGAGGTCTGGCAGGTGTGTAGGGTTTGAAGATCTTGAGGAGGTATGTTGGGGCTGATCCCTTGAATGAAATTGAATGGTTCAAAATGTTCAAAAGGGAATTGCAAATGTTTAAATCCTTACACCTTCACCTTACTGTGAAGCCACAATAGAGCAAATGCAGCTTTATGTCATAGGACGTATTTAAAGATTAGACGGTAATTAGTGTAGAACAGCAAATGGCATAGTTAGTGGGATTTTTTTCGTTGCAAAACGTCTTTTGCATCACCTGATTGCTCATTGGTAATCTGTTATTTATTATCATTGTATTGTTTTCCTAATTAGGACAACCCTGTTGAGAATATAAAAACAATTGGGGAAAATGTCATTGTTTTTGCATAACTAGGGTAATAGTAATAGGAATATGTATCTGTTATTTTTAATTGAAATTAATTTATATGAATTAAACATGACTGCCAATATTTTGTAATATACAGTCAGTTCCAGACTTGCAAAACTATATTATTTTAAAGGAATGCAATTGTTCATAGAAAAATACTTTTTTTCCAAAAACACAAGTCACAATCATTACAATCACTAATAAAATCCAACAAAAATAAATCTGCATTAACATGTGTCTTCTATAGTGTTTTATGAGATACATATATTGGGGGGATCTTTGGCCATTCATCCATGCAGAATCTTTCAAGATCCTTCTGATCCTTCAGTCTTTGCTTGTTTGATTTTATTTAAAATAATTATTATGGGTGCCGATAATAATCCTCACTAAATGATCTACACAGGGACCTTGAAAACAAGTTCACAAGTTTACAAAACACATTTTTCTGTAGCTATACATATCCCAGTGAAAATCCAAACTGATGTGAATTCAGTGACATTGTGGCTCTGTTTTCAAGCCAGCAATTGCATTTTATAAACTGGTTATAGTGTGTGGGTATTATGTTCAATCAAAACAGTGTCCCTGACTTTTATTGAATTTTGTTATGAGTCACAAATAGGTCCTTATCCTTGAAGGTCCTAGTACAGTCTTCAAGTTCTTTGAGTTTTATAAATACAGTAGAAACTCTTATCTGTAATGTTGTTCACCTTGTAGTAGACTAACAGAATGTTAATTAACTAACAGCAACATTGGGTATCCTTTTTTTTTTTTTTTTTTTAAGTTCCTTTTCAATATAGAAAAGCATAAAAATAAAACATAACAATAATGGTACTATGCATATCAACAACAATAATATAAAATAAACCAAACTTGGGTCTCTTAATAAGACCTACTAATGTTTGGTGATAAATAGAGGCAGTATAGGGAGTGTATGTAGTAAAGAAAAGGCTCAAGTATTCCTTTGTGTGTGTGTGTTTGCCTTGGGAATGGACCTTGTCATACACCATGTGGTCTCCATTGTCTAGTTTTGGGGCATTCTCTACAAAGGAATTGATTGATTTTGTTGAATTTGCACATATTTTGTTTTTCAACTGCAAAATCTGAAAGTAAGGAAAGCCTCAATTGAGAGGAGTAATGTTAAACCTTGAGGCACATGCAATGCTATTCTTGTCAGTTTTTTCTAGAAGATGTTCAATCATTTAAATTCTACCTGTCGTACAGATTTGTTGAGTTTGTTGAGTTTGTTGAAAACTTGCAATAGGTGGAAACGGAATCAATTTGGCTGTGGTCTTCAAAGTTTTGTTGTTAAGCCTGTGAGACTGCCCGAACAATGAAAGCATAATCAATATTCTACTTTCAAATTTAAATGGGCATGGAGAAAGGGTTATTGGAATAGACATGGCTATGCTCCAGTAAGCCCATAAATAGATTCACCTAAGAAGGGGTAAAATAACCTTCCATGGCTATGCAGCGTACTTGAGAACAAAGTGCTTTTTTATGCTTCTACCCCTTTTTCTCCCAATTTGGAATGCCCGATCATATTCTAAGCCATGCTCCCTGCAACCTCCACTGTCAGTTCAGGAGAGCGTAGACAAGCTTGAGTACTCCTATGAAACAGGTAATGTCAGCCACCACTTTTTTTTCAGACCACAGTGAAGCTTGCACACACATGAGTCGGAGGAAGACACTTTGTGCGCAGCTGTATACTGGCAGAGTATGGGAACCCAATTGACCAGTGATTGAACCCAATTGACCAGCCAACTGCACCCATCCCTACCGCCAATTATGCATCACCCTGTTGGGCTGCTGGCCACAGTCAGCATTGGCACGCTCTGGATCCGTTACCAGACCGTGGGGCTCATTCACACACTAGAATAATTCCTTAACAGGATAAGCCACCCAGCAGCCCCCCAAAAAGTTTATTTCATAAAGATTCCACAAACAGGTTTCCTGTTTGTTCAAAGCACTAATTTATTATTATTGTTTTTCTGGGGAGATAATTTATCATCAGGCCAATGGTTAATGAAAATCTCTGGGGCCGCCATATGAGCTGTAGGTGGAATCCTGTTTGTCAACCTCAATTGGTAACTGTTCTGAATTTGGTATATCGGGATAAGTGACCTTTTATCCAAATAATTTCTCAGTTGAACAAGGAAAAGTCCACCAGGACTTCAGTTCCCCAATCTGGCTGCAGACTGTATAAGTGGTGCTCTAAATTCAGAGAGCTTTGTTTACTATTATTTTCTGGGGCTTTATCTAGCATGTCACAAATGCGTTGATGGGAGTTGTAGTTCAGAGTAGGTGGAAAAGTGCTTCACAGTCTCTTGACACAAAATTGTAGTGTATTTTGTGTCCCATTACAACTGCAGCCAAAGCAGCTGTCAATCAAGGAACACAGGCTCATTAGGAAGAAACTAGATATATGTGCAATATATGACTATTCCTACATTTTAAAATATATTTAGGATATATCTCTTTGATTTAGTATAATACATTGTAACATAAAAAATTACAAATAACGGTATTAGAATACATAAGAACATAAGAATACATAATGATGAGAACGGGCCGTTCGGCCCATCTAGGCTCATCATGTCCTAATCTAAAGATTATCTAGTACTACATCTAACCTGGACTTGAGTAGCCCAAGCGTTTCTGCCTCTACTACCTGACCTGGCAAGCTGTTCCAGGCGTTGACAACTCTCTGTGTAAAGAAAAACTTCCTAATATCTGTGCAGAATTTGCCTGTGGCCATCTGTGGCCTCTTGTTCTGCTGGCCCCACTTATCTCAAAAAATCTTTGGTATTTTACTTTGTTAATCCCTTTTAGGAATTTAAAAACCTCAATCAAATCCCCCCTAAGTCTCCGTTTGCTAAGTTTAAATAGATTGAGTGCCTTAAGTCTATCATCATAACTTTTACCTTTCATACCAGGTATCAGTTTAGTTGCCCTTCTTTGGACTTTTCCAAGAGCTTTAATATCTTTCTTGTAGTACGGTGCCCAGAACTGCACACAGTATTCTAAGTGCGGTCTGACAAAGGCATTATATAACATTAATATAACCTCCTTTGATTTATACTCAATACTTTTTGCTATGTATCCCAGCATCCTGTTGGCTTTTTTCACTGCTGTAGCACACTGCTTTGATGCAGATAGGCTTTGATCAACTACAACTCCTAAGTCCTTTTCACATTGAACACCTACTAACTTCTCTCCTCCCATAAAATACTCCTGTCTAATGTTTTTATTTCCCACATGCATAACTTTACATTTAGCAATATTGAACGTCATCTGCCATGTATCTGCCCATTTGGGGATTTTGTTTAAATCATCTTGGATTACTTTAGTCGATTCCAAACTGTTTGCCAAACCCCCAAGTTTAGTATCATCTGCAAATTTAACTATTTTGCTACTAATGTCCATATCAAGATCATTTATGTAAATAAGGAAGAGCAGAGGTCCCAGCACTGATCCCTGCGGGACACCACTGCCCACAGCACCGAGGTCAGATTCGGCCCCACCTACTGTTACTCTTTGTATTCGCCCTTGCAGCCAATTTTTAACCCACTGTGAAACTACTCCTGCAATTCCTACTGAATTCATTTTAGCAATGAGCCTCTCATGTGGTACCTTGTCAAATGCTTTCTGAAAGTCCAAATATATAATATCATAAGCCTGGTTCAGGTCAACACAGGAGGTTTGTTAGGCATGACCTCCCTTTGAGAAATCCATGTTGGCTCTCCCTTAAAATACTATTATTTTTCAAGAATGATTTTTCAAGAATGATTCCAACATATTTATAAACCTAGTAAAGCTCTCAACAAAGTAACTGTTTAGTGTGTTAGAAATATCCTTATTATTATAAACCAAAGTCCCTTCCTTATGCCCTTAACCTCATCCTTAACTTTCCTTTTTCTACTACAATATTGAAGTATTATTTTTAATTTCAAACCGCCTTTTAGCTGATCTTATTTCCTTTTTAGCCTTAGCCCGCATATTACAATAATCTAACTTGCTTCTCTCTGAGTTATCCTTTTTATATACTCTGTACAGTCGTTTCTTTTGCCTCAAAATCTCTCGTAAAGGTTTAGTCATCCACTGCGGAGACTGTTTTTTCATCCTATTTTTCCTTACTTTGGGGATGAATTTACACTGTACATCTACAATAACCCTTTTAAATATAGTCAATTTTTCATTCACAGTTCTGCAATCTAGAAGTTTTACCCAATCTATATTACTTAAATTCTCTCTCATTTTATTGAAGTCAGCTCGTCTAAAATTAAAAATTCGAGAGTTAGAAGAGGCTGTCTTAACTTGCCAAAAAATATCTAAAATAACTGCACTGTGGTCACTTGCCCCTATTGGTTCTCCTACCTCTGTGCTGCAAATTCTATCAGGATTGTTACACAAAACCAGATCCAGTATTGATCTCCCTCTCGTAGGCTGAGTAACAGACTATACCAAAAAGCAGTCATTGACCATATCTAAAAACTCCTCTTCACATTTGCCCTGACCTGTCACTATCTCCCAATTAATAGAGGGGTAATTGAAGTCGCCCATTATTATCATCTCTCCTTCAGCACAGATTTGTTTTATGTTACCAAAGAGCGTACTATTTATGTTATTGTCTGAAGCTGGAGGTCTATAGCATACTCCTATATTAAGGCCCTTCTCATGATCTCCCAATAATCTAATCCAGATATCCTCACAAGAAACAAATGAGTTTATACCTGGAATTTCCTGCACATTATTGCTAGCACCTCTCTTTGATTACACATGGTATAATGCAAGGCTTACATCAAGTTTTCAGAAGGGTTACTGTCCTTCATGTATAATATTTCACATATAAAAGCCACCCCCAATGCATAAGCCCCCCCCAAGTCCTTGCAACATTTCTTTATCACAACCAGGTATGATTTACATGCACAAACCCCAGATACTATAATTTAATTGCAATGCTTGACAGACTGCACATTTTAATGTTTATTTCAGCATAATGTAGACTATAATGAAAAAATACAAGGCTGTGCAATCTGATAGGCAGTGGTGTGTGGTAAAGCAAGGTTCTACTGTATGAGTCACGCCACGTATACCCCAGGATATGACTGTGCACGTAAATGAATGAATATTGAGGCCCACGATTTCAGACACGTAACGGCAGAAATCATACCAAATCCAGACTCAATTTTAAACGACAAAACTATGCATTTTTGTTTGCCAGTGTTGAATTTTGAGTATTAGTAAGAGCTGTGGATTGAATCGTTGGTTCTTAAATGGGTAATATTACCTTAATACAAATGTCAACTTTTCCAATTCATCAAATAAATCACTTCAAAGAGGAAATTCCTCATTAATGTATCACAATTAAACATATTTTTTCTCAAGTTACAGCATGCAGCATACAACACTGCAGTACTATTACTCGATCCAAAGGATTATAAAGACACTAGGATGGTTCTAAGGTATGTTAAAAGTGTTTGGTTAGACATGCCTATCATTTATACTTCAACACTCAGTTGGTTCAAAGAGACACTTTTCCTTAGATTTAATTGAAAGTATACACAAACATGTTACATGATAATTGTTAGCTTAACTGTACCTGGAAATCGATTTCTTTAGGGAACACTTGTAAAAGGTGCCATATTTTATTCCTGGCCCCCTAGTGGGTTGGCCAGTCACAGAATTATCACTTGTCACAAATCCAGAACGCATAAAATCACAGCCTTTGCTCGACTAGTCTACAGCTAACAACACCATTTGGAGCCAGATTTTCCTCCAGCTTAGGGCAATAAAAAATGTTAGCTCTTATTACACTCTGTACCGCATCATAAAAATAAAAAAATCCCTAATGTCTACAATCACCGCATCTCATATTACATTACATTACATTACATTACAGGCATTTGGCAGACGCTCTTATCTAGAGCGACATACAACAAAGTGTTAACCGTAGTCAAGAACAGTTTCGCTGAAAGCCACCCTAGAGGGAAGTACAATTCCAGGTGCTAGGAGCAACCACATACTTAAACTAGGACCCTGTAGGTAAATCTGTAGCCACGATTCAAAGGCAGCAATAAAACAATCAGTGCGGAAAATATCGGCGAAATAATACCTAAACCTAATACAATAGAAGAGGTGAGTCTTTCGCTTGAAGGTGGCCAGGGTCTCAGCCACGGGAAGGTCATTCCACCATCGAGGAGCCAGAACCGACAGGAGACATGACCAGGAAGCACAGGTGCGGAGGGGGGAGGCCCCAGGCATCCTGAGGTAGCAGAATGGAGTGGTCTGACAGGTGTGTAGGGTTTGAAGATCTTGAGGAGGTATGTTGGGGCTGATCCCTTGACTGCCTGGTATGCTAAGACCAATGTTTTGAATTTGATACAAGCTATAACAGGCAGCCAGTGGAGGGTAGTGAGCAGGGGGGTGACATGGGAGTATCTGGGAAGGTTGAAGACCAGGTGGGCTGCAGCATTCTGGATGAGTTGCAGGGGTCTGATGGCAGATGCCGGAAGGCCAGCCAGAAGCGAGTTGCAGTAGTCCAAGCAGGACAGTACCATTGCTTGGACCAGGAGCTGGGTAGAGTACGTGGTAAGGAAGGGACGGATTCTCCTGATGTTATACAGGAAGAATCTGCATGCCCGGCTTACCGCTGCGATGTTCTTTGACAGGGACAGCCTGTTGTCCATCACCACACCGAGATTCTTTGCGCAGGGTGATGATGTCACCAAGGTGTCACCTAGAGTCTCTGCAATGTATTACTACAAAATTATAAGGCTTTATTTAAGATTAGCAAAACAGGCAGAAACAACCTTCTTAAGTGCTTGGGGTTAAATGGTTAAATCCTCCATATTGCATTGTGTTTCTGACCTGTCGCCAGGACGATAGAGTTTTTAGGTGAGCATCCTTCTACGCGACAGAGCCGGAGCTGGTGCAGTCCCTATGGCAACGCAGCTGTAAATAACCCATTCCCCCTCAAGGCACGTTTCCCACAGTGCATCAGCACAACGGCACCACAGGACGACTCGTCCTTTCCAGCACTGCGTCAGCTTCCACACACCTGCCAAATGGCGAGAGTGAAGACATACAGTGCTTCACTGAATCATATGAAAGCAGCAATTCCATACAGATGCCTTACAAAAATATTTCACATACAATAAACAATGCAATTCAACATGTAATGAATACATTTAGACATATCAAGAGTATATTAGGATATATAAATGATCACCCCTTTTATATCCATAATATTTTTAATATATACAGTATATGACTTATTAAAAAGAATTTGCAATAGTTCATCCATACATTTAATTGAAATTCTTGGTCAAACATACAATATGTATCATACATTTAATCAGAAGACGCCAAGCACAGGCACATACACCTACATGTGTCCATCACTAAGGAAAGGTTGAGATGTTTTGGAAACATATAAAGAAAGAAAGAATGAAGAAACATAGAAACATTTTTGTGTTCTCTCCTAATTTGTTCACTATGTCAAACTGCAGTGTAGCAGCACAGCTAAAACTTGGAATGGTTATACATACCATATATGCGTATCATACTTCTTTTAAATTTTGTTTATGATTTTTCCCCATTTTCTCCCAATTTAGTAGCCAATTATACCCTCTTTTCATGTCAACTATCCCCCCCTTGTATTGTGAGCTCACTGCCGTAGTCCTGAGACCAGCAGTGACAAAGGTGATGTACCACCTCTTCCGAGCCGGAACTCGCCAAAACTGTAACTCTTGTACACATATTGGCTTCCCTCCCCCCTCCCTGGGACGGGCAGCAATTGCCACCCCCTAGTGGCACTCCCAGCCAGAGCCGAACTGGGGAATCAAACCCTGGTCGCAGTGGGCAATATGCATCCTAGTCGGATGCCCTTACTGCTACACCACCCGGGAGGCCACATATCCTACTTTTTAATCATGTCTTAATCAAGAACATGAGTTACTAGATGTTTTCATGCAAACTAATGAGATGTTTTGTAAACCTCAATAGGGTATATGTCGAGCATCACGTGACCAAACCGGAAGACGTGCTGGCTCACTTCCGCCAGTCAACAAGGTCAATGTGATAATTAAATAAAACAATAGCACGGGTTGTTAATACTGTACCTTATAATGATCAATTTTATTTTGAGAGACCTGATGAATAACTCATGGTTATTCCCTGATGGAATGCGAACACATCAACCTTATGCGAACCATTGCTACTCTCAGGCTGTGGGGCTTCTCGCTCTTTTGTATAGACCTGTGACAGGCTGCCCTGGTGCGAACATCGGCAGTCATCCTGTCTCTCTTTGACACTGGTGAAAAGATCTACATAGGTAACTGTTATTGAGCAACCGACCAGCTAACGCTAACGCTAGGTAATAGGCAGCAGGCACAGGTACTTAAAACATTTCGTTAGTACTAGCTAGCTAACACTAACGATAAGTATTAGACAGCAGGCACAGGTAGGCTACTTTTAAAAAATGTCGTTTAGTACTAGCTAGCTAACACTAAAAAACGATAAGCTATTAGACAGCAGGCACAGGTAGGCTACTTTTAAAAAATGTCATTAGTACTAGCTAGCTAATGCTAACGCTAGGTAATAGACAGCATGTACTTAAACATTTTTCGTTAGTACACTCATAATCATGGATATAGGAGGAAGCGTATAGCTTAAACCCCTTGTCCTGTAAACATCTTGTATAGAACAACGCCATTATCTCGTCTACCGGAAATGGCCCGCCACGTTTAGCAAAACATGGAAGTCCGTTCCGCATAACCCCCATAGCACACTGGAATTAAGACATTCGGCGAAGGCTCTGTGAAAATGACAATAAACAAATGAACATTTCCTTAGAAAGTGCTTATAATTTTATCCCCTTGACTGTTTCCATGTCCATTTTTGTTTTTCAATCATTTATTGTAATGACATTAAATGACATGACATAGAGTACACAGAAATAACATGGGCTCTTGGCTAAAGATTGGCTGAAAAGAGAATGTAGGCATATACACCACATGGTGGTTCATGACTGAAGCAGGGTTGTTGCTAATTTGAATGCTGAGAGCCACACCTTTCCCAATGGAATTTCAGAACCTCAGAACCCGCTGTGTCTCCAGAGATGCCTAGAGGAGATGTAGAGATGCCTGTTGGGAAAATAGGCCTCCATTCCTCTGAATTATTTTAATCTGAAACTAAAATAAAAACCAGTCACAGCATAGCAAGACCAGGCTTGCATGTGTTATGCAGAGAGTGCATGTTGAATTAGTATAAAGTTGTTTCTAAGGTTGACAGTGTTGTGCAATGAGAAAACAATATAGATGCAAAAATGTTTACAATGAAAGGTACCTACTTCAATTACAATATTTAATTGTAAAACTTAGATTAGGTAGAGTCTTAACAGCAGATTAGGTAGAGTCTTCACAGCTGCAAATCACAAAAAACATAAACTTATGTAAAACATGTTTTTATGACTTAAAACATTTGTACAATTATTTTAAGGCCCTAAATAAAGTACCTTTGGTGAGAATAATCAAGCTTTTGCTGTTTTATCCCCACCAAGATTGCCAGACTGGATGGTCAACTTTGTAAAAATCCATGAATATGGAGCATAGATAGTACAAAAACTTGATGTGATAGAGCAAATCTGACCTGGATTTAGATTCAGCAGCCCAAAATGAGCCAAAACCAGTTTCCAAAGTCCATGCAAGAAAGAAAAACATTTTTTTTGTAGACCAGTGAATTATCAGACACATTTAGCTAACTCGAACACCTGCTACAGATTGGGTTGGGATGCCACATGACAATGAATACATTTTAAACTGTTGGGCATTTAGCAGACGCTCTTATCCAGAGTGACAGTTTATATTTATTTTATATGCATTCCAGTTATACAGCTGGATATTTAAGCAATTCAGGTTAAGTACTGTGCTCAAGGGTGCAATGTCAGTCCCCCACCTGGGAATCAAACCTGCAACCTCTTACAAGCCCAATTCTCTAACTCTTATATTACACTGCCACCACTACACTGTAGATCTTAAATACAGGACAGAATGATTGTATTTCTGTGCACTCACAATAGAAATGGCCCTGGCATGAGAGCAGGGAGGACCTGTATCTCTGAATTCAACTATTTTCTTTGACTCATCTTCACTCCAGAGACATCGGCACTGTTGACATTGTTTTCATTGTTGCATCTTTTTAGTGTTTGACATTTTCTGATATTAAACGAGGAATGACAGGGGGACATACTAAATGATTGGAGCCTTTGCTTTGAAATGTAATTTGTGTGAAATGTTATTCATTTACATTTTAGAACTTCAAAAGACAGTTGTGACATAATGCTGTATTGTATCATTGCAGCTTAAATGTATTTTCAGTTGATGCAGAGAGACAGATTACTTATTTTAAACCACCGCGATGCTGCAATGAAAAACCTCTGGTGATGAGTATTAACGCCAATTTTAATTCAAGTAAATGTAACCGTGACAACATTTTGGTTGTCATGGCAATAAGTCAAAATAAACACACCATAACTCATCAATGATGTTTGGTTATTGAGCTGGAACTCCAAATCTCAGTGCACCTTTCAGAGGGCGAGCAATGGTGGGGTAAGGCCGCATGGAATTATACAAGTGACAAATGAAAGCACAGAATTATTACTCTGCTCTAGGGGCCTCATTATTTGCTGGCTTTGTCTAAAAGTAATATTTGATGGCAGACAGGGAGAATCCATCACCATCACCATCACCCAGAGATCAAAGGTTTCTGATGGCAAGGTTATCCTTGCCAAATTGCAAGTTGCCCCAAAAGCAACTCCTCTGGCCAAGTGCAACTCCTCTGGCCAATTTGTCAGCCTGCACTAGCTGTCCATGAAGTTTCCTTATCCAACACTATAACTGTGCAGCTCAGCTGGTGGGCTGTGAAGAGAAAGCAAGTGGTGACTGGAAGAATGTGCTTCAGTGCATGAATGTGAGGACAGTGCATACTTGTCTCCGCACTCCAGAATTGACGGATGGGTGAGTGAGGTACCATGACACCAGAAATGGGTGGAGCTACCGTTTGCTATCATAGCTCACTGATTTGAACAAATCATTGTGTTGTGTTGTGAACAGTAAAACCTTTTGATTGGTCCAAACATGTCATTGCTTGACAGCGAATAGGTTCCACAGTAGGTCCACCCAGTTTTGGTGTCATGATACCTCATTCTACCATCACTACGTTGCAACAATGAGGCGGGTCTATGAATACACTCTGTATTGGGAGAAAGTTTTTAAAAATCATTTTAAATTTAAAAGGGAAAACTAAGAAAACTTGATTATGCATAATTACATGACTCAATGAATGTATGGCACCTTTTGCATAGCTCATGTCATCTTCATTTAAAAATCTTTGGCTCGGCGGATATAGTACTTTACATTTGAAAAGAAGGATTATAAATACAGATTTCATAAAACTGAAAGGGGAAAGGAGGTAATTTTTGAGAACTGATAAGACAGAATAGCCTTCTGTTGTAGATCCCCAGACAGGCAGCAATCTGAAATGCATCTTTGAGGACATAATTGTTTCCACTTGCACTCCTTAAAGGCTTTCTGCCTCACCAGCTCTGTTGAGAGCTATGCAATTCTGAATGCAGGGGCGGTGGCTGCTCTGTGTTTTAGTGATGAACCGTGACCCTGTGCAATGCAATACACAGAATAAAACTGTCATCCCAAAGTGACATTCTGAAGAAAAGCAAGCAAGTATACAGGGGAAAAGGGAGGAGAAGGAGAGAAAATGATTTCAAAATGTGAAGGGGCTCTGTCTAAAATTTGAACAAAGGCAATTGCCTTAGTGTTTGGTTTGTATTGAGAATCAATGAGCTTTGAGATGTAACCTAACAGCCATGGGTCTGCAAAGGCCTCCCTATGAATTTTTGATCAAAGTACGTGTCCTTGGTAAGGGATGTGACTTTTCCACAGAGCAGCCAATTTACTCACATGTTTCATAAAATGAACCTTCTGCGGAAGAATCACTACCTGCTGCTTCGTCTCTATTCCATCCTCGCTGAGGCATGTGATTGCGAAAATATAATAAATGATATTAAAAATATTTACATATTTTGCTTTTTCTCAAAGCCTGGGAGGCCTTCATGACCATCATGAGCTCACAGAGCTCCTTGCATGGGATATGGATGGTACAGTGGTCACACAAGAGGTGACATTGGTGGACAATATTAGGAAAAAACATAACAAAAAACCAAAATGGCCGTTTTATATATACATAGTGAAAATCATGTAGTTGATGTTTTTTTCTGAACGCTTAACAAGGATTTATGCAGAATATCCATATGGCATACCACCATTGAATGTCATCATCAGATAGAGAAAGCAGCTAATTGAGCCATTGCATTCAGACAATACGATAAGCCCTGGAGAATGGGTTTATAATTGCAGAGCGCCATCATTCTGACGTGATGGTTGATGTGTTTGTGCAGACGTCACCTTTAGCACGTGTCGCTCAGGGAGCACAGAAACCCGGCGGGCGTTTGCAGGAGTACTAAAAATAAATCACATAGAAATGCATAAGGGGTGTCGCAAAAGCCCTGAGAGAATGTTGACATGCGTTTGCGGGCGATGGCGTAAAGGCTGATAATAAATCTGCCCGTGACCCTGAGTTCAGAGTATTCTGGAAGGCTGAGACACGGTGACATAAAAACTCAGCGTTCTTCCTGATAGATGGACAATTAAAACGCGGCACAGCTCGTCTCTCTGCTGATGCACGCAAACGCACGCAGCAGGACCCGCCGCCCTCAGCAAAGCCGTTTCTCGGACCACGCACGTTTAAGCCCGAACATCGATTTTCGACAGAGTCGATTGTGTGCGCCGAGATGGCTTCGCTTAATGTCAGCCTGCCTCTGAGACGGTGCGGAATTAAGGCTGCCGTTATCGACACGATCCTTCCCAAGGCCGCCGTTGGGAAGAAGTGGAGTTGAGCTGAAATGAAACCGTGGCACGAAATATGAAACAAACTCTAGGGCCAGACAAAGCCCGGATCAGCCCGTTCTGCATAATCTCACAGCTGTGAGCATCATCCCTTCCTGCCTCCTCTCCGTCCCTTCACACAATTCATACAGTCCTTCACTGCTGCACCAAATGTTTTTTAATTTGCTCTTGAACTATTCAGACAGCCCTACAATTGCTCTGTTTTGGAGGTACTGTATGCTGTCTTACATTAAGTAAAATGATGCAGGTGAATGTTCGACTCTCTCGAGGTGCCAGGCAGATGAGTCTAAATGGAGCTCACACTTACAATCCAGGAAAGATTTGCTTGCAGGACTAACCGCTGCAAAAAAACTATATTGAAGGTCTGGATGGAGTCTATTCAGCAGCTATGACTGTTGAATTGTATGCAACATCTCCTTTCTCTACCTGGTCGAGGGGAGGAGGTTCATAATATATATATATATATATATTGTAGTGCCCCTTGGGGTGGGGTGACACTCAAGGACCTTTTTAGAGGGCGTAGGGAGTTGAATAATCTGGAGGAGGCAGTATTCCAAGCAAAACAATACTTTTATTAAACTAATTCTTAACAAAACAGGATTGGGTAATCAGGGAAATCAAGCACATTTAGTGCATAATCCTTCTCTCCTTCTCTCATAAAATCCAAAGTCAATACACAAACAGGTTTCTTAAAACAATACAATTCAAACCAGTATACAATCCAAAACAATTTCCAAAATGATCTCTCTCTCTCTCACTCTCTCACTCTCTCACTCAGTCACCACCAGCACCACCACCACCACCACCACCACCACCACCACCACCACCCACCACCACCACCACCACCACCACTCTCCACTACTCCACCCTACTCCACCACACTCCACCACACAACATGACAAAAAAACTGCCCTTTATACATTTTCCGAAATTGACATCAGCTGCCATGAGTCCTCATTGCTTTATTTGCTTCAGCTGGTAGTCAGGTGTGGGACTGCAGTCTGCTGCTGGGAACTGTAGTCCTCTTTGACTCTAGTGGCTCCTGAGAGTTAAAGGACCAGGCAGCCATTTCCTTGTACTGCCTCTTGGGATGCCACATATATATATATATATATATATATATTTAAACAGACATACAATATTGATGTGATAAAAATTAGACTACAAGTTTAGCTTTATTAGCTGATTACAGTGCTTGAGCTCATGATGTGGTGAACATTCTGAAAACTTAGGTCATCTTTACACTACAGTTTAAATGTGTTTTTGTATCTACACATTTGGGCACAATATCTGTCTTTAGACTATGACTAAATGTAGCATGGAAATATTTCCAGTGAGAATAGATTCCACGGCACTTCAGCTACACATGCGCAGCATGGGCATAATTTATGAGGGATGTGGAACAATAACAGTGACTGTTGTCATTTATTTTGCTTCTATAATAAGCATGTCAATTATCTGAATAATCCACTGGCAAGCAATGCTACACTTTTCTCTTAATTGGATCTTTGTCATCAATATACCTTGAATTTGTGCACGGAAATTAAGAGCAGCCTCCACAAGTGGGATAAATGAATCTGTGGATAGGAGAAAATGCTGCACAATTATGTGATGTAAAGAAAATCACCAATAAATGACTATTCCAGATGTAAATATTGGCATTGTAGCAATGAAACTTGTCAGAAACACTACTGAGACCAGATGTAAATGCATATCACATATTTACAACAAGATTTCTCTATACACTATCATCTGAGACCACCCGCTGAGGTCTGAAGGCGTTCCAGATCTCTCGTACCCTATCTCCGAGTGTGCCATGGAAATCTCTTATCGAATGCGCAAGAGATTTTTCTCTTTAGACTATACAAAATATTTGTGTGGAATGCACCTTTCCACTGAATCTATATTCCCCTTTTTCATAGTGTAAAGACGCCCTAGGAAGCTGAGCACATTTGGCACCTCCATGAGGAGAAACGATTAAATGCAGGTCAGAAAAAGACATTAACACCCCATGGAAGAAATGAACAGGGTGGCTTGACATCTAAATAATGACTTAAAGTCAGTTACTTGAATAAAGTACTTGACCTTTCAATGGGTCTCCACCTACCATGGTTACAGTTGCTACCTGTCACATGCCACGTGACAAACCCTGGATGGGAACAGAGCAGACTGGAGACACGGAGTGGAGTTTGTCGGTCTACAGACCGGATTTTATTTATTTTGTCCTGTCTCTTCCCCCAGACATGGGGAAGAGACAGTGGGAGTAGCAGGTTAACATATAACAAACACAAACACAGACACAAAATCTTCACCCTACTCACCGCAAAGCTTTCGGGTAAAAACAACGAACGAAAATAACAAACTAAAATAATCATAACTTACAGGACACCGCGCCTCTTCCTCCGGAGTTCAAGACAAAGACACCAGTCTAACTCACTCACACAACACGACAAGACTGACTGACTCCCCAATCACCCAATCACAATCACTCAACTCACATTCTCACAGACACCCAATCGACTTCCATATCAATTGACTGATTGACACCAATTAAATAATTAAATAATAATTAAACCAATTATGGCCTTTGGAGCAACCTTCCGGGCCACGGTTTACTCTCACACCCTGTGAGAGTGCCAAACCTGCCCCCGGAAAGTCTACCTGCTCCAAAGGCCTCCACAACATGTAGACACAGGCAAGCATGCCACTTCCACGTGGCCGAGACCGACGCCCTCCACACTACCTTTGCCTAGCTACCGCATAATTCACATGCAACATGCAGTTACAGCTAGACTGCTAAAGGAGCTATTCTGTTCTTCCACTTGATGAAATTTGATTTACCCAAGAATGACATAAGAACATAATAAGAACATAAGAATACATAATGATGAGAACGGGCCGTTCGGCCCATCTAGGACTCATCATGTCCTAATCTAAAGAGTATCTAGTATTACATCTAGCCTTGACTTGAATAGTGTTGTTTCCTCTACTACCTGACCTGGCAAGCTGTTCCAGGCATTGACAACTCTCTGTGTAAAGAAAAACTTCCTAATATCTGTGCAGATTTGCCTTTAACTAATTTCCACCTGTGGCCTCTTGTTCTGCTGGCCCCACTTATCTCAAAAAATCTTTGGTATTTTACTTTGTTAATCCCTTTTAGGAATTTAAAAATCAATCAAATCCCCCCTAAGTCTCCGTTTGCTAAGTTTAAATAGATTGAGTGCCTTAAGTCTATCATCATAACTTTTACCTTTCATACCAGGTATCGGTTTAGTTGCCCTTCTTTGGACTTTTTCAAGAGCTTCTATATCTTTCTTGTAGTGCGGTTCCCAGAACTGCACACAGTATTCTAAGTGCGGTCTGACAAAGGCATTATATAACATTAATATAACCTCCTTTGATTTATACTCAATACTTTTTGCTATGTATCCCAGCATCCTGTTGGCGTTTTTCACTGCTGTAGCACACTGCTTTGATGCAGATAGGCTTTGATCAACTACAATTCCTAAGTCCTTTTCAAATTGAACACCTACTAACTTTTCTCCTCCCATAAAATACTCCTGTCTAATGTTTTTATTTCCCACATGCATAACTTTACATTTAGTAATATTGAACGTCATCTGCCATGTATCTGCCCATTTTTTGATTTTGTTTAAATCATCTTGGATTACTTTAGTCGATTCCAAACTGTTTGCCAAACCCCCAAGTTTAGTATCATCTGCAAATTTAACTATTTTGCTACTAATGTCCATATCAAGATCTCATCTCATCTCATCTCATTGTCTAAGCTGCTTATTCCTGGTCAGGGTCGCGGGGGGCTGGAGCCTATCCCAGCATGCATAGGGGCGAGAGGCAGGAATAAACCCTGGACAGGTCGCCAATCTTTCGCAGGGCACACACACCATTCACTCACACACTCATACCTACGGGCAATTTAGACTCTCCAATTAGGCTAACGTGCATGTCTTTGGACTGTGGGGGAAACCGGAGTACCCGGAGGAAACCCATGCGGACACGGGGAGAACATGCAAACTCCACACAGAAAGGCCCCCGGCCTGGATTCGAACCCGAGACCTTCTTGCTGTGAGGCGACAGTGCTATCCACTGCACCACCGTGCCGCCCACCATATCAAGATCATTTATGTAAATAAGGAAGAGCAGAGGTCCCAGCACCGATCCCTGCGGGACACCACTGCCCACAGCACCGAGGTCAGATTCGGCCCCACCTACTGTTACTCTTTGTATTCCCCCTTGCAGCCACTTTTTAACCCACTGTGAAACTACTCCTGCAATTCCTACTGATTTCATTTTAGCAATGAGCCTCTCATGTGGTACCTTGTCAAATGCTTTCTGAAAGTCCAAATATATAATATCATAAGCCTGGTTCAGGTCAACACACTTTGTAGCCTCTTCGAAAAAGTCCAGGAGGTTTGTTAGGCATGACCTCTCTTTGAGAAATCCATGTTGGCTCTCCCTTAAAATACTATTATTTTTCAAGAATGATTCCAACTTATCCCTAATAATTCCACATTTTCCAGCATTTTACATCCGATGCTTATAATTGGAATTAAACTGACAGTCATCTATATTTCTCCTGTGGTCAGTATAGCGGTCCCCCTTCTTATATATTGGAATTATACTACCCTGCTTCCAGTCATCTGAGAGTCTATTTCTCCAGTGATTATGGATTGAATGAAAATATCTGTCAATGGTTTATATATAATTTCCCCAAGTTCTTTGAGTACTCTGGGATATATGCCAAGACTTATTTGTCTTAAGTTTTTGTAGTTGTTGTAGTACTTCTACGTCCCTTATTTCAAAGTCCTCCAAAACATTCTGTACCTTGTCTATACATTTAGGCATATTTATAACCTCTTCTCTAGTCTTTAGTGTGTTTGCAATGTCCTTATTATTATAAAAGTTCCTTCCTTATTCTTAATGCACTTAACCTCATCCTTAACTTTCCTTTTTCTACTACAATATTGAAAAAACTTCTTAGGATTACTTTTTGCATCTTGGGAAATTTTAATTTCAAACCGCCTTTTAGCTGATCTTATTTCCTTTTTAGCCTTAGCCTGCATATTACAATAATCTAACTTGCTTCTCTCTGAGTTATCCTTTTTATATATTCTGTACAGTCCTTTCTTTTGCCTCAAAATCTCCCGTAAAGATTTAGTCATCCACTGCGGAGACTGTTTTTTCTATTTTTCCTTACTTTGGGGATTTTCCATTACAATAACCCTTTTAAATATAGTCAATTTTTCATTCACAGTTCTGCAATCTAGAAGTTTTACCCAATCTATATTACTTAAATTCTCTCTCATTTTATTAAAGTCAGCTCGTCTAAAATTAAAAATTCGAGAGTTAGAGGAGGCTGTCTTAACTTGCCAAAAAATATCAAAAATAACTGCACTGTGATCACTTGCCCCTATTGGTTCTCCTACCTCTGTGCTGGAAATTCTATCAGGATTGTTACACAAAACCAGATCCAGTATTGATTTCCCTCTCGTAGGCTGAGTAACAGACTGTACCAAAAAGCAGTCATTGACCATATCTAAAAACTCCTCTTCACATTTGCCCTGACCTGTCACTATCTCCCAATTGATAGAGGGGTAATTGAAGTCGCCCATTATTATTGTCTCTCCTTCAGCACATATTTGTTTTATGTTACCAAAGAGCATACTATTTATGTTACCCGTCCCGCTTGTACAGGTCACCCCTGTTCCAAAAGGAGTCCCAGTGCCCCATAAACCTGTACCCCTCTTTCCTGCACCAGGTTTGTAGCCACGTATTTTCATAACTGAGTTTGATGGAACAAGAACAAGAAGGTTTTGGATTTGACAAAAGTTTCTCTGTGAATTACAGCATAAACAAGAACAATTTATACTCCGCATCATAATTATAGCCACAGATAGTCAAGGTACGAACTACACCTACACAAGTGCTCTTTCAGAACTTTCCTTATGAGGAGCATATATTTATAGATAGATTTTTCTGGTTAAAATGAGTGAAGTGTATTAAGTCAGCTACTTCTTCCTTTTTCTTAATAACAAGGTATCATTGATTATGTAGTATTACATTTTAGCTCATTACATAGCAATGATATGTAATGTAGTCAAATATGGACTGCATGTGAAATGTCAGAGTATATTTTATGACTGTAATAAAATAATTTCCATATTCCGGGTTTCACTTAACAGTGCAGTGACAAATGTGTAATGTAATGTAATGATAGTTTCATTGTGCGGTTATGGAATCTTGCTGAATTTTCAGTAAACCGAATAGATGTAGTGAACAAAAAATTGAAACACCAATGTAAAGTCACTGCATAGGGTGTTGATCCCCAACAGATGGTTGGTATGGTTAGTATGGCTGCATGCACTGTGATAAAGTCTACTCTTCCGCAAGAAATTCTAACTCCTACTTAGTTGCTGGAAGTGGCAAACAGGAATTGTACCAGAATATCCCATAAATGCTCAGTTGGGTTCTGATTTGGTGATTGAGAAAGCCATGACATATTACTAATGTCAGTGTAATGCTCATCAAACACATTATCTGTGCATGGTGGCATTGCCATCTTGAAAGACACCCCTCTCTATGGGAAAGAAATGCTTTAACATGGGGTGAAGATAATCACTCAGTACCATTAGTAACGATTGACATCAAACTTGTCTTATTCGAAGGGTATGAATGCACCCAAATCCTGTGAGGACAATGCACCCCACACTGTTACAGAACCACATGAAGCCTTCAATGTTGGGACACTGTTGTGTTTCCATTTTCTTTTCACTGGCTCTACATTTTTAAATTATTGGATATTTATGACATATTTTTCTTTAATTACATGTTTTAAAAGGCACCAGTGCATTATTGCATTACAAATATTGCAATTAAGAAAACAAGTGAATTGGAATTCCATGTTAAAAATTTTCAGCTATCATTGTGCTTAGCCGGAGAAATTATTATTATTCAGTGTGTTTAACTATTAACCTCTCATTTAATAAGTTATGCAGGTGCTTATCTCACATCAGAGTGCGTGTACCTCAAAAATCTTAAAACCTGCAAAGTAGAAACATCTTCACTCATCATTATTTGACTTGAATTAGACTTGATGCTTCATGACTCAGGACTCGACTTGGACTCGAGGTTTGTTTGAATGTTTTCCTATGATCCCTGTCACCGTCAGTTTAATAAATGTTTATGGTACACATAATCTGTGTCTGAATAATAACTGAAGCATCTATCAGCATGGTGGGGAAACCAAAGTTTGAAGAAGGCAAGACAATATGAACAGTTTAAAAGCTGATTGGTCATTCAAGTAATTTTTAGGTTTATGCATTGCAACCTGACCATAGTATTCCTCTCAATGGACTGTTCTTGATTAAACTGCTTTCTCATGCCCTTGATTGCTATGGTTTGATGAGTCAACAATGTATACCCCATGCCAGATGGTTCTGGAGCGGCGCCTGACACATCCTTCTGAGATACCACCATCAAAAAAAAACATGAAATGATGAAATTTCTTCAACCAATTAAGATATTTTATGTTAGTTTTTCCTCTATTTTTGCCATTGCCTGTATATAGAATAGCCTATATAGACTTGCTTCATTACTATTATAACAATAAATATTCTTTGCTGAATACATTTTTCTCTGAGCATACATCAACGTTAAGAGTGCATATTCCATTCAAAAAATGTATTTGCAGATGTAGTTGATGTCAAGATTCATTAAATAAATGTGGTCAGATCAAGGTCAGATCAAAGGTCAGATCAAATCTGTGGGCTGCTCCTCAGCTATAACCTATTTCTGTGGATCCTGCTACTTTGATTGGCATTTCACAGCTTTGTGATGTGTTCACTTTTCTACAAGTAAATTATCTGCTTCCCGCATCCAGCAAACAGTATGCCCATGGTGATGCACTTCATTCATATATGTATGCCAACAACCAATGGGCCCAATTAATTCGTGTTGATTCTACATTTTAGCTGCTGCAGTTCTCATAGTGGCCCCTCTCTTTCATCGCTGCTTGCATGTTGTATAAAAGTGAATAACCATACAAGATTATTTTTAGCTTGTTTTTCAATTTGTTGCACTAATCTAAATTATTGGAATGATGCTGAAGTTTCATGCCAAAATAAGCTAATAACGCCTTTGCAACAGTCTGTAAACATATCCATGTGATGATGTGAATACAAATCATACATTCTGCCCAAAAGGAAGGTTACATGTTTTGGTTGGATGCAGATGTATTAAACAAACTGCAAAGATGTAAAACAACATCTGTACCTATAAATTCCCTATAGCATCAGAATGATGCGTGTGAAGCAAGTCTGATCTAAAAAGCATCTCTATAAAGCGTGTCCTTTTAATTTTGCATTCATCATGCTTTGTTCTTGGCAGTGTCTTTCAAGCTGCATTTGGTTTGTTTTATGCATTTAATATGTGACAACATGCCTATGATTCATTTGATCACATTTATTTGGTCTCTGATGCACAAGCTCAGGTTCCCATTCCATGTCGGATGAATACAATAATAACAGAACATATATAGTATGTGTATACAGAAAAACGGGAACATTAGGCACCGAGCACACCTTTTGATGAAATATAAGTGTGACGGTACTACATTGAAAATAAACTGTTTAATGCTCCCAAGCCAATTTGGATGTTGTATTTTTTTATTACCCTTTATTTTATTCCAGTTTAAGCCGGAAAGCTTGATCAAAAAAGGATGAGGTAATGCTTTGCCTGCTTTCTGGAGCGTTTACTCTTATTGTAAAAGTGCCACGCCTCTCACTCGGATGTGTTTGAGTCGTCATTCGTTGCCTCGCCGCTGCCTCCCTCATCAATAATGCAGTCCCTCTGCAACCAACTGCTCAAACCATGTAATGAAGCGATCAGACCTCTGGATTTGCATCAAGCTCTTTCGGTCTCAACCATGGCTTTAGGGAGCGCACACGTATTGCTGAATGCATGATTAATGCTAAGGCAACAACTATGCCCTCTAGATCACCAGCAGGTCCTGACCAGTGTTTTATACTCAGTGCATCCATATGCCCTGTGAACAAAAACAAAATCCTACATACGCCCCTGCACTCTATGGGGCAAATCAGTGCCCCCCCCCCTCTCCTACATCCATTCTGCCTTTGGGCCCCTCCAGAAAGTTAAGGAGAATGATAAACCACCCATCTGAGACTACCCCCAAGACCAGGTGTTTCATCTACTGTGTACAAAAGTTGAGATTGAATGTCAAATATTGATGAAAGAGAACTTCTCCTTTGCCTGTTGTTTTTAGTAAAGTCATAAATTCAACACATAAAAGCATGGTTTGGAGATAAAAAATCTAAAATTACACAATGGTAAAACTATTGTTTTCAGACTTTCTCACTCGGTAGAGACATGGTGATGCAAAGCATTGAGGAGGAATGGTAAGACCATCTGCATCCAATTTACAGGTAGGTCATAAAGCTAGATTCCTGGAATTAAATTGTGTCCAGGAGTAGCTCTAATTAAAGGTTGTGGAAGCGTGTTTACTGTCTGCGGTTCAAGCACCAGACGTCCCTTCACTGTCCTGCACTCATGTAGCATGTAGTTGTGAGGGTGGGGGACAGTCTAATTTGACTGTGCCATTAAACTTTATAAGGTTCTTTACAAGGACTGCTTCAGGGTCACCCACATTTCCCACTGGTAAATGGATGCCAGAGCATATTGAGTGCCATGCCAGTACCATTGCCTTGAGAAAAATGGAAAGAGGCAGCAGGGCTGGCACCAGAAACTCCAGCACATTGAGAGCACAACTGAACACAGATACAGCCAGCCACAGCATGCTAACCAGCAGCAGGGACTCTCGTACCTTCAGTGTAGTCCCAGGGTCAAATCTAGTTATCCAGCTGATGAGTGGATGCTTGGGCCATCTGTAACTTATCTGCCTGTGTCAGACTCAAGGAGCAGTGACCATATGGCCTCCTTCCCCAGCATCTGAGACCTTGATGCCCTGAGGGCTTGCAAGCCGCTCAGTCCGGACTTGCTGTCACCCGCTTCCAGCTCCCCGCGCTGTCAACCCAGAGACACTCCAGAATCGCGCAAGCTTGTATCTGATTGGAAGGGCCCAGCTGTTGTTTCGAACCAGGTCAAATCCCAAACCTCTTCCAAATAGGCTGTTCTCTCTCCTCAAGGTGTCTTTGGGTTGAAGTCTTGACAGGCTCACCCCCACCCATGCGAATGCTCTTGGAGGGAATACGCTGAAGTATGGGCCTGAAAGAGCTGCGCAAATGCTCCAGAGAAAGAGGAAGTTGAGGACACCTTGTTTTCTCCCCCGCTGCAGTGCAGTGACAGATGTGGAGAGCAATGCATTAAAGTCATGTCGGTGATTAATCAAATTATGTCGCCAACGTATAGATGTTGCTTTAAGGTAAACGCAGTACAATGGATCCAGGAGCAGTATGGATTGGGTGCCCGACTTTGAATGCAACTTTGAACACATCCAATGTCCAACACAGGTGATACCTGTGTTGGTCTATAAGGAAAAATATAAGTTGTGATCTGTGAATTCATTTTGATTTAGTTGGACTGCTACCAGAGAACGCTAACTCATATAAAATTGATTATTTATGATTTGCTCAGATCTGTACAGCAGCCAGAAAAGGCAAGGCTAATTTCTGCACTCATGACTGCAAATTGGGGGTGGTCGGATGGTGGATGTTTCTCTGTCATTAACTTTGTAATTGAAACAGGCAGCTAATGCATATATAATTACACTGCGGCACTACTGTACAAAACGTGAGACCCGACAGAGACTTAGCAGCTTGGAAGCTGGCCACTTCCACACACAGCTGGCAGTGGATGTCTCACAACAGCTGCCATAGGGGTCATCTGACAAATAAAAGCCCACAACTGTCCACAATTTAGAGAGCTTGGACTCATCGATCAGGCTTTCCTCAAACCAATCTTAAAATGTTGACAGCTCACACCTTAACGATTTAATAATTTCATTATGTGCTTAAGATTGCTAAGGATTGTAGCCACATCAACGCTAAATGACTTACATTTTGAATGTAGCATATTTTAATTGATTGGATCTGGACAACAAACATTACAACAAACAGCACTTACAACAAAGCCAGTAATTTACTCTTTTTTGTTGTTGTTGTTTTTATTTTAAATGCAATGCAATTTAGAATAGTTTAAATGCAAAGACATTTGGGCAGCTAGACCTTCAGACTAGACCTTTGTATGTGTGATGAAAGTAATTCTGCCAACTTTGTGTACATTTTATCATCTAAGATTATCCATTGCTTTGCCAACAATGGATATAGAATGACTAGATCTGAAGAACCCTTCAGATTGGTACATAGGGGGTTGAAAATCACAGGGAGGCAGTGATACAGTAGTGATCTTTGCCTGCCCGTAGTCCAGTTAAACTTTTAGTTACATTTTAGTATGGCACTTGTAAAGGTATATTGCTAACAAAAAATTGTTAGCCCTATCTCATAAATTACATTTTGCTACTGTCAATATAGTAACACTCAACTGCACTTTGATGCATGTCCCACACTAAGAGGTCCCCCCATAAAATACACACAGTAATTTGCTGTCATGTAGTTGTGTTTGTCAGGCTGAAAATGACATATTTCCCAACTGTCTGCTTTACCACCTACACTGCTGTCATCACAAACGCTTTCCAGCGAAATGGGGAGACTGATGTTTTTGCCAACAATCCCTCACCATCCATCAACTCCGATATAAAAACAGTTTTAAGAGGCGCCCAGGTCCCTTCGTCGTGTCTGGTAATGTGCGTTAACCTTGCATTTCATGTAATTTTCCTCAGTTTGTTTGGATGCAAGAGAGTTTTTACCTTGAACCCTGGACCTTGGATAAAATCAAAAGCAGTCATTAGATGCAGGTCGGGTCAGATGAAATGGTATGCTGCGTGTACATTTCCTGACCACTCAGACCTGACGTTCACAGAGCAACAGTGATGATTATGTCTAGCTTCAGATCAAGAGCAATATGCAGATTTAAAATGAGAGATCTCTCTATGAGAGAGTACAGGCTATAAAAAAAGTCAACTGGACCAGATGAATTAGAATACAAGAAAACAGTGAGCTTTGAACTGAAGCTGTACTACTTTGGCCAGGTCTCCCTTGAAAAAGAGACGAGGGCTTCTCTCCTGGATAAGTACACAAATAAATTATAATAAAAACTAAATTAGCCATTAATGCCAGTATCTGCCTTTTTTAATTCTGGAGGAAGGGCAGAGTTTGCAAGGTGTGGTACTTTATTAGGCTTTGATATTCCCAATTTCACACATAATGTGGCAAAAAAAAACTTGTGTGTGTGCTTGTTGGATCTTGTCTGTGGCTCCCTATTTGAAATTCCTATTAGATGACACAAACCCAGTATACAGTACATTGGGTTTTACATAGCTGCGGAAATCATGCTGACATTTCACTGATTGACCACCGTACATCCAGAAATGCAAATCTCAGTCATTAACAATGCATAATTGAAATTCCCGAAGATGATGAGTGGATCATTGAACAGGATCGGCTGAGGATTTCACTACCAGTCTGATGTTTAGAATAAGCACTGAATAAAGCAGACAACTCCTACATATGATAAAGCTGTCAGGGACCTCCAGGACATTATAGATTTTCAACCTTTTGAGCTGTCCTCCAAGAACCACCAGCCTAGTTAGGCAGCCCGGCTGGAGCCTCCTCTGTTCCAGTGAACAACTGGTTCTGCCTGAAAGGACAGACAGCTGTTAATGTGGTGCGGTTGTGTTACTTTCTGACTGATTTTGATCTAATCTAAAATCTTGAAAGATCTGGATGTGACAAGGGAGTGGAGGTAATAAGCAATAAGCTCATTTGCAAACCAGGCTTAACTCCCTGAGACTAAATGTATGTTGAAAAATGATATAGCTTACCTAGATCACTGGCATCAGGTCCTTTTCTGTAAATGTTCTAATAAATAATGAAATGACAGATGAGGGTTATGTATGGTCATGTAATTGGGTTACACTTTACACAAATATGCATTCCTAAAGCCTACTAGCATGTATATCATTTTAACTAATGCAGCACATCTTTATTAATCATTCATGCACAGGTGTGCAGGAATTATGGTCAGAGGGTTGACCTCAACTCAAGCGACATCATGCATTATGTAACATGTTTGAACATGCTTTTACATAACATTTTATGTCACCCTTCATATTTACATATGAATCATATAAATATAAAGACTTCCCTTCACATTAATGAAGGAATATTGTATTTGATTCATTAAGGTTTAGAAAGTATGACCCAGGGGGGCCTCCCGCATGGTCCAGTGGTTATAACGTTCGACGCTGGCCACGGCGACCAGGGTTCGATTCCCCGTTGCGCCAGAGTCAGCTTTGGCTGGGAGTACCACCAGGGGCGGCGATTGGCTGTCCGCCCCAGGGAGGGGGGAGGGAAGCTGACAGGATGTTTGCTGCACACAGGAGTGGCTCTGGAGTACCGTGTTATGGCGACAGCCTGGCGAGTGCTGTCTCGGAGGAGACGATACTTCACCTTTGTCACTACCAGTCACAGGGCTACGGCAGCGAACTCACATTACAAGGGGGGGATTGACTTGAAAATAGCGGGTGTAATTAGTTACCAAATTGGGAGAAAATGGGAGAAAATCTGAAACAAATTCTTTAAAGAAAGTATGACCCAGAATTGTGTGTAATACAATGGACTATAGGGTAGGTGGGCACCAGGGCACTTAGGCATGTAGGTTTGGTGCCAGCATAGTCCATATTGGATCAGAACACCAAACTTACATGCCTATGTCACACACCACAATGTTGGGATTCAACCTATGAGCTAGAAATGATGGGCCACCAGAGAAGAGTGGAGGTCAATGTGTTACGATTGGCCTCGTCACATGGTAGTGATATTATTCGCCTGAGCATATTATGTTTCTCTAAATAATAACTCAACCCACATCTTGGTATAAACCAAGCTGTTTTCCACAGGGTCTATCGATGTTTGGTGTCACCAAGATTCTAATCATGGGATGATCATTTCAACTATTACCTTTAAAATATGTCTTGTAGTAAGTGTCCAAACCAGGCATGCGCTGGGCCTTCCCCCAAAGCAGAAATTAATCAGGCATGGGGTAAGGAGATCTTCCTTCCCTTCTACAAGGGTTCAAGAATTCAACACATTCCAGCATGCTTGGGAGATCTGGTACTGGCTCATACTTGAGCTCTTTTTACTTTGTTTCCTAGCTGCGTTTGTCTGCATTTTGGAGACCGCCAAACTTTCGTCATGGCTTTCGTCATTTTTCATGCCTTTCAGAAAAACAAATGTTATTTAATGTTTGTTAAGTCTGTAGATTGAACATTGAATATTTTGTCTTTCTGTTGTAACATAAATAAACAAACTCTGCTCTGCCTATCAATGCATTTGGTGATTTAATTGATAATTGGTATGCTGTGTAACAATTATTATATTAAATAAAATAAGTATATTTTACATGTAGGTTAAGTGAGGGGTTTTAACACATAATACCATTCAGAGAATAGACATTCCTGTTTATTTTACTGTTATTTTATAGATTATTGTGCATATCATGACATAATAATGATAGTATAATAATAAAGTGGTACTGACTGGATACTGCCTGGCCAAAAATTGAAATGACTTGACAAGTATTCTTGATAAACAGCAGCTTGGATACGTTGTTGATTTTAGTTTTCCATTTTGCCATGTTGTTCTTCTGAAAGTATGACGTGTGTTCTTGCCAGAACCTTTGCAAAGTAATTTTGAAATGATCCATTTAAAATTAGTTCATCCTGCTGTGTTACCACTGCCACAGTGGGAGACAATGTTCCTTGGATTAAGATAGAGAATGATTTATTCAGAAAAACCTTTTTTTTTTGCCAACTTCATAGAAATGTATGTTAACTACGCACAATGCAGTGTTCCATCATGTTCAGCACTACATTTATTGGAAAGGTTCCAAGAGTCCAGGGCCGGTATTCACAAATAATTTTATTTTACCACTAGGAGTACTCCTAAATCGCACTAAAACATTTTAGTTAGGAGTCCCCTCTTAAAACCTATTCACAAAGCTGCAAAGACAAACTCATACTAAGGAAGTCCTAGAATTTTCAAGCTAAGAGTGAGGGCGGGGTTGACGTCGTTGCTATGGATGACGTTGTGTCTCATGAACGAGCTTACTCAGAATGCCCACAGCGATTGGCTGATATAGGGGATGGGTCTCTGCTCACGATTTCAACCTAGAAAATAAATTATATGCTACTGTAAAGGGGTATGTAGGCCTACCTGTTCCTGTTATATTCTAGTGGTGTAACGGATCGCAGTTCATCCGTGATCCATACGGATCAACCCCCACAGTTCGGCACGCATATGATCCGCGGATTAATAGCTAAATTGAACCATCATAGAGAAATACAGTTTTTCTGCCGCTGTTGCGTTTTAAAGTAACAATTCCCTAAATCTCAATGCAGAGATACAGTGAAGAGATAGACAACCATGTATGTTTTGGTTTGCTTTGTTTTTCATACTAAATGCCTTTCTGGGAGGCAGGTTTTTAGAAACGCGACCGAATTAAATAAAATTTGAACATTAGCAATCTTTTAATTTTTTATTCAATTAATTCAGGCATAAAAGACCTAGTTAAATCGCCTAAGGCGTACTGAATCTAAAAATGTATTTTGTGAAATTTTCGAATAAAGATTTAGTGAAATAACTTAAATTGAAAAACTGAAATTATCATTCATTCAATTCCTTGAGAATAGCTCCTGGTAATTTCTGGTGGAAACACGCCTTTGGCCCCTGTTTTTTTTTTTTTTTTTTTTTGCTGATCCGAAAAATGATCCAATGCACCCCTATTATATTCTAATAAAGATTCTAAAATGCAAATGTAGGCTACGTGTCACTGATTTAACATGAAACCAAGAATACTGACTAGTCAATTGGTTACATGTCTGCATCTCGTAAACAATCAGCGGGTATCTATATATAATATATATAATATTATATACATAATACCCTCGCGATTGAGGCGGTACCTTTTTATGAGCTCTGTATCATTCAATATCTCCAGTGTTGATGCGATTGCGACGACGATTGCCGGCAGCAGCAGATTTTCGGACCGCTGTGAGTAGGTCTTTAGCGACTTAGAAGTCCTCTTCACTGCTTCTAACTTCTCCTGGACTTAGGAGCTGTTTTTAGCTCTCAAACCCTTTGTGAAATACTCTTATCCCAAAAATGTATGAGTCTTAAATTTATGAGTGACACGCCCATCATTTTTCGGAGTTGCTCCTAAATTGCAGAGTTAGGACCAACTTTTACACTTAAAATTATTTGTGAATACCGGCCCAGAATTGTAGTCAAAACTGTTTGTGTAATAGGCTTGGGACTTAATCTATCATTGTTTGGAACGTCTCATGGCTTTTTGACTAATGCATTCTAGATTCACAATGTTATAGTTTTTTTATTATTCACCAAGCTTTGCAACAACACCACAGGTCTATGAAACTGAAAGGAGAGAGATAAAAAATCTAAGGAAGCAAGCAGGATTTGAGATTATGCACTGACTGCACTCTAGCAAAAGCAGAACCTCAACCAATTGTGCAGTTAGAAAGAATGTTATTTGGTGCAACTAGTCATTTTCACAACTGTATATTTATGGTTTTATATCTGCCCAACTGACCCAAGTTCTATGCATTTTGTCATCTATGTTCTTTTCACACAGGAAGTACTATCTCACAGCTACCTGTGCAGTTAATTAGCTCTTGTTTGTTTGTTATGTTTGCTTTAGTCAGTTTTACTTTTAGCATCGTTCTTTCTCATTTAACTCTTAATTTCCCCTTTTATTTATTAACACCCGTCGCTTTTGTTACTTTGAACTCAAATTTGATTTACTAATGGCTGCTTGGATTTCCCCCAGATACCGACATTAGGTCTGTGAAAATATGTGGTATGTGCGAAATGTTTAAAAGGGTTGCTGAGGAAGATGAAGAGCGGGCACTGGGCCAATCGTTGGTCTGCTTGGGCTATTAGGGTGTGTCAAAAAACATGAAGTTGTCACATGCGTTTGACCGCTTGGAATTTTGATCCACTTAATGAGCAAACCTGGCAGCATATAAATCAGTTCAATATATCAATGTTTAGGGGTCGCGCGCCTTGCAGCCGTGACATCCTCTTGTGGCCCAGACCCCATGGGACTTCTCAGGGAAAATCTCTGAGATTTCTGCATTTTCTGCAATTTCATAACATCAGATGGGTACAATCTGGGGAAGGCACAGGTCGGGAAGCTCCTCGTAACTAATGACACTGCTGAAAGAGGAGTGGCCCTCATCACGAGTCCACGGCAGTATGTGTTCACGTACTGTTGTACGTGGGAAACCAATCCCAGAATTAGCTAAATGTATTTTTATGAATACAAAACACAAATTATGTCTTCAAATGCTGTAATGTTTGAAACATTAAGAGTGTTAAACAAGACATAGTTTTCATAGAGTTACCTCTCCTGAAAATAATCAGTATGGCAGTGATGAAAGATTTCCGCAGATACGCGGATTTCCGCTTTTGCTGGATCAGAAAGCATCAACCAGGAGATTTGTGTATTTCTAATGTTTTTCTTGTTGTTGTTGTTGGGTGGTGGGGTTGGGGGGTCTTGATGCCTCATTGGTTTTCATTTGTTTTGAATCGCTACACTTAATGATAGACCAATCAGGTTGACAGTGGTACAAGCGTAGTCACTGCCACTGTGCCATGGGCATGCTAGCTAGCTAAAACCTCTAAAAACTGTGAAATGACCGCAAAGAAAGAATGACAAAAGTGATAGAGAAAAACAGTAGTTTGAGGTTAAAAGAAATTGAAAGCAGAGTAAAACACGTTGGGACTGGCTGGATAAAAAACTCTCTGTTTCAGTCAATGGGAATACTACCGAAGTGATGGTGGGTAAAGAGTTGATATTCCTGGCAAAATACTCTGCACGTATTGTTCGGATATTGTCCATTATGGCTCCAGAGAATTTAAGGCTTTGGAAGATCACATCCGTAGCAAAAATATAAAAATTTGCTTAAATGATACACAATACAATTTTGTTGATACAATTTTACCTGGCTAGTACTAGCATGGCTTACTAGCAGTCATTCATCATGAAACATTATGCCTTGCGCCCAGCTTATCTTTGGATCCGTTCCAAAACCCGACCGGCACAATGTCGGTTTGTGCAGCTCGGGCGTGGTGTCCACTCCATTTAAATCCAGCACACAAAACGGCATGTGCCACTTGTCCTGACCTGAACAAACGGTTGGTGTGCCATGTAAACAAAGTACCATGTTTAGCCTACCAACAGAATGGTAAACAATAGAGATTGCTAAACACATATTTCATACGGCTTGGCATGGCAAAATCCAAATAGAAAAGTTATTGTGTTGTCTTTGCACTTGCAAGTTGTCCAAAGATGAATTAAAATTTTGGCTTGAATTATGGTTACATAGAGACAAACACAGTGATTTAACATGTTTATTATGTTGTCCTACCTTATTTACATTTTTGTAGTACACCTTAGTACAACTTATCCTTACCAAGCAGTGTTACCACAGCTTTAAGCCACACTACCTGCCACTGTTTCATTATCAGCTGATAGATTCAGTGTCATACTTTCCGCTGGCACTCCATTTAAGCGATTTTCCCCGCCCTTGCTGCTACGCAACATGGAGCATGCCAGTATAAGCAGTGTAATGGCACACAAAATAGGCCTATTTATTAAACTAAGCTCAATAAATAAAAGAAGACTTTATTTTGATAAAACCTTATTTTTATACTTTGAGGGCCTGCTTCTTGGATTTATTCATGAATTTATACATTTTCATCTGTAAAACTCCACTGTAAACATCGCCAAAACGTCATTAAAAAAAAATAAAAAATTCAGCCTGACCACTTTCATCACTGGTATGGGGAAACCAATCCTAGAATATATGTAGTATGTAGTGTACAAACTATATAAATGTCTACTCAAATGAAAATGTCTCTGTGGTGTTTTCTCCTTCAGTGGCTTAATTGAGAAAGCGAGCTAAAGAAATTGACCACCTTCAGGTTTTCTCCCTTGCAGTGACGCATATTGCATAACGACAAGAGGATGTCATCAGGTTGCATATGGAGCTCAAGCAGAGGGATAGGCAAACAGCGAGGGAAAAACAAACAGCTGACCACTCTGAACTCTATTCTTGGAGGGGTTGCCGATGAGCAGAGCACAGCTCTGGGATCTACTGTCTGCCCAACCCCCCTGGGTCAAACATGCTGATCGCATGTCAGTGACAGGAAAAAGTTGAAGATGCTATCCAGTGGCATTAACTTTCCATCGCCGGTGAAGGAGGACTCCACCCCCCTTGCAAACTTTTTCGCTCCATGTGTGCGGATGTCCTGGTCCCTGCACCGGTAACTCCAAAATCAGTCCATTCTCCATCACAGCCGCACTCAAATGCCTGCCAGCCCAGACCACACCATAACCACAAAAAGCATACCTACACTCACAACTGTGATTATTTGTCACAGTCACTGCTTGCCTACCGGACCTACAAACATTTGTTGTTCACATCGACACAAATGACATTAGACAGTGACAGTCTGGGCCATTAAAAGTGGATTTTACTGAACTCTTGGATACCATTAAATCTTTCAGCAAACAGATCATTGTCTCCAACCCAATTCCAACATTTGATGGAGCGTTTTACTCGATTACTTTGACTTCATTCATGGCTACTATTAATATCTATGAATAGGCTACAAGTTATTGTACTATGAAAGATACTGGCTTCATTAATAACTTTGACTTGTTCTGGGGGAGGCCTCTTTTATTCAAAAGGGATGGAATTAATCCCAACAGGTGGGGGGCAGCCATGCTCTCATGGAATTTCTGAAAGTGTTATATCCTTTTGATTTTACTCAACATGTTACTGGTGCAACTCTAACTGTGGACGTACATTACATTTAATAATCTCTAGAGGTTTAAATGTTGATTTAGGTGGAATCACTGATCTCACAGTCTCTGATCATTATTTTTTGGCGTGCATGTTTGTGTTGTTAAAAGTAACTTGGAGTGAAATCACAAAGAAGCGCTATTTCAGTGCAACATCAATCACTGTGCATTGTAGCATTATAGATGATCAGTTTGTCCCTGACAAAACCTTATCAATACATGACAAAGTTGACCATTTTAACACCAGATTAAGAAATGCTGTAGGTCAGTGGTGATTTTAGAATCCATTTAGGGGGGCTTTAGTCCCCCTGTCTTTCATCTCAGCCCCCCTTAAAATGTTTAGTCATTCTTTTCTAAAAAACATTTTTACTTAATATCTATTTAAAAAAATATCACAGATAGAGAGTGATGTTTCAATTTTGAGAGTGACCACCATTGTAGTGTTTTTGTTTTGGGGAATGTAACAGTAAATTAATTACAAATGTAGGATTGTGCTTTGCATGTGTACATCTCAAATTCTCATTGGGGGCTGAGCCCCCCTAAAGGTCAAATCCCAGAATTTCCCCTGCTGTAGGTATAGCTGCCCCAGAAAGACAAAAAAGGTGAAGGTCTAGCTGCCCCAGAAAGACAAAAAAGGTGAAGGTAGCTAATTCCTTTAATAAATGAACGTGTATACCAGCTCAAGAGACACTGCCGTAAAGCTAAACGAGTGTGGAGGAAAACCAAATTAATAGTCCATAAGGACATACTTAGGAGATGTACAAACACATATAGCAATGCAGTCCATACTGAGAGGTGACTATATTTCTCAAAAACTATCAATGACAATGAAAAAAAATCCTAGAATATTATTTACAACGATCGACTGCCTACTAAATCCACCTTGCTCAGCTGATTGGCTCATAGAAGCGTCTCCATTTATGTGTGAAGATTATGCACTCTTTTTTATCAAAAGGATTTAAACCAGATCCTTTAGGTAAGCCATCAAGGCCAGTTTTAAATGTGTTTAAAAAAATTAAGGCAGAGGAACTTCGTAAAACTGTTTCACAGTTGAAATCTTCCACATGCTCCCTGGATCCCATTCCTACCTTTATCTTCAAAGAAGATCAGTGACAGACTGATTGACCATGTGCTTGACATGTTCCCAGATGAACTCTGGGAACTATCTAGACCCCTTTTTTAAGTAACTTTAGACCCATCTCCAATCTACCATTCTTGAGCAAAGTCTTAGAAAAGTTGTTTTTTAAACAGGTAAATGAATACCTCAATGTGAATAGGATTCATGAAAAAATTCAGTCTGGTTTTAAATCATATCATAGTAACAACAACACTAGTAAAAGTAGTTTTTTTTTGGTTCCACACATATCTTATTGGGAGATAATACTTTGTTACTCTTGGTAACCATGTCTAAAATAGGCATGATATTTTGTATGGTGTACCTCAATGATCTATACTTTGTAGTCCCTTGATCCCTTTTACTTTCTCTCTACATTTTGCAACTTGAGAAAATAATCAGTGAGCATGGAGTTCATTTTCATAGCTATGCAGATGATAAACAGCTGTATTTATCTGTAGCGCCAGATGATTCCAATGCACTAAATACACTATTTGACTGTTTAACAAGCATTATAAATTAGATGAATTATGATTTTCTGAAACTGAATGAAGAAAAAACTGAAATTCGAATGATTGGTAGAGCGTCAATATGAGAAAAGTTTCCAAGCAAATTTTGGCAACCTGGCTCTACAGATTAAGCCAGAAGTTAGAAACCTGGGTGTCACTCTTGATTCTGATTTGAGTTTTAAATCCCATATTGACAAAGTCACCAGAGCTGCTTTCTTTCACCTGAGAAACATTACTTGAGTCAGACCATATATCACTTCGCAAGATGCTAAGAATTCATGATTTGACTTTCTCTTGTCTAGATTATTGCAATGCACTTTTCTCTGGATTACCAAAAAACACTACAGATTAAAAAACTGCTCAAAACACACTTTTTAAAATGAGCATTATGTTAGCACCATTTTTATTTCATTTTATTTATTTATTTATTCATCTATTTATTTTGAATCTTGTTCGGTTATATTTGAGGTATTTTCCTTTAATCCCTGTCTTTTCTTGATTTTTTATTATTTTGTTTCTTATTTTATCCCATTTTCTCCCAAATTAGTAGCCAATTACGCCCTCTATTTTTCATGTCAATCCCCCCCTCGTATTGTGAGTTAGCTGCTGTAACCCTGTGACCGGTAGTGACAAAGGTGAAGTATCATCTCCTCCGAGACGGCACTCACCAGGCTGGCGACTGTAACTCCGGTACTACAGAGCCACTCCTGTGCGCAGCAAACTTCCTGTCGGCTTCCCTCCCCCTCCCTGGGGCGGACAGCCAATTGCCGCCCCTGGTGGCACTCCTGGCCAGAGCCGATGCAGCGGAATTGGACCCCGGTCGCAGTGGCCAGCGTTGAATGTTGTCTTTTATTCTCTTACAAATTTAGTTTGTATATTTTTATAGTTTTTAATTTTATAGTATCGTTTTTTTACTTTTTTGTTTGTTTTATGTTGTTGTTTTTGTTTCTGAGCTGTGAAATGTGAAATGTGCTATATACATTTATTTATTATTTATTTAGGTATGTTCATTTATTTATATTTATGTATATGTATACATATTATTACATTATTATTATTACATTATTATTATTACATTATTACAGGCATTTAGCAGACGCTCTTATCCAGAGCGACTTACAGTTTACATTTCTTTACAATCCATTTATACAGCTGGATACTAACTGAATCAATTCAGGTTAAGTACCTTGCTCAAGGGTGCAATGGCAGTGTCCCACCTGGGGATTGAACCTGCAACCTTAACGTTACAAGCCCAGTTCCCTAACCATTATACCACACTGCCTGCCTATACATATTATCTTATTATTTGTTGTGCAGTGCTCAGTCCCCTCCTGTCCTTTTAGTTTTCTTTGTTTTGGTTGTCTGCATTGTTTTTGTATAAAACATTTTGTGTAAAACATTTATTTTATTATTTTTCTAAGAAAATCTGAAAATCACAACATTCTGAAAGACAAACTCCAATGTATGTCCTTTGCCTTGGAATGAAACAGTGTTTCTAAATGGCTGTCTGAGTGACAGGGCGTGTTGGTGGAACGACAAGAAGCAATCGTGGTTATCAGTAGAGATTTTCATCTGGGAAGGTTCACATAAGTGCCACTTCCAGGTCCCAGACAAAACTACAATTAAATAACAAACAAAAGAGGCCGTCAAGAGCTGTCTCCTATGGACACAGTGGAATAGAGGAACAGACTAAGCATACCAAACAGCCAGACTACAAAAACAAAAGAACATACAATACAGATTGTTTGGTCTCCAGAGAGTGATGGAGAAACCAGCATAAATGGATAACAATCCCTCTATATAAATCAGGAGCATTGCTAATCTTTAAGGACTACTGGGCCCGGGGGCCCCGCCACTCACACCATAAGGATTACAATTCAATCTGTGCTGATTCTATGCCCATACCCAAGTTCATCAGTGACAATAAGCTGTTGGTCTAAGTAATGGTGATTAACATACACATGCACACACACACACACACACACACACACACACACACACACACTGGAATGTGTGATAATCTTAGTGATAATCAATGGCTCATTCCATGTCAAGTCACTGGGGCTAAACTCACCACCCATGGCAGTTCTTGCTGCCACTGCATCAGAGGGTACAAAATGATGAAAGAGTTGCTGTTCAAGCATTTGTTGTAAAAGTGTTTATTGGCTGCAAAGATAAAAGTACATTTATTTGAGCAAATAATGTTTGCCATTTTGTTTTCAGGTATTTCCTGTAACTAAATATTTTCAAAACTATGACTTTTTGACTGCAACTCATGACTAGAATGACCAGATATCCTGGTTTCCCAACAAATGTCTGAAAATGCTTGATGAGTAAGTTCACCTCAAAAGCATCCCCAAACCAACCCTACCATATGCTCCGGGGTCATCACATTTTTTAATGATAAGAAACCTTCACCTTATGCAATTAAAATACTTATTTTATTTTGGAAAGTGGTTGCTCACCTTGGTGTGTACATTGTACATTGTACATAGTTTTTCCCATTTCTCCTTGGACATATGTGTTATTGGAAAGTCACCACATGTCACAACAAATAATAGACAGCTCCCTAGTTTATATAAGTACTTTGAAAATAAACCCCAGGAAAAGTATTTGGTATATAACACACACCTGGGGCCAGTGGGTAAGCACTATCCCTGAATTTAATTTTCTTAAAGAACAACCCAAGGTGCCTTTTTAAAACTGCCACCGTGGCTTGAAGCTAATAACAAATACCTACTCACTCTCACAGTGTGACAGGCAGCCACTTGGGGCAAGCCGTTTCAGTCCATAAAAACATTTCAAAGTCATGGTTGATCTTCTGAATTGCCTCCCGAAGAAAGTAATGATATTTAATGATATAGTAAAGTAATGATATACAGAATAAGACAAAGTGGATGAAATAACGCAGCAATAATAAATAAATGGACCAACAAACAGCGTCTGGTATCCCATGCTGTTAATGACTTTGATTTTAAAGGCTATTTAATCATGCACATTCTCATTAATGGAAATTCAGTCTCATAAATCATTTATCAGTTGAAAATAAAATGTAAAAAAAAAGACCCATCAAAATATATATGCATTCATAAATATTTACATACGAATATCTTAACATGTGTAACTTCTCTTCACTCCTGTTTTTATTGTGCATGTCATCCTTCCAACAAACGCCTGAGGGCTGTCACAAAATGGATATTGCACACTGTTTTTCTTCAGTAATTATTGGATGCAGAGATTAGTATTTCTACAGTAAGCCCTTCTTCATGTCCTCTAATACTGACCGATTGATTTCTGATACAAGGCTTTATTGAAAAAAAACGGACTGTTGTGGCGGAGACTGAGATCCTCAAAAAGAAATTGACTAAAAAGATTTAAAATTCCAAAGTGAGTCATCTCTAATGAATGATTATGCTCATGAGCAGTATACCTGTACTCTCCCATGCAGGGAAGTACACTTGAAGTAAGTAAAGTGACATGATATGCAAAAAAGTACATTGAAGGAACCTATTAAGCTGAAATTCATCTTTTCATGGAATGTATTTCACTAATGCAATGGTAGCCCTTGAACCATTTAACAGCAAAAGCAAAAATGGTTCATGTTAAGCTTCAAGCTCAAGGATTAATTTCTCATCTGAACGTTCTAGTCTTAAAGTCTGTGAGAATAATAAAAACGACATTGTCAAGATTCTGATTGTGTCAGTATGTATGTATCTGGTACGAGAGAATAATCACTCCGGAGACAATTGTATAGTACTGGGCCAAACCTATTAGATAAAATGGGATCGACTTCAATGGTATATAAATATTACAACGACTGTCAAACTCATAAAACCATTTACTACATTGATCTAAAAGTGCAAACTTGAAAAGTAGAGAAACAGAAAAGTTAAAGCTAGAAATTTGAATTATGTATGTGCATATGTGTGTAAAGTGGGGAGGAGGGGAATTCAAAACCACAAGTCACTATATATTGAAAGGCAGAGGAAATCAATAAATAGATTTGGATGAACTGATGGAAATTTCAATAAAAATGGCAGGACAGCCTGGCCTATTTATCTTTTGAGGACTGAATAACAGCAAACACTGAGCAAAAACACAAGTGAAGAGGAATACATTTGCAGGTCGCCAGTCGCCAATCTGCCAGTCACACCATGGAGCCGTTTACCACTAAGAGACTGCATTGATGGCACTGATTCTTGCCCCACTGCCGTATTCAGTGTTGCTTTGCCGCAGTAGCTGTCTCTCTCGCTGTGACAAGGTGTGTGCGTGACTCCGAGGGTTAACTGCTGCCACAGTTTAACAGATCAATTTAGCCACAATTTAAAGTACAGACAGCTCCACTGGTCTTCAAAGGTGAACACTTCTATGATGTATATGACATAACGTATCTATTTAATAGCACATATTGCACAGTAAACAGAAAATGAAAGTAGTTCTGCAAAGCAGCAAGTGAAAAAAATGGTTCAGAAAATATTTTGCTTTACAGTGAGGTAAATCCCAGTCCAGTGATTTGTTAACTAAAAATACACATTGCCATTGTTTGAAGGATTTGGCAATTATATTGTGTATATTATTTTTTTACCTACGCATATGTTGTTCCATATGATTGCAGCCTCATACTATAACACTATTGCACATGTCAGTGACCTGTCGTGAGCCTCAGGCCCGTTTGGGAACCACTGAATTAAAAGCATTGGTAGGTGGCCCTACCAATGGTTCTGTTTTTACAATTACCTTTAAAAACAAGCAGCGCATCCAGCTCTGCCGACACAGGGGATTCAGCTTTCCAAATAAGCATGTCAACCAATCAAGCAATTTATATCTGAGGAGGAGGAGAATACAGAACCAGTTTGGCCCCAGACCACTGCACACTCTCCCTTAAAGGGCAGAACCCAAGCACGTTATACACACTCTGTCTTTTCCGTCTCATTAGAAAACCTCTTTTTACTTAAGACCCACAGTCATTTTGATGAATGTATCTGTTTGATTTCAATTGAAGTGTGTTTTTCCAAAACTCACTCAAGTCCCTTGACCAAAAGTGGACTAAGTGATTTTTGGAAAAACACTCTACAATTGTGGTCAGTTCTGAGAGAACATTACTAAAATAATAATCATCATCATCATCACTGTAGTCATCCTTGCTGTCGTCTTTATCATTATCAGAAGAAACACTTAAGTGTAATATGATACAGAGCATTGCAGTGACGTTGAATGTCTGTTTATGCATATTATTATTATTATTATTATTATTATTATTATTATTGTCTCTGTTATTGACGTTCATGGATTCCAGGATCACATTAGATACATTGAACACACCATACAAATATTGAATAAGATGGCAAATACATTTACTTGTAATGACCAACACATTCGAGTGCAGTTACAATACACTATGGATAGTACATTTAGCCTTCATTCACATAGAGGTTTCACATAAATCATAGGCAAATCAAAACAGCAGTATCATTTGTCATCATAAGAAGGGATGGTGGATATGCAGTGATAGGCTTGGCTCCTTAGGTGTTATAATGGACTGATTCCCTCTCATTAATGGATTGATCTTTTATATTAAAAAATAATAATGATACTGGCTGCCAAGTTCTGTTAAAACAATATTCCTTAATTCGTTTCTAAACACATATTTTCTTGAGGGGATTATATAAACCCATTGGAAAACAGGCTCTTTAACTGCAGTTTAATTAGAGCTTGACAGCAACCTGAAATTTCCCTTTACATGCATCAAAAACATCATTGAACTATATGTGACATTTTATTGTCTACATTTTACAGCTACAACCTAGAAGACCATTTTCAAGGTTTGGGCCTAAATCTTTCCAAGTCAATGAAACTCAAAACAAACAACAACAAAAAAGTGTGCCAGTCGTATTTACAACTGAGATGTTTGCAGTTTCGACAAAAAAGGCAGATCTTCTACATACTGTAAAGCCTCACTAGAATTGTCAGAGATTTTTTTAACAGGCATTAGTGACAACTGTATAGAGATGCATGTCTTCTCAAATGGAGGTGGCTGTTCAAACTTGCTGCTTTGCAGTTTGTCTTTGACTTGTAAATCTAAACCAGTGTGACTTTCCCTTTACTTGCACAATGTCATTGTGTCAGCGATTTAATAAATAAATAAATAAATAAGATACTAAAAGAAATGGACAAAAAAAAAGCATAAATGTGTTCTGTGAAACTTATGACATATAACAAAGCAGTGAGTTTATAGCCATTTATGCATTGCTAGATACTTAAGCATGCTCAATTATTATTATTATTATTTTTTGTGTTGGCAGCCCAACCAATAAACCAGCATATTATACAACTCTTGACCAGGATGTCCTTGTCAATGAAAATGCAGTACCAACTCTTGACAGATCAGACTCCAGTAAAGGTTAAATAATGAACAGCAGGCAGCCTGGTGACTGTTGTCTACCACAGCAGGGGCGTGGGGCGTGCTTCAGGAGTTCCCTAGGCCTGGAAACTGGAGTGGAGGTGGCAGATGGCCAGGGGAAGGGCAACACATGGGCCAGTCAGCTGAAATTGAATCCCTTGGTCCCTTCCGGCTCCATTTCGCATTTCGGCCTCCTTAACCCCTCGTTTAGAGGGCAAAAGGATAAGAGCCAGTCCTGTCGCCTATATGCTGAGGGCATGGTGAACACATGTGGCAGAATTAAATTTTCCTGATGACATTACATGTGTCATTGAGGTGTTAGTGGGCCTAACCCATATTGAGCCTAACCCATGTTTTACGTGTATTGTATTGTTTGAGTGTTCTAAACTATTGCTAGATGCAGGGACACTGTGAAAGATACACTCTTGACTGTAGGAAAAATGACTAGCCTACATGGGCTGAATGCCCTGTTCTTGTCAGTGAACTTTATTATGCTCTTAAATGCTATTAGCTCCTTGATTCTCTCTATGAATTCATAGAATGCCTTATAATCACCAAGAAACTAATATTTATTTATGGAATTAAACTAGAAGCAATACATGACTTTCTGGATATAATTTTTTTTCTCCATTTATGATGTATATACCTCCCCCATTGTCAGAATCATATTAAAAATGTATAACAGATTTGTAGAAATAAAAGAAGCAGATTTGTGATTCAAGGCCACAGTAGCTGTGCAACATCTTTATAAGCAAATTGATGAAATTAGCAATAAGAAACAGTGACAGCAAGACGAGAGCACTAATTTCCCTCACATTCTAACTTTGCACCATTAAGGTTTTGGTAACAGTAGGTATCCCATTGTTTAAAACAATTGGAAAACTATACTTGAGCTGAGCGATTACAAAGACATGTGTATCTAGGAGCATCTAAACATGGTTTTGACCTGAATCAGCTATTATAGTTCCTGCCAGCTGAAACCAAATGCTGATAGTTTAGATAAGTACAGGTCATCCTATAATATCCTCCCTTCATATGCACACATTATCACTCTATAGCATATAATATATCTATAGTACATTGGGCACATGCTGCAGTTAATAAGAACACAGAGACCCAGACATGTATCAAGGCAAGTTTTCATTCATAAAAGCAGTGTACAGTAAGTGTCTAGACTAGTCTTCATTGCATTCCAAAATACATCCACTAACATTTCAAGAACCTCATCTTATAATCAGCCCACAAGGGTCACACTTCAAAGTAACCTTCTGAAAATGATGTAAGGTTTTGTCTGATTAAGCCACTGAAGTCTTCTAAGGTCTGCCGTAAGTGACAAAACAAAAAACTAAAGTTGAACCCAGTTGAACCATGCCCTCAGTTTCTGGTCAGGTTTTACACAAATTGAATACTATTTGCTCATTGGATAAGCCTGAGATATCAGTGAACTGTTCAGAGCCCTCAGCTATTCTACATTTCTTGGGAAAACAAATTGCCTTGAGCTTTATGGAGAAGCAATATTCTGGTCAGTTAGACCTCTTTGATCTACAATACTACCTAGTCAGTGGCAGAATACATCAAGTTTCCAACTGACCTTGTTTGGGGATTTTTAATGTGGTTAAGCTGTGCAGCAAAACTAATTTGTTCCGGCACCTTTGCATGTGCTTGTTTCACAACACAGGGAAAATCACATATTTATTTTAAAAGGTAAATTGCATTTTCATTTTTTAAACCTTTGCTTGTGTAACTAAACCAAACCGACACATAAAACCACCTTTAAGCCATTACTGCAAACATTCAGCATTTACCCTTACACAGATTAAGTCAACACATGAAGTCAATAACTGCAATGCCGACTTGCTGTGGCTTTGAGGTGATGAGTATAAGCACTTCTGTAAGCATAAACATGTGAACCCAAAACACAGTGCAAGAAAACCACCAAGACCTTAGCAATAGAAAAAGCCTTAAAATATAGCATTTACTCAAATTGCATCTAGGGTTGTTCTCTGAAAACAGGGCTGCTGTTTCATCGGACATACCAAGCATTTACAAATATGCCCTGTAAGGGTAATTAACTTGTAGTGTGTTTGGTACTGTACATTCAATTAAACACACTGCTTTCTTCTTCTTTTTTTACAGAGAACCGCCTTAGGTGTACTTTAACATCCTTGTATTTCAGAACGGCACTTTACATTTCGAAACACAATCCCTTATGAATCTTTTATCCTTTGGTAAAAGAAACTGGTTTACAAAATATACATATATAAAAGATACAACTGTATATATACTATTTATATACTATTTCTTTTATAAGAAAATAATGTCCACATTTACATATGTATACTATAGAACACTAAGTACCTGGACCATATTGGTACACTGAGCACAGCTTTACAAAAATAACCACTCTTAAAATTATAGTATAACTTTCTTCAGATTTCAAAACAAATTTCCATACATAAAACATCAAAACGTTCTGACATCCCACTCAAGCGTAGAGGCGCAGGTGGCTTTGATATAACATAAAGAAAACAGGACTTCAGTATTTTTCCATCCAAACTAATGAAATGATATTTTAATGTAAAATATTATATTCTGACCATCATTAGGTATTGCTTTTGATCAGAATCACACACTTTGCACAAAGAAAAAAATAAAAGACAGATATTGTCAAACTCACCCTTGTATTACATTTCCCCTCTAAATCACAATTACTCAGGTGCTAGATGTTCAGGGTTGAACTCATGTTACAAAGTTAGTTGTATGTCCTATTAGTGCAAAAGACAAAACAAAAGAACAAGATACAGATAGCTGACCTGCAGCCTTTAATTTGTAAACCTTGAATATCCTAACCTCTTCATCACAAACAAACATGTGTCCTCTATCAGTCTGATATCACTGTGGGGCATATTCTGCCTCCAAGCATTGATGTTAGCTGGTGATATATCCCCCTCATACATGAGGTTGTACAAGTTTGTGGAGGTGGTGAACATGAGCTGGTTGAGGGCTGTTGGCGTGACTGGGACACCCAGAAATGAGTGTATATTCTCAGCAGTCTCCTCTGGGAAGTGTACAATGTCCTCAAACCTCACTTGGAGGTAGGCGTTCGCAGGCAGGTCTCCACTGACACGGAGTGTGGCAGCTGTGTGCGCCAGCCACAGGTGGGCTAGTAGCAGGATTGGGTCGGATTCAGAGCGAGACAGCAGCCTCTGCAGCGCCCGGAACTCTGGGGCAAACCCGGCACACTTGCCCCTGCTGCTGTCCTCCTTAAAGATCAGGGCTAGGTGCTGTGGGATATTCTTGAGGGAATAGAGGCTAGGCTTGCTGTTGTACAACATCAGGTAGATCCAGGCCCGTGGATCCCTGACCACGTTGATCACGCGCAAGGAGGGACCGATAACCTCCTGGACAAAGGGAAGTTTCAGGCCCCAGCTGCCGCTCCTCAAGCTCAGGACGGCGCTGGCACTTTGGTACTGCCCGACGTGCCGTCGCAGTTCTCTGATGTACTCTGCGTCTCTGTCCATGCTCTCCTTAACTATGCCTTTTTTCTCAGCCAGGGGCTCTTTCCTCCTGTTCCTCTTCCTCTTGTCCCTGGGGAGGTTGCCTCCCTGAGCCAGCCTGGTCCTACTGGTCTCATCGAGCTGTATGTTCTGCAGATGCAGTTTGGTGTTGTGGATCAAGGAGTGGAACCAGCCCTGGATCACTTTGAAACGTCCATTCTGGGCATCAGCTTTTGACCACTCGCAGGCGTCCAACAGGGAGTCAAACTCGAACTCCGTCTCCGGGATGTCAAGGTACTCTGTAGGGACCCGGATGTAAACGAAATCGGAGCTGTTGTAAAAAAGGTGCTTAAGAATTTCCGCTCCAAACCCGGGCAGGGTTGTTATGACGACAGTGGGCAGAGGGAAAGGGTGCGCATCTGAAAGAGTCATCAGTGGGCTGGCTCCAGGGTCAGCGGTGCCCTTCCACTTCACTCCACAAAGGAGCTGATCACAGCTATTGGAAACAAACAAAAGCTCAACTATCCACAGCAAGAGAACTGAGAGGAGAGTGTACCGCATGAGTTTGCTGAAGCAAACATAAAACTTCCTTCGCAGGGTCAAAAATACAATGGCACCACACAGCGTCACCCCGGCTATTATATTAACTATAAATCCAAAGTCAAACACACTATGATCCACTGTATTTTGTTTAGACACAAGCTGACTTCCCACACCAAAACGTATGATCTGATGCTCATTCTCCACTTTAGCATATCCTCCGAAGCCTAAGTAGCTTAATCTGGCACCTATGTCTTTATAGTTTGTAGCAATGGACACTACATTTTCAGTGTTATTAATGATCACAGACAGCTTCAGTCCATTTTTGCTGTCTTCAATAAACCTGCAGTTGGACACTTTCACATAAGGGCCATGCAACACGTAAACCACTCTGGTAACGGTACTCCTCATGGGAAAAGTGACATTAATAAACTGCGTCCATCGCTTCTTGAACTCGGCCGCCTGCTCTGCCTCCTGTATTCTGCTGGTTGGGCTGGAACCCTGATTGTCAAGCCAAAATATTTTGTAGTGAGCGTCCCACACATCCATCAAAGCCCCATTGTACTTGTCCATGAATCTGTGTGGGACATACTTGAAATCAATATCCAGGTTGTGGAAGAAGGCACTGAGTGTGTTCAGTGGTGAATCCTCCTGCTTCTCCACATGGTCCACCACCAGTAATGTCTGGGAGTTGAGCAGCACCAGAGACCGATAGACACTCTTCAGTTTCATAGCTGAGGAGTATGCTGGTGCTGACTCACCACTCACAAACATAGTGTCTTGGTGGGAGGAGGCAGCAATGACCTCACCTGCAGTGTCCCCTACTTCCTCATCTGCCCAGCGTAGCCACTTGGCACACTCTCCCAGCTGCCCCTCCCATGGTTCATTGCATTGACTGGTGGGGGAGGGGGCGAACACCAGAACATTGTTTAGGTAGCTGTATTTGGGTCCGTACAGTGCCTCGGACACAAAAACCTGTCCATTGGGTGCAAAAGTGAAGGAGTTTTGGTCTGGGTGCTCATGCCCAGGGTTGAAACTGTTCCAGCCTTCAACCCAGGAATAGGGCTTAGCATGGACAATCTCATACACTGCTCGCCCACCTAACTTCCCAGACTTAAAAGAGACAAATGTATTACCCTGACTGTTAGGCATACCTGCCCCATATGTTACAACACCCCAGTTGGAAAAGATGTGCATCTTTGCTTTGCCAAATCCAGGAGGCGGCTGTGGGCTGAGGTGGGCATTGTACCAGATATACTCTGTGTGAAGAGTTGTCCAGCGCTGGGCAGAGGATTGACCCATGGGACCGTCTTTGGGCCGGTGTTTTCGTATCTGCTGGGCAAGCCAGTTGCCTGTGCCATTCTGAAGCACAAAGGAGTCTAAGAACACCAGCTGGCTCTCTGGTCCATAGAACCAGTTGTAGTTTGAGTCAGCTATGCCCACTGTCCTCTGAAAGCCAGGAAGCAGGGTAGCATAGTAGAACCAGAAGTGTGCCTTAAGCCAGTTGTTCTGCGTGTTATCAATGTTGAAGTGGCGCTGTGCCAGAAACACGTACTGTGTGATGGACTTAGCTGTGTAGCTCCCATAAGCCACGCCCTCATCCAAGGACCCATCCACAATGTGGTTCAGGAGGAACATGGTCTTCTCCATGTAGTTCACTGAGACCTGTTTCCATATCATTGTCTCTGGGTCATTGTGTTCTCCAGCCACAATGGCACCAGTCAGGATGGCTAATATGTTTGTGGTTTGATGGTTCTGCAAAAACTGCTTGCCCCACCCTCTGTACTTGGACAGCTCATACAGCTCTTCAGTCACAGAGCGTATTTTCTTGAGGTAACTAGCCCTTCGCCGTGCATCCAGGGAGGCGTAAATTAAGTCATAGGCTGTGGCAAAACCTGTGAGGGAATGCGCCATGGGGACCTCATCGTTAGGGGCACTGGTCACCATCCAGTCGGGGTACTCCACCATCCGGTCCATGTACTTCAGCAGGTACTGTAGAGCTGCACCGTCTTCCGGGCACACTAAGCAGTACAGGGCAAGTGGGGGGAGGTTGTTGCCATAGATCTCGTTCCACTTGCTGGTGAACTCCTCATGCCTTGACGGCGGCAGGTAGAAGTTAGCATTGGACAGCATGGTGATGACGGCCGCACGGATCACTTTGAAAAGGTGGCTGTGGGTGGTTGTGGACCTTTGTCTAAGCAACTGTACATCCACTGGGTCGAAATAAAGATTGGGGTGAAGATTATCTGCCATGTGCTTCCACTTCTCCGTGGCACTGTCCTCACTGAGCCTAACCTGCTCCATGTCGTCATTGAAAACATCTTTGTCTGAAGCATTAAAGACACCGGAGAAGGCAGCTCCCACTGCCAAGAATGATAATAAAACCAGCGACCGCCCTGTGCACTCAGCAGCCATGATCCAAGAACCAGATGTTTTCATTTTTCTCTTTTCTCCCTGGTCTCCCCTTACTCCAACCAGTTTTCCTTTTCAATTCTGTGTAGCGCTGTGTCACTTTGCAAATGGAACGGCTCTCCCTTCCACTTTGCCTGGCTTTTAGACTTAGGCTTTTATTATTTAAAAAATAATAATTAAAGCAGCTAATAAAGTTGACTTATATTTCAAATTGTTATGAACTTAGTAAATTCGAGTGTCATTCTAGCAAATCATATTTCCACACGCCCACTGACGTTTTGGATCCAGGAAATGAGTAGTTGGAATTCCTTTTTTAGTACTCTTAATATTAAGCAATATTACACTCCCAAATAATTATCAGCAGAGTTCAGATTCTCAGTCCCTTTGCTAAATGAATGTGTTCGGTCTGATGTAAAACTAAACGTCAAAAAGAAAACGGCATGTTGACTTGCATAACCGTCAACGAATGTGCAGACTGCAGTCATTGTAAACACTATACAACACTAGAAAGTAATGCAGGAGGACATCACTCTACTCTGTATGTCCTTACTTACGTTTAGAAATGAAAACTGTACGTTCCCGAAAAACAGGTACAAAGGGGTATCGACGCAGAATGTTTATATCCTGTGAAATTTGACTTCCAAAACGAATGCCACGCAGAGAGAAAGAGGGAGACGGTAGGCAAGTATAATAATGACAGTAATGATAACTCCCAAATCGTCAGACATCCGTTCGTGGAACACAATCAAATCCAAAATCCATCTGTAGATGCACAAGTTTTTGTAGCCACGTCTTATCTTTGCCGATGCTGCTGGGGGCGAAGAGCAAGCGCCAGGCATCTCTCCTGGCGAGCAGCAACAAACTGGTATTGTTCTCCTCTCTCCAAAACATTTCCACCGTGGATTTACAGTAACCAGTCCACTCGAGCCACTGTCCAGTCCATTCACAAATACCCCACGGTTGTGTGTTCCTTTCGTCCCGGTAGAAACACAAACATATTGCACATCAAATTAACAGATATAGACTCAGTCAACAGATAACTACATAGTATTCTTGATGATTACGACTGTTAATGTTAATTATACCCTCTTTCAATTCCGCATCTTCCATTCCCTGGTTGTATCCCACTTTTCCCAACTTAATACAACTTCCGTTGAAAGAGTGGAAAAAACAAAAGGAAGTTCGACTTGCCAAGTATTCCAGGAATTGTACAGTGCAGTAAGTGACGATATGTCACGAACGCACAGTAAAAAAGACGTGTAAAAATGCATGTACAAGTATTCTTTGTCCGTTGCCTCTATCCTTTCTAACCTTAAACCATTTATGGTATCACATCTTAAAACAGCAGATAGGTTTTGAATGCACAAGGCTAAAATGCGTTTAACCGCGTCCACTTATTCCAAGGTCTGATTATTTTTTCATTTCGTGGAAAAATTATACTATGTCGTCTCTAGAGGGCGCTGGGACGTTAAAACAGTGGAAAAGTCAGGCATCAGGTAGGATGGAGAGGCATAGTCAAGATCACAGCTCTAGTTTAGAAAAGTGAAAACGGGGTATATGTAATTAATGTAATGTTATTAATATCCATCCATCCATCCATCCATTATCTAAGCCGCTTATTCCTGGTCAGGGTCGGGGGGCTGGAGCCTATCCCAGCATGCGTTCCGGGCGAGAGGCAGGAATACACCCTGGACAGGTCGCCAATCCATCGCAGGACACACACACCATTCACTCACACACTCATACCTACGGGCAATTTAGACTCTCCAATTAGCCTAACGTGCATGTCTTTGGACTGTGGGAAGAAACCGGAGTACCCGGAGGAAACCCACGCGGACACGGGGAGAACATGCAAACTCCACACAGAAAGGCCCCCGGCCTGGATTCGAACCCGAGACCTTCTTGCTGTGAGGCGACAGCGCTATCCACTGCACCACCGTGCCGCCTGTTATTAATATGACATGATCAATTACATTATATATGGGAATGTCTCAGAGTAAAGCTTGAATGCTTAAAAATAATTTAACATTTTCTACTGGCGCTCATAAATGACACAGGTGCCAATTGCATATACATTACAGGGTTGGATTTTATTTGAAATAATTATTTGGGGTGGGAATAATTGTGACACATCTTTGGAGGAAGGTATTACCGGTGAAACAGGATATTTATGTCTGGGCAATTGTATTAGTAAAAAAAAAAATATATATATATATATATATATAAAGCATACAGTATACAGTAGCTTATTGCCTGTATTGTTTGTTTTTGCAGCCTTCTTTCCTTATCTTTATCAAGGGTGTGCAGGGAACTGTGTGTGTGTGTGTTTGTTTGTGTGTGTGTGTGCGTGTGTGAAACATAGAAATATACATTTCAACTTATTTTTCCAGGCATATTTTATTCCCTAAAACAATCTCGAAGGGAGTGTGAAATTGAATCCAAATTATTTCAATACCATTCACACCATGAAAGCAGAGCATTTCTGCTGCAGGCAGGCAGCAACCTCTCATGCAGGGCAACTCACCAGCAGCAGATACTGGCTTCAGGCTTATTTTGTCACCATAGGGTTTCCCTAATTATCTACTTTACTTCTATGGGAAATATATCCTGTGTAACTGATAGTTTGATCCATTAGAAGTCAAATCAAGATCCAGAGGCTCATCTGTGGTAATTTGGCATCTTGCAAGCCTACAGTAGACCTATATTGTAAGGTGTACCTTTCGTCTTTTCGTTACATCTTATATATTTGTATAGTACAAGGATATATATGTATATATATATATATATATATATATATATATATATATATATATATAATTTATTATTTTAAGTAATCTGTCACAAGACTGTCTGTGACCCTATTTATTTTAGGGTGTAGAACTAGGCTAATGCAAATTCAGAAGGAAAACTGGTCAACATGATCCTGTTACTCATATAATTCAAAGTCATTACACAACATGATGCTCCGCTTGTGCCTTGGATCATTAGGAGGAAAATACTATCTCTTTCAACCGCACAATTCTGTACACTGACACACACCGTGAAAAATACATACAAATACATAGTATCCCTTTCAAACACAGGTACACACTTTCCCTCTTTCACACACAAACACACACACACAGCATATAACATGTATGCTCTCACGCAAAGTCAGCACGTGCAGTTGCCGTGGACACACAGCTGCAGGAACAGACGGAGGATGACAAATGAGTCACGCTCACTCATCTGTTTCATCCTCTCACGTCCCCTTCTCCTGGTGGACCAGGAAGAGGTCTCTGCAGTTCACCCCTGCTCAAACCTCACTACTTACCAGCCTCCTGTTCAGCCTTCCTGGTCCTCTGGCATTTCATTTCCATTCGCTGTCCATCTGCTTGCTTATTACAAAATTGATCAGGCAATAAGTATTGGAAGTTTGGCAAACTGACAGATTGATTCTGTGTCAAATCTGTGTTGATTTGTAATTGGGTCATATCTGAACTTTGATTGCAACACATCACACGATAAAACGCCAGGAAAAAAAGCACGGTAGTTACTGAAAGAAAGGTTAGTGACTTATAAATGTTTTGACAGAGGTATGATGAGATTTTTTTTAAATTACAACCAATATATGTTAATGTGTTTATGAAGTCATCTGGTCTTATTCGGCTGCAGGGTCAATATCATCTCATTTTTCTTCAATCCACATGCACAACTGCCATATGTGTTGTTGGGGATCATCTTGTCTTGTAGCATATTTTATTATTCAGGGCTTTGAAAGTTAGATATGGTGCATAAAAGAGAATACAAATTGGTTCTCATTTGGGGGTGGTGTTTCTCCCGTGTTTATATCTAAAGCACTATTTACAAATGTATTTGAAATACAGTATTTAACTTTGAATCTAAGCATTTGAATTCAGGAATGTAGTTGAAAACAATTTAAATTACATCTGAAATGTAATTTGAAATACAAAGACCTGGACTTCCTCACAAACACATTTTAGTAAGTTAATTTAACACCAAACCTTATTGAAAAAAATGTTTGAAATCCATGGCAAGTATTCAAACACGTATATACTTTATTTGTACTGGTTTAAATCACTACTTGAGTTATAGCAAAGACAAAGAATTGTACGACTGAGGCTCTTCTTGGCAGTCATTATTAAAATACTGGTATGGGAAGCCCTGTAGTAGCCTGGTGTACTGTCCAGGGGGGCGTAGGTACCTCACACCATAGGAATGGAAATAAACTCCTGCCCTATGAGATGGCTGTACATAGGACACAGCGACCATACGGTTCATTGCCACACATACTGGATCTGGAAAGCAGAGTCATATGAGATCATTGTAATAGACCTAATCATGCATGCTCAAACGAAACTTGAGAACAAAGTATTTTGGCACTTGTCTGAACTCAAGAAGAGAGTCCAAAATTTCACAAGTGGGAGTTCACCATCCCATAATCATTGCCAAAGGAGCCTCTGCAGAGCAATTTGATGCAGTAGTTTCAGCTGAGGAGAAACTGTTGAAAAACAAAAAACAATGTTTCCTTAATATAAACTGAACACAGGATGGAAGGAGGCAACCGGCACCCCTATTTAGAAAGCAAGGCATGCTGGGAACAAAAGCCAAGGTGAGCTTAGAAGCCATCACACTCTCCGCTCTTAATTCTGCTCGGAGGTCTGCAGACATTACAGCATTATAATGCCTGTTGAGTGGACGTAAAACAAATAGTGCCTCACTGCTCTCAAATCATTTAACCCCCCCACCCACTCCATGGATTCCTCCTGTTACTCAATGGGAACTCACAAGTTATTCCTTATCAGACTAACTAGATGGCCATGCTTATCAATTTGCGATGTAATGTTTCCTTGTTGTTGCTTGATATACAGTGCACGTGGGTTCCGAGAATACCTTCAGTAGGTGTTAAACAAATTGAGCCTGCCATAAAAAATACCTGGTTCAGGATTTCATATTTTAGTTTGCTTTTGAAGTATACTGTACTGCAGTTACCCTGACTAGTTGAAGCAACTTGACATATGAATATGCCAATTGCACAGGTTGCAAAGGTATGATAGCAACCCATCTCTATAAGGATATGTGTCATTCCGAGAATGTGAGTACCTTATAAAAGTCCCTGCTATGGATCATTCATTCACTTTAAAATGTTATAACTGAAAATGTATCACGTATTGTTTGACATTCAGACAGGTTGAATGGGAGAGGTTTGATCAATGAGTAAATTGTCATAAGTACTCGTGTTAGATTTCCTATCTGGTTAAAAAGTTCAGGGATCTTTTAAAGAGCCCTAACAGTCTGGAATTTAAAATATTGTGTATTGTATCTCCCAGCGAAGCAAGATAACAATCATGGTCAAATATATTTATACAGGATATTACCCTCTATGAAGGTAACATATGAATGTCAAGTTATTCTTATGTTAACAATTATAATTTTTGTTATGTAACAAATAATATAGTTGTTTTTTTTTGTTTTTTTAATAAGCTTGTTATCAGTTTTTAGAGCAGATACATTTTGATTGTAATTGCCTGTCAGAAATTACAGTAAACATTGAAGCCCAGGTCCTCTCTTAATCACTGACTGTGTGGTCTGCAACTCCAGGTGATGCATTGCTGTAATTAGCTGCATCCCTTGGAGATATGGCCACCTAATAGTTTTCAGTCTGCTGTTCTCCTGTCCAGGGAAGTTGGCCCTTATTGAATCAATTTCAGCTCTTTAAGAAAACCTTCTTTAAAGTCTATCCTCGTGAGGTCTTGGATGCCATGCCAAAGCAAAGAAACCCACTGCTTTTATTGAGAAATCAGTAACACTTTATCTGAAGTGGGCCTTCATAATGTCTTTATCTGCTCTAAATAATGGCTATAACCCTTGTCATAAGCACACATATAAATTATGAACAGCATAATATAACATGGGTTTTGGAACATGTAATGATAAACAGTATGACACTAATGGCGTAACATCATATTTCACATGTCCTGTGTAAACAAGGTGGCGTAACGCTGGGAATAATATTGCGGTACACTTATGATAATGCTTATGATGTATTAATGCATTATGAATGCTATATAAGACCTAGTCCAGCCCCGTGCCAATGTTCAGAGTCAGGGTTTGGGTGTTTTGACCGTTCTTTTCAGGCGTAGCGCAGAGGTGCGGAGCAGTGGCGCGGCGCGTGTGACAGCATCCCGTCAGATCCTGAATGAAGGAGACATATGTGCAGCTGCTCTTAAATGCATTTCAGATTGTTGAGTGATGGCTGGAGCCAGGACCACGGGAAATCATAAAACATTTACCGCCAGCGCTGTGCTGACACCAGCCTTACATCTTAGAAATGCCCCAAAAATCCCAGCTCGGGAGCCCGTCAGGGTTATTTCTGTTCCATTTAAAAAAAAGGCATTTTAATAAGAGCGAAGTGGAAGTGAACCTGCTTGCCATCTCATCAATGTGTCATCCCGGCTGCTAACTATCCCGGTGACCATCAAGGGAAAATTCTCCGTACCAAAGTTAAATGTCATGTAAATGTCATTTTAAATTGTATACTGTCATGCAAAATGATTCTCTGAATTCAAATGGATTAATTCCTTTAAAAATATAATCTCTAGCAGCGACATACTGTACAATATGTGCTCTCTTTGCATAAAAAAATGTCATGTAGCCCGAGCCTCTATCACAAAGACGGCAGATATTCAGAGACTATGTGACGATGAAAGCCATAAATGATCTACAGTTATTTTTGAGAACATTTTTGTTCCAGAAACTTAGTTTGCATGACTTGGCGAGAGTGTCGACTTGCACCTCAAATAACTCTGGGCTCAGAATAACATGCAGCTTCGACTGTATTTACAATTTAATCAGTCTTGCGTGCTGCCTCCAGAGTACACATTAAAGATCTCCATGTGTGTGATTGATATTCGTTGACTGGTTTTTGAAGGCCCCGCCATTCTGTATGCAGCGAGAATTGGACCTTGGCACTGAGTCTGAGGTTTAATTCCACACCATCAAACCATCTCTCACCAATCACATTTCAGGGGGCTTGAAAGAAACAAATTTCCTTTCAGACCTGGTCTTTTCAATTCGGCACACTTCCATCACGTAATTTGGCTTGTGTGTCATTTCGATGGCGTCTGCAAGGGCTCTGATGCGGTTTGGGAAGGTCGTTTTTTTACTCCGATTGAAATGTCTGCAGAGAGAGTAATGGCCGCTGCAGAATTTGGAATGAGGCTGGAGCCTCACCACTCACATGGTTTGGAAGTCCACTGAAACTCTGAAAGACAGACAATAAATCGCCCTAATCTGAGATGTTGCAGCAATCCGTCTCCCCTTCAGCAAACACGAGTGCAGAGCGCGTCAGTTTAGACCTAGATTCAATCCAGCCTCCACGTGTTTATGAGTTTAGCAGTGTGAATGTGTATGTAAGATGGCGCTCAAGAAGGCAAAATTAATTAAAGAAGGTATGCAGCTATTTGTGTGTGTCCAGCTATGATGTGAAATCATAAAATCTGAATTTATGCTGAATTAAAAATGATAGTAATTGAGTCCAAGCAAAGTTCACTAAGAGTTACTCAAACAAATAAACCCATCAACTATTAAATACAGTTTCCCCCATTGACTCTCTTCTGAGGGTTCATTTTAAGCTTTTAAACTGCCCATAAAGTTTATTCCTTCCTTGGTATTAGAATAGTAGCTCATTATTTATTCATAGTCTTACACATGGCATTAAAGCCAAAACTTGTATTTCTTTAAACGTGTGTGGGAGTGACTGGTTTATTGCTGCCATTTGTTGTGGACTTGTGAGTCATTACCACTCTCCCCACCAATGCATGCCCATCAAGGTCACAGGATCTCAGATGGACCTGCCCGGGCGGGCTTTAGAGTGCTGATAGTTCAAACTGCTGTTCCTCTGAGTGTAGCTAGTGATCATAAGTGCCCCATCCATCTGACTTTAAAGCTTGCTGAAATTCAAGCAAATGAAAAATTGTGCAATAAGACTTTTTTTTTTGCATTACGATAAGCTAGCTCAGTGGGGGTTTTAAGGTGATTCACTGAATCAGGTCTGTCCTGACTTGCAATGACATGAATTGAAAGGCAATGGGGAAGAGTGCAGCAAACACATTACAATCTTTAGCACAGTAGTAGCCTCGCTTATAAAGCCCTTTATATAAAATGCTGCCTACTTATCTTCCACCAGTCCTGCAAATGCATGAAATATTAAACAACAGATCCTTAAGGATAATATAAAAGGGATTAAACATCATAGATAGAGGTACCCAGCAGGAAATACATTTATTAATTCATCTCTAAATAAATCTGACTGAATCTTGACCATTGTGGAAATGCATGGGTGATTGTTCATATAAATATTATTATGTTTTATAATCGTGAGCTGTTATTATTACTTCTGGGTGAATTATTTCACACATATTCATAATTACACATGAAGGTCATAAGCATACAAAGAGCATATTATAACTCCATTTGGATGGGAAAAAAAGCTCTGGAATTAAAGTCTCATAAGCTGAATACCGACGCACACATTGCATATGTGTATCCATACATCGTTGTACATTTTGGAAAATTAAGAAATGCCTTTACATTTTGATCTATCTTCATCATGTGTGCTTTATCAAGACTGGTATCTAAGGCTGCCACACTGCTGATTTATTTGGTCCAGTCTTGGAACTCCACACCAGGTTGCACCAATCACATTCAGCTCTTCTATCACAAGTACATTTACATTTTACATTTTAAGCATTTAGCAGACGCTCTTATCCAGAGCGATGTGCATTAATACATGGTAAGAACAATCATAATTCGCGCAAGAGATCAGTGCAGTAATACAGCGATAGACATTGTAGTTGGCAGCTGCATACCATATTTGTAACACTGGGAAGGAAAAGGTTAGTAAATGTTTCGGGGGTTTTTCCAGTCAGTTTGCCAGAGGAGGCAGAGCAGAGGGGTCTGGCTGGGGTGTAGGGTGTGATGAGTGTCTGGAGATAAGGGGTAGCAGTTCCTCTAGCCGCTTGATAAGCCAAGTCTTTCCCAGGTGGTCCTTGGCCTGTTTGGTGTCCTCTTTCCTTATGACTCTTGTTATTACTGCCTTGTAGGGGTGGAGAAGGTTGCAATTCTTGCAATGGAGAGATGACCCTGGGAGAACTACGCTGGCGGGGACTACAAGTCCATGGCCGGTCTTGCACTGGACAGGTCAAAGGTGAGATGCCAAATGTTAAGTCAATGCCTGGCCATTCAGTTTTGGGTTTGGGAATATGCACAACATCCCCTTCTCATAAAAATGACTTGCTACAGAGACAGCAATAAGTACTACTTTTATGAGAACAGTAGATTTCGATGGGCTTGTTCTGTTTCATGCTATATTGTAATTTTAAGGGTCAATATTTCCCCTCAGAGGTATCCAAGTCCAAACAGAGTAACTCAGAGAGTGAGTTCTAATATTAGAATGAGAACGCTGGCAGGTGCATATTCCGCAGTGTACTTGGCTCTCATGAGTTCAGACCATACGCATTTGCCAAAGACACAATAAACACATATATCCCCTATAAAAGACCTTTGAGTAATATAATGCATAGTAAACCGAGTATTTAAATATGACAATACATACTGTATCGATCACAATTTTTGCCTCCTAAATAAATGCAAGTGCATTGGATAATAATGGAGTGTATTTTATTATATGATTATTATGTCATTTTACAACACACTGAAATACATGCAATAAAATAACTTTGTATTAATATAGTAGTAACTGATAGGTAATACTGATAGGTAAAAATGATAGGTAAAAATAAAATGTCTTAATAAGGGGTTGGGCCACCACAAGGCAGTAGAACAGCTTCAGTGCGCCTTGGCATAGATTCTACAAGTGCCTGGAACTCTATTGGAGGGATGCAATACCATTCTACATGAGAAATTCAAAATTCTGCATTTTATTGATGGTGGTGGAAAACGCTGTCTCAGGCACCGTGCCAGAATCTCCCATAAATGTTCAATCGAGTTGAGATCTGGTGACTCAGACAGCCATGGCATATGGTTTACATGGTTGTCATGCTCATCAAACCTTCAGTCATCACTTGTGTCCTGTGGATGGGGGCATTGTCATGCTGGAAGAGACCACTCCCATCAGGATAGAAATGCTTGAAGGTGATCACTCAGTATGGCTTTGTATTTATTGACATTTACCTTTCCCTCTAAGGGGTTGAGTGGGCCTAAACCATGCCAGGAAAATGCACCCCACATGATAACAGAGCCACCAGAACCCTTCACTTACTGAAGTGTTTCCATTATTTTGGCGGAAACCTGTAATTCCTGGTCCATTAAGTATACTTTGACACATTATACAAAATGTATTCCTAGGTGTTTTTGCATTATACGAACATGTTACTTGTTTTTCAGGGGAGATATTTCTAAATTGATTTGGAAGAATCACCCATCTCTGGAGTGATGCAGAGTCACATTGTCTGAAGAATCAGCAGGTACCTGTGTATTCAGCCATGAATATGTATGAACTCATTTCAGCGGCACAATGGCTGAACCAGCTTGTGATTGCAGAGACAAATACATTTCCACTTCCCTTCCTGCCTATTTTACAGGCTGCTGAGAGGTTGTTGAAAGGTTTTTGAAAAGGAAACAATGCTAACTTTAAGCTAACTTTTTTGCCATCACTGCTTATCTTTGAAGGAAATTATATTTCTGTGGAGTAGGGTTTTTTCTGCTACCATCAGTAATTATTTTTATGGGTGAGGAGACATTTCATTTAAGTCCTGCACAGACAACAATAAGAGTCTTCTCAGCTGATAAAATCGTGGATTGGAACTCTACTTTCTGTTGCCCCAAAAACAACAAAGTGAATTGGATCTTTATCAGGTACAAAAAGCATTTGATCTATTATCCCAAAAAGAAAACAAAAAGTCAAAAGTCAAAATAGTTATCCCTTGTTCAAGAGGGGGATTGATCTCTATAGTATTCTTCATTATAAATTTTAATCCACATTCACACTTCAGTGCTATCCAAATAATTGACTTAAGCCTTCAGCGATGGTTTACTTTAATTTTAAAGTGTCTGAGGAATTCTTTTTTGGCTTTTACACTCTATGAAAATATTAAAATAGAGTATTTTACAATAGTATTTGACCACTCTTATCAGTATGTAAAATCATGGTTAAGCTTTTAAAAAATCTGTGGTGGTACAAGACTGCTGTGTATGTTGCACAACTGAAGGTGGCTGCCAAATGATTAAGCGATAATTATATATATTTTTTTAAAGATAAAAATTACAAGTTTCATCAATTAAACCAACAAGATCCTTATATACTGTGTTAAGTACTGTAATCAATGGAAATAAGATTGCAAATGATCTACATGGATAAGGGATCAGCCCATTTCTGACAATTATTATTAAACTTAAAATTTGGAAGGGACCGTATGAGAGATGTGGAAATATGATGATATTGGATTTATAAATAATTAATCTCCATGAAATATTACAATACAGTTAATAGTCACATGTTTAAGAATGGGATGTCATCAGCCAACTATAACCCAAGAGTCCACAGCGATGGTGCCCTATTGATCTCACCAGGGTTAGGGTGGTTTTCAGTTGGCCAGGGTTCCTTGGGGTACCGCTGCATAAGTTCCTCCTGGCAACACACCTGGCACCCACAGGCAACCAATTGCCACCAGTGGTAGATACGCCTCTTCTCTAATTGGTTGTAGCTATTTTCTCTAGAACTGTATGGTCTACAAAACAGTCACTGGCTCGCAGGCAAGTTATTTATTTATTTATTTATTTATTAACCTTTATTTTGACTGGGAAGGTTTCACTGAGACTCGGTCTCTTTTACAGGAGAGCTCTGTTAACAAGCGTATAAAAAAACAGCAAACAATATAGAATACAATAAAGGACAAAATAAAATAAAATAAAATATATGGGGGAGAAAAATCTCAGCCAGTTACTTAAAAACAAGTGCATTCCTCTATGACATAGTCCTCCAACAACTGTTTGAATATTTGCCAGGACACAACTGTGTCAAGTCTAAGGAAACCTTGCATTTCATTCCACAGGTATGGTGCAAAGAAGCTAAAAGCCTTTTTTCCTAAATCAGATGTTATAAAAGGTTATCCAGTCCTGCAACCGGGTGGAATATGATTAATTTATTTAAAAGCCCTTTGTAGTTGAATAATGAGTTTTTTTCTTTGGGTAGCAAGTGACGACCAAGCAACATTTTGATATAGGTTTCAATGATGTGTGAGGAGGAAATAGCATATATCACCGTATCATCTGCATAAAAATTTGCTTTACAGTTGCTTACATTAAAACCAATATCATTTATATACAATGTAAACAGTATTGGACCTAGAATAGAGCCCCGCAGTACTCCTTTAGTTATTTCAATACATTTTGACTGGATACCATCAGCTGCAATCCACTGGGATCTATCTATAAGGTAGTTATGGAACCAATTACATGCATTCTGGTCTAATCCAACAACAGATCATATTTGTATTAACAAAGAATGATCCACAGTGTCAAATGCTTTTGAAAGATCTATAAATAAGGCAATACAATGTTGTTTTTTATCAAATGACCCTACAATGTAATTAACAGATGCAGCTGAGATGGTGCTGTGTGTCTTGGTCTGAAACCAGACTGTGCTGAGAATACAATTACTTGACAAAAAAGAGCATAGTTCGGAGCTTGAATTAATTAAGGATTGTGCAATTTTACTTAGGCAAGAAAGTTTGGAGATTAGCCGATAATTATTTAGGTCACTAGTGTCTCCTCCCTTGCTGCGTTCCAAACCTTAGGGATAGTGCCAGAAATTAAAGTTAAATTTAAAATATGAGCAAGAGGATTTGCAATCAAAGGAGCAGCTAGCGGTAAAAGGCTGGGATTGGAGTGCATCGGAGAAGTGCTGGATGGGCTCCATCTGCTGGACTCCTGGCCTGTTGGTGGCACAATTGATGATTCCAAATTGGTGAGAAATCATTTTTTTAAATAATTGGGATAAAAAAAAATATAAATATATATATATATATATATAGAGAGAGAGAGAGAGGGAGAAGAACTAGCAGCAGCCTGCAGTCCGGCACCTGAAGTCAAACGATTGGAACTACGGATTGCTGAAGGCTCTTGACTCTTGTGTGTCACACTGGGAAAGAGTAGGTTGGTGGCTGTTGTTTCGAAGAGTTGTTTCGAAGAGTTGTTGATTGTGTTTCAGATTGGTTTGTTTTGAGGACCCCGTTTGTGTACCGACTTTGGACTGTTTGAGGAACTGGCTTGGATTTGGACTTTGGATTACAGACTTCAACAAAGCTAAGGATTGTGGACTTTATGTGTTTTGAATTCCTCCGAATACCCCACCCTTTTTGTGTTTTGTCAAGATTCATTTAATAAAGTCATTGTGTTGTTTTGAGTACTGCCTCCTCTGGGTTATTTAACTGCCTATGCCCTCTGCAAAGGTCTGTGAGTGTTGCCCAACCCCAAGGGATACCACAACATATATGCATTTGATGCATTTATTGCAGTTATGGAGCAGGCAATAATTGTCATGTTTTCAAAAATATACATTATATATTGATGCAACGTACACTATATATTTTGAATATCTACAACATTGTGTTGTACCTCTGCACTCCAGTGATGTAAAATGTCCATGCTTTAGATAGAAAATGTCTTGTAACCATACCAAAAAAAAGTACTCAATTGACAAAATAAGTACCAAAAGAAGTACTGAAAAGTCCATCATAAGACAAGTGGAAGCTGAATATGAACTTCCCAAGAGAGCATGTAGTACCCTCATTTGATGAAAAATGTAATTATAAAGGATGCCTCACTGGAAAAGGACTGCTTCCCTGTGACTTGAATTAAATAAATCCTCTAGCATTTCATGATTTGATTTTTAATTAATGCAGAGGTTTCTTAGGGGGAATATTTTCCAAAGAAAATAACTTTTTGAAGGGCAGCATTTAAAGTCAATCTCAAAATTTGGGAACTGATGTATTTGGTCTTATGACATCCTTGACATTTATGCAGAATACATATTAGCAAAAGTTTGTTTTTTCCTAAGAGTGAAGAAAGTCAAATGTGACCATAATTCATCCTTAACCCTTATGTAATCTTCATATTCTGTGTATTCCCCATGTCCACAGGGTCAAAAATGACCCACCCTTGCCGCACCCCTATCATAAAGCCTCTTAATTGAATTTTAAACCCCAAATATATTTTGCATGAAGAAACAACCTGTCACTCATCAACAACTTGGTGAATAACTGTGTTTTTCCTACTTCACAGTGCAGAGAGACTGTATGTATTCAGTGTACAAGATTCGTTTTTACTACAAAACACACATCATAATAGATTTTTTTTTTGCTGTAATAGATGTGACAATCTTTGTACTCTGTTTGTGTATAGCTTTTATAAAAATATAAAAAAGGTCAATGTTTAACTTTTTCTAATGATGGGGTCACTGCAGGAGAAGTCATCAACTTTCATGCTGAAAAAAATAAATTGGGGGGGCTTTCACTGCTGTTAAACTCAGATTTTTCCTTGTTTATTTTCCCCAATTTGGAAGCCAATTATACCCTATATTTATTTTGATTAACCCTCCCCCATGAACTCGCCACCCGTCTCCAGGCCCGCGTTAACCTAATGGGCAACATGGGCTGTAGCCCAGGGCCCCGGCCACTAGGGCACCCTGGACCCGGGAATAGCAGTTTACTTTAGGCCTTCATTTAATTTTTGAATGCGGGTTTATGGTGTTTTGACTGTTACTGTACATTTTGGTCCACTTCCCCACCTGTAGTAGTCCACATTGTCACAACAATCAGTGTCAGTGAGAGTGTGTTTATATCTAGCTCACTTCACAATGTCTCACGAGGCTATTCGAAAATATGATAGCGGTGCTTTAAAGAGAAAACAAGCTGAGCAAAAAAAGGAGAGAAATGAAGAAACTCTCTGAAAAATCCCAAAGCTTACAAAAGAATGTAGATGATCCCCAGAACCAGGATAGTAGCCCTACTCCCGACGTGGGAACCGGCACCTCAAGTTCAACAGTGCTCAGAGAGGCACGCGAGCCTACCTTGCCATCGCCTTTAGCTGATCATCTTCAGAGGTAATGTTAACCCCTTCAAATGAAGAGCCATTGCCAGCCACTGATGTTGCATGTTGGGGTCCTACTACAGAGGGGCTGCGCAGTTACTGGGTTAACAAAAGAGTGAAAGCATCCCTATTGTGCCAGAATAAAGACATTTCCTTTATAGCATCTGATCGCATGTATAAAAACCAGAGAAGATGCTTGAGTAAAACCTCGTTCACTTCTTAGCAACTTCTGACCCTTTCCTTTCAAAACACGTTCCCTGCATAATGGCGAACGTGTGACCGAGAGATTGGCTAGTTTATTCTCCTTCAACTGGGAATGTTTACTGTTTCTATTGGCTGACTGGGCTTTTTGGAGCAAGAGTACTACATTTTTTTCTTTCTCTCAAATGAAAACTCGGTTAGAAACGGTTTTTCCGACTGGAAGCATGCCTCTGCCCGTGTGGAGGAGCATGAGTCAAGCCAGCAGCTGATTTTGCATAGACAGGCAGTGCTAACCTGGCTAGCACGGACCCAGGCCCATGGAATCGACTCTGAACTCAAATGTCTCATTTGTAGGCCTACTTTGTAGAACAGACATTAAAAGAAAATCAACTCCAAAGGCTACTACTCCCTTTCATTATCCTGCCATGCTGGGCAAGGTTGGTCATGACTTGAACTTGAACTCATGGTGCTAGTGGTTGAACGGTAAGTGTATTGTTTTTGCATTGTCATTTGTGGTCAAATGTCTCATTTTAGGCCGGCATGTCTTTATCATTGCCAGGCCTGGTCGCGTCAATGTGCTTTTACTTTTCCTGTTGAAAATCATGGACATAAGGCCCCGGGAGGTGTGTTAGCCCTGGGCCCCGGGGAGGCTTAACGCAGCCCTGCCCGTCTCTACGGGTCAAACTACTCTCTGAGGCCAGCGATGATCCTCTTCCTTTGAGATGGAACTCACTGACCCCCTTTCTGGAGACATCCTTACGTTCTTCCCAGCAAGTTCTTACTGAACACCCTCCCCCTCCCACAGGAGCGAACAGCCAAATGCCGTTCCTGATTGGGGCTAACGGCCAGGGCCGGTCTGGCAGAGACAGGTTTTGAACCATGTCCCTGATAGGCAGCTCACACTCGTACAGGACCAGCCAAATATGGGTGTGTTAGACTGCTATGCTATCCACCAGCCTTCTCTGCCTTCAGTTGACTGAAAATGCTTATAATGACAAAAGAAACACAAGACCCATAAAGCAAAACATTTACTAAAACGTGTTACTCAAAGTTAAGGCCAAAGCATATTCCAGTTAAATTAAATTTGGGTCTTGGACTCAAATAATCAATCATGCACTGGAGAAAGCTGGAAAAAAGTCAATCTGTGACAGATAAAACTCTCAACGTTGCCGCTTTTTGGGTTCCAAAGAAAGAAAAAGAAGCAGCCAAGATTCCAGTCAAAACAACATTCAACAGGAGAGCATCTGTCTCTCCAATGTGACTGGGAATAGAAAAGCCTGCATATGAAAGAATGGAAAAAACAGGCTGACTGAAAGAGTAAAATTCCACATTTATCTAGTACTGCTGACAGGACACAACAGCACTAAAGGCAGCGCTTCATGGCAGAGTCCTGTCTCTCACTGTCTTAGCAGAATCTCCCAGACAAGGCAGTTCATCTGGGCCACCTTGTTTCCATTGGCCCACAGGAGCGAACAATTTACACAGAGCAAAAAAGACAGAGCACTTTGTGTGCCTATGTTTGTGTATATTTTTACCTGTGTGCTCATGCATGCATATGTGATGTGTGTGCGTGTATGTGTGTGTGTGTTTGTGTGCATGCGTGTGTGCGTGCATGCATGTGTGTGTGTGTGTTGTCCCTGAGCTGATTGTTAGTCTTTATGTTGTTTCCCAAAATAGTGTAAGGGATCATTATGGCATTTTCCCAGGGGTGAAGGTTTGCATAATCTGGTAAATGCAATGGACTTTCATCTAGTGTGGCATAATTAATAAGATATTTCTCCTCATTGAAACGTCACAAATTTCTAACACCGTACTTCAGAAAATATGGTGCATTTGGTGACTCTGACTTTAGGCTTTAAACCTAATGTATGCCACTGCCTTGGGGTAACAGAAATGTTTCCTGGAACTCATCAGGGGCTGCATTGAGAGGTACTATCCTGGCTTTGCATTTGGGTTGTAGATGCAGCTCAAGGGTGGAAAAAAGAAAAATGGCAAAGAATATGTGTGTGTGTGTGTGTGTGTTTGTGTCTGTGCGTACATGTTTGCGTGGGAAGTTTTTCATGATTCTCAATTCTAACACTGACAACCATATGTGTTTGTATGCATTTACAGACAAAGGAGCAGCACTGTGACTGTGTGGGTGTAACAATGTAACTGGCAGTTCCTGGATGTCCCAGCCCACCAACTTATGCGCATGAGATTTCCTCAAAGCTTTAATCATTAATTGGCTCTCATTCCTGGACAAGTCACCAGCTGGGCTTTTCTCCCGTTGGAGCTCCTCTGAGTCACATGATTGCCTGGGTCCGTTGTCCAGTACACTGTGAATGGAAGAGAGTCCTGAAATGACAAGAATCACCACTATATCAATGTTAAAAGTAGACCAGGCAAAACCACTATGTTAAAAAATATGTGGAAATAAACAGCTCCAGACCCAAGCCTGGAAGCAAACAAAATGCAAGGAGAAGGGGGGCAGGAGAATCTTCCAAACATTAACTGTTGCTGCCAGTCACACTGTTAAGGCAAGCTTTGGAGTCTTGTTTAGCACACTTCAAGTGAGCCTCAGTAAATGTATTGGATTTATGTTTCCCCTCAGTTAGAGATGGGAAGCTCAATTCTCATTTTTAATACGGTGTTGTTAATGAGAGGAGTGCCAGGTACTGAGAGCCAAAGGGGTGGAAACTGGGCATTTCTTTTCTCTGTGGCAGCCGTGGCATTGGAAGTGGTTGGCAATGACTAATTTGCCTCGATGCCTGAGAGGCATGGGTGAAAACAGGTGCCTAATTGGAATGTGGAACCCGCAGGGGGAGATGTGGGCTCGGTTCTGCCGCGGTGCTTTTAATTATGAAATGTTCTGTTTAGCACTGTAGGGTTATCCTTTCATTTCGCTCCACTTCCAGTTCGATTCCAACATTTCAATGTTCTACTCCTTCTGAACTTCGCACTGAACGCTTGCTGTTTGCTACAAGTGAATGTTTAATGTTCGTGAAAGGCACAGAAGAGGTTATGATGAATTGGGGTAACTGTTAGCATTAGCCTAGAAACAGTCACCATTAGCACACACCTAGAACTGCCATGACTGTCACTGTTGATATTTGTCAATATACAGTATGTTCAAATATGAGATAACTATAATTATTTAAATATGCACTGCATGGAATTGAAAGTGTAATATCTCGATTTATTTTATTTTCTGTTGCATATATTATAGAATGCATTGTACAGACAGAATCTGTGCTGTTATTGTGTAAAACTGCAATTGCCTCAGTTATATATTTATAGATAGGGGTGTGCACATAAGTGGTATGCCAGTTAATTGCGTACCAAGCAAGACGATATGCGCGTCTTTTGAAACATGTGCGACTTTAAGTTTGATCAGTCCATCACTGCTAAGTTCATTTTGATATTAAAATTAAGCTAGCTATCCCATGGTGACCACCGCTGATTAGTCATGCAGGTGAGGGGTGTGTCTCATGGCCGACAACCCCTGCTCACAAGTGACCATGAAGGGGGGGGTTCCCCGTTGTTGACGCCCCCTTCCCGATGTGGCTGGCAATGGTGGCATGCAAAGGTGGCACAGTCAGAATTGTTCCCCGTGGATCGGCCATATGCTCGTTATGGCACCTCCCGTGGCTCATCTCCTGGCAGGCCTGTAGGGGGGCCATCATGGTAGCTGGCCTCCTGCTGTGCTCCAAATTGTCTCTAGGTAATTGGTCTCCTCTTTGTCTCTGACCAAGTTCCATATGTGCTACAAAATGGTGCAACATTTTTCCACATCTGCTTCTTCTAGGGATCCTATATTTGACCATATATTCCTTTCCACAAGTGATTGTTAAGTACTGTACAGGCGGAAAGCGGAAAGTGGAAAATTGAAGAACGGAAATTGTAATAAAAAAATGCCACAAGGGACTGAGGGGATCCATATATTCAAAAATAACAGCACTGTATAAGCATGCAGAGGGATTTCCTGTGAGGAGCTGGACTGTAGCCCGCCCACTTCTGCGATGTAGATGCTCTGCTTAGAGAGCTGAGGGTGCTTCCGAGGAGCTGTGGTGTCACTGGGCTGCTGGCAGGGCAGGAGGTGGTTGAAGTGAGGTGTATTTTAAGAAGATGTCAACTGGACCACCGTAGGCAGCATTAGGTGGTTCACGTTAGTCTGTCCCCTGATGAGCTTAGGCCCTACCCTTTGAGTGCCAAATTTATGTGATGTGCTCAAAATAAATATGAAATAGAAAATATGTGTTAATTAATAAAAAATTATAAACAAATCAATAAAATATACAATTTCTGCTTGAATTCATTATAGAGACTTATGGTCAATACGCTATGGCAATTACAGTTCATTGTCCTCCTCATGAAGTAGATAATTGAAACGGCTGGTTACTGATGCTCCTTTGCATATGTAGTAATCAGTAAATTCAAAGGACTTCAGAAATGTGTGTGTATCTATGGGAATTTATGTGTTCCCATATGTGTGTGTGGTAGGGAAATGCTCCCAGGTGGATGCACATCAGGGGGCTTTGTCAACTGTACACCAAGGGGTGATATTAAGGCCCATTTATGTTTGCAATATCAATGTTGCATATGACTGTATTGCATTATGCATTTGCTTGACATTGCTTGCTTGACCTTGTACAGGATAATTTACATAACTGTACTATTTTCTCAAATTGTCCATTCATGCAACTTGAATGCACTGAAGCAATTCATGGAAGTGTCTTCCTCAAGGGTACAAATGCAGTGCCCCATGTGATCCTTAAGCCACTATTCCACATAGCCATTACCATGACCATAACATAACATAACATGAAGGCCCTCCAGTAAAAACGCCTCCATACTATGACACTGGCTGTGCCGTGGGCATTCACATTTTTGCACCACAGAGCAGCTTCAGTGATTTTGCACTCATCACTCAGTCAATGATAGGACAGGTAAATTCAGTAAACAATTACCTCATCTTAAATGTCCCTTTTGTTAATCATTTCCTACAAAAAATATTCAATGGGGGTTCTTTGAATAGTGCATCTGATTAAAGTATTCATACATGCAGTGATGTGCGCTACGGCCTAGAATGAGTTCTGATCATGCTGACCATGACTGGTAGTCCTGGAGGAGACACCTGGTTGGCCACAGCTTACCCCAGGGAGGGAGGGATTCCGCTGGGAGGGCATGCTCCCACTTCATCGCTCAATATGCTGGGAAAGTGAAACAAAACTCAATTTCGAAGCTATTCATTTCCAGTGGGACGCAAACCTTCCTTCATCATATTGAAGAAAGTGACCATTAAAATGCAGAAAAAATTCCTAGGTGCAGTTCTTTGAATTATTTGCTGTTAATAAACCGCCTTTATTAAGGAATCGAGCGATCAACTTAAAAGTAAAACGCCTAAATGAATATCGAACTACAATTTCCATGAGAGCACAACATTTCATAGCGTTCAGTGAGACCTGCAGTTGTAGTTTAATTTTAATGCTTCTCTGCAAACTCTTCTGTCAGTTTGGCGATGGGTAGAAAAATAGAGTTTTTAAAAGAGACTGATGCAAAATTGTTTGATATATAATGGTGTTCTCAAACACAATTATACATCAAATGTGTCAAAAGACAATGTTACTGTGCAGAAACCTAAAACAATGTTATCTTCTTTGTCCATTTTGTGTTTATAGATTATAAGATGCTCCAGGATTTACTTGACTAAATTAGTTCTGCCATTGTGTCACAGCTTTACCACACGGATTGACAATTTCAAACCAGAGAGAAGGTGGCAAAAGGTAAGACAAGTCATCATTTCCCAGCCATTTCAGAAAAGATATGAAACAACAAATTCACATTTAGAGTAACCTTTGGTGGTCAGGCACAGTGAAGCACCTGCTTCATTCAGCCGAGTGAAATTCTCTGTACGCTCAGATCTGACAGGTACTAGAATTGATGTGAGATGAACCCCGATGGAAATTTAAACAGCATACGCCCACCACCAACCCCCCACCCTCATCTCTCGTTTCAGCCCACACCCAGTTATTCAACACCATCTCTGCAGACTTCTCGCTCAACTGTCAAGTTTTGTTTTCGATACGCCATCGTGAATGTTGAGCGATCCGTCAGCTGTCACCTGAGAAATCTTCCCGCCTGCTCGTAATTATCGGGGAGGACCGGCAAGTATTAATTTGCCATCCTCCACCTCCTGACCTTCACGCTACTTTGACGCCATCTCCCAAAGAGAGGTGCCTGTCTTTCACCACTCACCAAGATAAAATCCCCAGGGTCAATCTGGAAGAGAGATAAAAAACACCCCAGGAAAGGGAGCAAAAAAATGTACATTGCCTTTGAGAATCTTGATTTTCTTTGGCTTTTTTACTGAAAAATATCCTATTGCGTAGGTAAATGTGCAATGGAATTAATGCATAGTGCCATAGTATTTCAAAGGCTTTTCAATAGTCAAATAGAATATGCAGCTGTCTGCCACTGGTAAAGTTAATATGTCCCTATGGTTCTGAATGATGCATGTTTAGAAAGACAGGAAATGCATTTGGAATAACTGTTATATTCTGACAAAATCCAGACATTGACATAAAAAGGTGTAAATCTTCCTTTCCATTACCAATGCATTTCTGAATGGCGTTTGAGAAATATTCTTTGGCATACTGTATATTATCCACCTAATACTTACATCCATGATGGAGAGACTATTTCTGAAACTCTAAAAAAAGCTAAAAGGTTCAGTCTCCTACTGTCCCAACTGCTGTGTCTGTAGTAAGTCAGTGAGTTGTGCAAAAAGGTATAGAGTCTGTCCTGCTCTGTCCTTTTTTTCCTGTGTGTCTCTATTCGGTTATGTAAAAATGTGCATAGCCACCATTCCTGACTATATAAATGTGAGGTTTGTCCCCCGTGACGATTTATTCATTTAGCATTTTGATCCGAAGCAGTAAAGCATAGTGCGGGAGCATGCTCTCCTCTTCCTCGGATCATGTCCCCCATGACGGCTATATTGTCTCAGAGCACACAGCACAGAGCAAAACGTAAATTTCTTTCTATACCCTATTTAACACGAGACGAAGAACATCCACCTCCACAGTGTTTCACACTGGTTCTCTCTCCTTCTTCCATTAGTGCGTTTGTTTCATTCCAGGGACGTGGCGGTGCCTATTGTGCCTGGAAAAGCTGATGCATGCTGCATTCTCACTACCCAGGTGCTGACGTTGGCCTGGAGGACCACCTATTTCATTCTCATCCCTGTTTCTGGCCTATTCAGAGTACTAAAGCATGTTTGTACAGTGAGGATTACGCGGTAGGCCCTTTTTATGCAGCCGTTAACTTGGTAGCATGCCATACAACTTTTATGTTCTCAAGGCTTTCTTCATTGTTGAGCTCCGGGCTGGTTCAAAATGCATTCGGTGTCAAGGCCAGTGCCACAAGGCCAAAGCCACCTCGGGTGGTGCTTTTATGGTTCCATCTCGGGTGGTTTCTGTTTCATCATTCCATCTTCAGCATATCCCACAGTATCTACAAGGATACTTATTTTCCAAAGAGAGAGGAGATCCGCAGCGTTGAAGGCTGCTCAGACACACACAAACACACACACACACACACACACACACACACATACCCACACACGGATGATACACAGGAATGCATGGAGCGTAGATATAAGCCAATGAAACACAGCCCACTGTCCAGTTCAACATTAATATCCATTTCATTGCTGCTCCCTCTGGTGTGCGTGCCAGCTAATCTTTCTTTCATCCGTTCTTTGCTGACCGTGATGTGCAGCGGACCACGCCCTTTGTCTTGGCATTCATTCTTGTCCTCTGCATGGCACAAGAGTCATTGAGTTTTGACATTATCTTGCGCAGGGCAGAGTTCGCGAACCAAGAGCGCACGTCAACATCGGGGCATTTTATTAAACAGGAGATTGGGGGCTTGGGAGAGGAAGGCGATGGTTGTCACAAACTGACATCAATCTGTATGGCGGGCTGTGGAACGAATCCACAGCCAGCTGATGGAGCGATCGCAGATTACACTTGTCTCCCGTGGCAACCCTCGCCAAAGGCCTGTATACATGCACACACACACACACACTCATATAGTATGCACACATACTAACTCTCACACACAAACATGCACGCAAACACACCCACCCCCACTCTCCATGCCACGGGCAACTCACATAGAGGCCAGTGGGCAGTAATTGTTGCATTCTGCCAATCTTTTGAGCTCTGTGGGGTATGGAGTTGTTTTTTTAAATACTCTGTGGACAGCCAGTGGCTTCTAGAGGCTTGAATACTGCATTAGGAACCCAGAGACCCCGGCCTGTGGAGTAGCGCCTGCAGAAACAAACAGCCCAGTGCAATAACAATCTCAGGTTTGGAAACCGAAAGCAATGCAATTAAAATGATAACTATCCGGAGTATGATCCGGATGAGATGTGATCAAGATTTGAGCTGCCCGCCAAAGAATAATAACCAAACTAAAACAAAAAATGCAAGCAGCCTAGAATGTAATATAAATGATCAGTTGGTTGTTTCTATACAGGCCATATTTCAAATCCAGAAGACAATGCATTATCCCTGAGGTGAAGTGTCTGTGTGTATGTGTGTGTGTGTGTGTGTGTATATATATATATATTTTTTTTTCAAATATATATATATATATATTGTTTTTAAAGGGTCCACACCACTTTTCAAGGGGTGATGTATTTCAGCAATTGATACGCATTAGCAGCCATTATTACATCCATTCAAAAATACAAAAGAAAAGAAAAGGGCCTTTGTGCCTTCATTTTCAGAGATAATAGTTTTAATAATAATTTATGGTGGACACAGTCATTATTTTCAGATCAACATATAACAACTGAAGGATGTGTCTATAATTGAGCACTCTGGGTAACAGATTGCACCCATAATGGTGAGCATATTGAAGCTCACAATGATTTAAAAAAGCATATGTCAATATATAGTCAAATATGAGATTCAGAACATGGATGGATGAGGGGCCTCGGGTAGCGTAACGGTCAAAGCATTCACCCGGAATGCAAGTAGCCTTCTGTAGCTGTGGTTCGAAACCCTGGCCAGTCGCAGGCCTTTTAAAGCAGCACTGATATGGGAGGACCACTAGATTAATTTACCTTGTCAGCATCCAATCACAGCTAGGGCTTTATCCAGCATCCTGATGGCAATCCACCAATCACTATGGCAATATCCCAGTTATTTCTCCAGAGGAATCTGTGACATTTATGCCACTCTGTCCATTTTATTGCACAGCAGATCTACTGGTTTACCCAGGAATTTAATAAATAATTATGAATGCCCTTAATACTGACTTGCTAGCTAACACCCAGCAAGCTATTACTTTGAGAAGGATTCAATTTCTTGTGGTCTAAAGCGTTATTGCACACTGTATGAATTACTCCCCAGAGTTTTCAATGGAGATAGTGTACACAGTGACAGCAAGAACCATCTATACCAAGGACCTGTAACTAAGATTATTAATTCCCCCCCCAACCCTTGTTGGCTGCTTAATAAAGCGAACATCTCGCAATCAGATTCTCCTCCATAAGCATGTTGTTTTAATGTTTTAAATGCATATCACAGCATATCCTCTGGGTCTTCCGAAGGATCGAGTGTAACGTTACCATGTAAGTGCCTCAATCCATCTTCCCACCGCTGATCCATGACATTAATTAGGACAACAGGAGCAGGTTGCCTCTGCTTTCCAGAGAGGCTGTGTCATTATTTAACGCACACACGTCTTGTCATTCCATTACCTAGTGGGCTAATGAAAGCTAAAGTGTGTCTTCCGATCCGCACCCTCCTCGAGGTCTGTGAAGTCGCAGCTTTTGTTCATGAGTAAAGACATGCAATATTCATTCAAGACTGCACATGTTGGCTCTGGGGGAAAAATGTGAGGCCAAAAATGTATAACATAAACTGCTTTGGCTGACACGGGTGTCCTTTTTGTCTGATTTGTGTTCAGCAATATTGTTTTTTTTTCAATTCTACCCCTGTTTTCCGCTGCAACCTCAGAGAGCACAGACAAGCACGTGCTGTCTTCTGAAATGTAATGTCAGCCAGTGACTCTTTTCACTCTGTCGTCTACCAGTTGAACTGTGGGCACTCGATTGACCAGAGCCATTGATGAGCCATGGACATCCCAACACCTAAAAGCCCCACCCTCCCTGGTTGATTCTACAGCGAACTAGGTGCTGCCCTGCGGGACTGCCAGCCACGGCGCGGTCCAGATTCGATGCCAGACCGTGGGGTCCATTCAAACATTAAAACAGTGTATTAACAGGATAAGCCATCCAGCAGCCCTGGAAATATATATGTTTTTAACATGAGCCGATAGTTTTCCTACCGATTTTGCTGTTTGTTTCCCATCAGGGAATCGGAATTGATTTCTTTCCCCTTTCCCCCAGCTGTTGAATGTTATTTATTTCTTTTTGTTGTTGTTGTAGTTAGTTTCTTTTTTATTTTGGCAATGATTTGTGGGGAATGGGGGGGTCTTTCAATTGCAAAGCACAGCATGACTCCAAACAACATTCATTCCCGTGTCACAGCCGCTTTCATCCTGACAACAAAGGGAGAGTGGCATCTGATCTATTTTACATGGCAGCATAGTAGGTGAGCATTTTTGCTCTGCAGCGTGCGATCCACAAGGGGGACAGACGCTCTCTGTGTTCCCATAAAATGGTGGCCATATTTAGGGATTATTTCCAACCCTTTAGGGTTAGCTTAATATAAGAAGGAGTTACATGGGCGACTGGTTCAGAGAGAAGAGGTGTCCAGAGACTCTGTTAATACATGGCCCATCCATCCGGTGGTGAAACTGCCCTGTGACAGTGACAAAAACGGTGCAAGGGACTCAAATGGCTTTTCTGCAGTGAATTATTTATGCAATAAAATACAGTATACTCCCTCAAATTCCCATGACGCCAGCTGGCAGCACTTGAATCAATGTCGACAGGCGTAGGTTCATTTTTGATCGTTTGCCAGTGACAAAGTTGGAATGGAGTCTGGCTTCGATAGGATGATGTAAACGCTGGGGTTTTTTGTGTGCTTTACTTTTACTTTTATGATGTGATGTTTGTGGTTAAAATTGCCCATCTAAATCTTCTTGATTCAGCAATTCCTCATCTGTATTGCCCGTGTTAGGCAAATCATTGCAGTTACAGCTTAACTCCTGGATTCGATCGGAACTGGCAGCTGGTACAAAAAGTTCAATTTTCATAGTAATAAAAAAACAAAACAAATTCCCTTAAGATTGGAAAGGCAGTTTTGATCGAATCCAGGGGTCACTTTATTGTAAAATGACCCCCAGACATTGATATAGGAGGGGTTTTTTTTGTTTTCTTTGATTTTGTTTACTTGTATTATGTTCAATTGAATAGCACTTGTAATTAAAATGCCTCAGCGGTTTTTTATTGAATCCAGGGGTATTAATAAACGTCAGGTTTCATAATGTCACCCCTCAGCTGCTGGCTTTCAGAACATTACACAAGGGCATAGTTTTTCAAGCAACTTTATCAGACGGGGGAAAAATAATCTGTCTTCAAAAACATCCTGATCACAAATCTTAAATCCCCCAAAGGTCATAACAAATAACCTTTGATTCATCTTGTTCCCTCAGCTCTTACAGCTTTGCAAAGTCTGCATCTTGAATATTATCAATCAACCATTTATTTTTTCAGCATCCGCAGGCAAATCTTGATCCCCTGGACGTGAAACAAAGCAAGGAGGAAAATCAACTGAACAAAAATAGCTGGGTCGAGTTGTACATTGAAACAATTTGATTTGAGGATAATTAATTCAATTTATCACATCAAAGACCCTCTCTCATTCCAGATGGTGCAATCTTAAGCACACACTACCTCCGCCCCTCCCCATAGGTACTTGGACATGATAAATTGATTATCTCTTTTTGTTGCCTAGCTGGGTTTACAGAGGAGATGTGAAGGGGGAAACAGCAAGAGACAAGGTGGAAGCTGAGGTTTGCTCAAAGGCAACACTTAAGATTATGATTAGTATTAATATATAAGCAGAATTAATACTTAATGAAGCTTTAATAATCATGCTGTCACGCTTTTTTTGTCCAACATAATACATATTAGTAAATATCGTATTTAGAAGGAGAATTTCAGAAGTGCAGTTGAGATTTGTATGGCAGCATGACAGCATGACATGTATGGCTTTGTGTAAGAAAAATTCTGTAGCTCATGCTTTAAAACATATTCAATCTTACCAGCACAGTATCACAGATCATTTCAAACTATATTGCTTGCCTATCAAATTAAAGGTTGCAAAATCCCATCCTTTTCTGTGAGCTCCTACTGCCTCTCATGGTCCCTCTGTTCAACTGATGCCAGATTGGCCATTCCCTCAGCCTCTAACCTCAACCTCCTTGGAGGCTGTGCCATTTCTGCTTCAGCCCCTTTTCTCCAGAGCTCTAGGCCCAACGACAACTGTGAATCAACTTATAACTGTAAGTAAGGACAAACATTTTGTAAAGCTACCTTTTAGTTAAAACAATTGTTTTTCTATCATTGTATGTTGAGATAATAATATATTGTATATTAGGACATCCTCAGCAGACACCCTTATCCAGAAGAATTGTTGCTCACTTTGTATGTGTCACCCATTTATTCTTGATATTGGCCAATGTAACTCAAGTTACAAGTAAGTACCTTGCTCAAGAGCACACTAGTAGTGCTCTACCATGGATTTGAACCTGCAAGCGAATACATCTGGTTTCCTATCCATGATTGCACTTTGCCTCCTCTCCTCTCTTACAGACACAATTAGGCAAGCCTAATTGAGCCCTTGTCCCATTTACACTGTGCAAGTGAATTACCCTCTTCACTCGAGGACCCGCCCCTCGATGACTGGAATGCCATTTAACTCCCCTTTCATTAGCTATTGGGGAATGGCAGCCCCCATAGCCTCCGAGGAGGTGGAGCTTAGAGGCTGAGGGATTGGACAATTTATCATCGGTTGAACAGAGGGACCATGAGGGGCATGTCATCCATACACTAGACAGGCCTACATGAGATGGAAAGCACACAGTCAGACAGACACATACATCTACAAACAGACAGATGCATGCACAAACACAAACAAATACACGCATCAAATAGAGAGAGAGGCACACACACCCACGTACACACCTACAGACTCACACCCATTGACATGCACAACCCCCCCCCCCACACACACACACACAGGCACATTCTTATCACTGGCTCAATTATTAAAACCCCAGGCCATCGCAGGCCCCAGGCAAGGCATTTACACTGACAGGATCTTTTAAGAAAAAAAAAACAAAAAAAAAGAAGCAATTCTGCCAAAACAAGGGGAAAAAAGGATTTAACATGTTTCGGCTTGCCTAGGGAACACTGAACTCAATTCAATATATGCTGTGCACTAGTGCCTATTAGACCTTTTCAACTTGGAACTGGTGTATTTTTCAAGTACTGCAACTGTAAAAATAAAGCTAAATCAGCGAGTCACCCTGGGTATTTCATTGTTTGTTCTTTCATTTATTTGTTTACTTAGGTATTTATAGGCAGCTTAACTATATAGGCTATATGTTAACATAAAATTCAAAATGTAGAAGTGTGTTCAGTCATGGCCAAAAATATTAGCACCCTTGCATGTTTAAAAAAAAAACTCCCAATTTTCTATATATTAGGTTGAAATTGACAAAAGTATTTGGTCTCCACAATTTCACTGTTAAGAGTACAGAAACCTTTTGAACTTCAGAACTTAACATATCCTATTAAATAATAAAATAAACAGAAATGGCATTGACAAAATTATTGACACCCTAGATTTAATATTTGATAGCAAAGCAAATCCAGAAAATAACTGCAATCAAGCGCTTCCTATAGCCATATGAGATTCCTACACCTCTCAACTGGCAGTTTGCCCCATTCTTCTTTTGCAAACTCCTCCAGTTCTCTCAGATTTGAAGGGTGCCTTCTCCCAACTGCTGTTTTTCAGATCTCTGTGTTCAATAGGATTGAGATCAGGACTCAATGCTGGCCACTACAGAACAGTCCTACTTTTTCTCTTGAACCATTCCTGGGTGCTTTTGGGTTTGTGTTTTGGGCCATTGTCCTGCTGCAGGACCCATAACTGACACACAGTTTTCTGACACTGGGTAGAATATTTTGATCCAAAATGCTCTGACTTCATGATGCCCTTAAGACGTTTAAATCCAGTACCAGAGGCAGCGAAGCAGCCGCACAGCATTATGGAACCTCCACCATATTTGACTGTAGGTAGGCTGTTCTTTTCTTTAAAAGCTTCATTTTATCATCTCTAAACTAAGTGCTGATCTGCATTGCCAAAGAGCACTAATTTGGTTTCATCAGTTCACAGAACATCCAGAAGGGTTTAGGCTTGCTTAGGTGGGTCTTGGCAAAGCCTAATTGGGCCTTCTTGTGTTTTCCTTTTAGCAGTGGGGTCTTCCTTAGCCTGGTGTCTAAAGCTACCATTCGACAATGCCTACATGACAATGGCCCTATAAATGCAATAAATGCAAGAAGGAAGGCGTCTTGAATTCGTCAAACTATATCTGAACAACATTGGAACTGGGTCTTGTGGCCGAAACAAACTTTTTGGACATGCTCATCAGTGTTATGTTTGGTGTCCAAAGAATTAAAGTAATGTTGAAAAGAACCTCATGCCTATGGTGAAACATGGCAGTGGATCTTTAATGCTTTGGAGTTGTTTTACATCCACAGACCCTGGGACCCTTATTAAAATATATGGAACCACAAACTCCAGCATGTACCAAGACATTTTGTCAAAAAACCTTGTTCCCTCTGCCAGGAAGCTACACCGTGGCCACAGATGGACCTTCCAACAAGACAACGATCCCAAACATACGTCCGAAGAAACTAAGAAATGGTTGACAGAGCACAAGATCAATGTCCTGACGTGGCCATCTCAGTCTCCGGACCTGAATCCAATTGAACATTTGTGGTTTGAACTCAAAAAGCAGTCCACAAATGTCAACTCAAGAATCTGAAGGAAATAGAACAATTCTGCATGGAGGAATGTGATTTGCTGTTATACTGGCCAAGGTAAAGTACTGATAACAGGGGTGTGAATATTTGTGATTCTTGTTTTTTTTGGAAAAAAAAGATTATATAGAAAGAAAATAAATAATTTGTGAACCGTTCAATTGTGGTTCATGCCAATACATTATTGTTAAAGAATTTTTTAAAAATCAGTTTTTGAGCATAAAATATACCTCATTACTTATACAGTTTATTTTATACAATCTCTTTTGTTCATCTTTATCAAGGATATGAATACAAATGGAGCCTACTGTAAACCATGAATGTATGTTTTCTAATATTTGCAGTATATTTTGAAATATGTTCAAATATATAATCCTTGTAATTGGGATTTTATCACTGTTAATCTGGAGGTTTTCTATTATTTGAACCTGGACAGAAAATGCATATTACAAAACGTATACTATGCTGTTAGACACAGACTGCCCTGCTGCTTTTTCTTGCTTAAGTTACTCCTTTAAAACAATGTATCACATGTTTCACTTGATTTCAAACTGTGTTTCACTTTTTGATCTCGAGATGGAAATGAATAGAAAGACAGCAGTTGTTCCCCTCAAGTCAGATTTGACTCTGTGGGAGGCAGGGCTAAGCCTGCCTGCCCTTTCCTAATTAGAAAAAAGTTTCAACATTGAAACATTGACAGCCCCCACACAATATTATGTTTTAATTGGAGAAGTAAAAAGTTTTGTTTATGTATTATGAAAAGAAAATGGACTGTGAATACAGATTTTCTTTTTTTATTATTGTATGTTAGGATAATGCCTAACTACAAATACCAAACTCTTTCTGTGTGTTATCAGCAGTGTGTCAGTTTTATAAATAATTCACAGCAGCATTACTTTCATGCCCTCCTCCCATACATACACACACAAACATGCAGTCACACATGGACTTTCTCTTCAGGTGTTGCATTTCAGTATGTTTGCAGCCTCCCAGTGTGGAGCTATTCTCATGCTTGAGCAATGTTGAAATGACTGTTGAATATTTGCATCGATCCACTGGCTACAAAGCAAGAGACACACACTAAAAAGGCAGGGAGCAGCACATGACAATGTGGTCACATTTTATGTTATGAAATATATTTGTATATATAATTATTTGTTATTGTTATTTATATAAATCTTCATATAAGATATTTACGTATATACAGGTAACTGCCAAAATAAAGGAAACACCAACATAAAGTGTTTTAATAGGTCTTTGTGGAAGCACAAGACACTAGAACAGCTTCAGTGTGCCTTGGCATAGATTCTACAATCTGGAACTCTATTTGAATTCTTTGGAACTCCAAGTCTGAAACCATTCTTCCACAATACATTCTATTTCTAGCTTGTTGTTGGTGTTCAAGTGTCTCTTAGTGTAATCGCTGTTTATAAGTTTTATTTCAGAAGTTGATTGGTAGTTAGCTGCTTACAATCGGTTTAATTGTTTCAGGTGTAATGTTAATCTCTGTAGTCGAGCGTTCCCTGAGTAGTGGGCGGTACCTGTTAGTTAAATTGTCTCTATTGTTGCCACTTGGTGCTTAGCGCCACATAGCTTTATCAGCATCTATAGTTCTGGAAAGCGGCAGCTTTCTGTGGCAGCCTCCCCTTTCTAGCCTCACCGAATGAAGACTCAGTGGACAAAGCCATGTGAGTCTACCTGCAGGAGTCCACCGAGGGGGCCAGCTAAGGAGTGCTCGCCGCATGGTCAGTATCATAGTTTTGTCTCTTTCTGTTCTACTTCCTCCGCATCTAACACCACATGCAACCTCCCTATCCCAGTCCGTGTCTCCTCTTCTAATTTCCTAGAAGGATAAATTCTACTCACAGGCGCAACCCCTCTAATCTAATTCACCCTCCTAGATCTTCCGGTGTCGATGTGGTGGTAGCAGGCGGACTATGAAACTGCCAGTCCGCTGACCGGATGGCCGATTTCATCTTGACCCAGAGCTCCCTGCAGTTCCTGGCGCTCACCTCCCTCAGAACACAGCCAGTTCCTGGCACTCACCAGGTAGAGGTGGAGGGACAGATATGGATCACCCTCCTCCTTTGAATTTCATGCTGTCACTGTCACTGTTCCATGCAAACTACATATCATTGTTGTCTATCACCCACCAGGTCCACTGGGTAGTTTCCTAGATGAGATGGATGCCCTACTCAGCTCGTTCCCTGAGGACGGCACTTCCGTCTTACTCCTGGGTGACTTCAACCTGCTGCTGGACACGGAACCAGACGATTCCAACTGTGATAGAATGCACACTCACATAACCCTCCCTCACCCATCTCGCTACCTAAACCTTTCACCCCTCTGTCCTCCTTCTCACCCTTCCCTGACTCAGACATCCTTCAACTTGTTCACTCACACCGTCCCACCACCTGCCCTCTCGATCCCATTCCTTCCCCCCTCTTCCAGTCCATTACTATGGACACCCTTCCCTTTGTCTCCAATGTTATCAACTCCTCTCTTTCCTCTGGCTCTGTCCCCTCTCCCCTCAAAAGTGCCCATGTCATCCCCCTCCTCAAAAAACCCTCTCTGAATCCTGCTGTCATTTCGAACTACTGACTCTCTCCTCCCATTCTTCTCCAAAAAACCAGAGCGGGCTGTTTATAACCAACTATCTGCGCATCTCCTACAGAACGGCCTGCTTGATCCTGACCAATCTGGGTTCAAGGCAAACCATTCCACAGAGACTGCTCTGCTTGCAGTCACTGAGGCTTTACAAATGGCTTACTTTACAAAGTCCTTATCTCTTATCATCCTCCTCCTCCTCGACTTGTCACCTGCATTTGATACCGTGGACCACCAGATCCTGCTCTTATCTCTCATCGAGATGGGAATCTCTGGATCTGGACTAACATGGTTCAAGTCCTACCTGGCTGACCGGTCCTACCAGGTGGCCTGGATCCCTCTTCTCTCCCCACACCCTCTCTACCAGAGTCCCGCAGGGCTCAGCACTAGACCTCGTCCTATTCCCCCTGTACACCAAGTCACTTGGTTCTGTCATCTCTGCTAATGGTTTTCCTTATCACTGTTATGCCGACGACACTCAACTCTTTCTCTCCTTCTCTGCTTCTGAGACCCAGGTCCCGGCATGGATCTTTACATGCCTGGGTGACATCTCTGCCTGGATGTCCACCCACCACCTGAAGCTGAACCTGGGGAAGACTAAGCTCTTCCAGCGAAGGGCTCCCCGATGATTGATGTTCCAACTCTGCCAGGAGTCTTGGAGTGGCCCTGGATGACCAGCTGTGCTTCTTGGGCCACATTGCAGCAATCACCTGGACCTGCCAATTCTCCCTCCACAACATCCAGAGGATCCGACCGTTCCTCACCCAAGAGGCCACACAACTCCTGGTCCAGGCCCTTGTGATCTCACATCTGGACTACTGCAATTTCTTGCTGGCAGGCCTACTGGCCTGTACCATCAAGCTACTGCAACTACTTCAGAATGCTGCTGCACGTCTGGTGTCCAATCAAGTTCACACAAAGAAAAAATACAAATTTACTAACCTTTTCCTTCCCAGTGTTACAGGTATGGTATGCAGCTGCCTGCAACGATGTCTATCACTGTATTACTGCACTACCATGTACTAATGCACATCTTGTAAATCGCTCTGGATAAGAGCATCTGCTAAATGCTTAAAATGTAAAAATGTAAAAATGTTGATGGTGGTGGAAAACATTGTCTCAGGCGCCACTCCAGAATCTCCTATAATTGTTCAAGTGGGTTAAGCTCTGGTGACTGAGATGGCCATGGCATATGGTTTACATAATTTTCATGCTCATTAAACCATTCAGTGACTACTCGTGCCCTGTGGATGGGCATTGCCATCCTTGAAGAGTCCACTCCCATCAGGATAGAAATGCTTCACCATAGGATGAAGGTGAAGCTTTGTATTTATTGATGTTTACCTTGCCCTCTAAGGGGCTGAGTTGACCTAAACCATGCCAGGGAAATGCACCCCACACCATAACAGAGCAGCCAGAACCCTTCATTTATTCAAGTGTTACCTTAATTTTGGCAGTTTTACCTGTACATATATTTGTATATAAGTATGCCATATATATTTAAAATGCATGAGATATTGCTACTTGAATATATGTAATTGTATTAATGTATGAATATTCTATATTTGAATATTTTTCCGGTGTACTCTTCAATACAGTGTATGCATGGAATGACATACTGAAAGGCAGTGGCGGGCCGTGCATTTCACACCTAGGCCTTCAGTAGTGCTCCTTCGGAATCAATCCTCAATAACTATTTTATGGCTATAAAAGCCATCTTATTGTTATGTTTTGAGTGTCTGTTCGGTTTGTTTTTGCACTTTGTTTATTTATCTTTCTTCAGTCATGTTTCATTCTCGTTCTGTCATGCACTTCGGGAAATTCTATGTTTCGGTTTTTCCGTCTTCGTTTCTAATCTCGTTTTACTTCCTTCTTACTTCCTAATTACACTTTGTATATATTAGTTAGATGTATATAGTACTAACCAACTAATCTATTAACATTAGGGATTTAGATTAAGTTACTAACACTACTAATCACTAATTATCTCACGCATCTAACTATCGCTGTCATTCTCTCTCGTCCTATCTCTGTACCCTTCTCACGTTCCACTTTATTCGCACGCAGATTTCTTTATGCGTTCCTCCTCCTCCCTAAAAAATCGAAACGTAGAATTTCCCGAAGTGCATGACAAGACAAGGAGAGGAACTCGAACAGGAACAATGACAGACGGGGAACAGAACGAGAATGAAACATGAAGAAATTCACCTGAAGAAAGATAAATAAACAAAGCGAACAGACACCCGTTGCCGTTGCATCGCAGATAGATAACTCGTGTATCCAGAATAAATGCCCTTACTGAAGAAACAAACCCGGGGTGCTACAGCTGCGACACACATAAAAAAACATCAATAATAACCTCATAAAATTGCAATATTATTTAGGAAAATAGCAACATTTTACTCACCAAAAATCCTTATTATTTGTACACAAAATCCATCCGCCTTTCTTTCCTCAAAAATAGTTCAATTACTCTGTCGTACAGATTATCCGTGTGTTTCAGTTCCATCAAGAAGTCCTTTTCTATCGCCATCGAAGCTAATGCTGAAAGTCGAGCCTGCCCTGTCGTATTTCTGGCATAAGTTTTAATTCGCTTTAGGGCTGAAAATGTCCGCTCAAATGTCTGAATCACAGACTGATGTTAATTATATTTTGTCCATGAATACTTATTAAATAATTCCAAATGGTCTGTCCGCTTCCTTTCATAGCTTTTCCCCTGGTTGCGCTGCTTCCAGACATGTAGTTTCATATTAAAGCATTTAACCAATCACATTACATCATAGTCAGACACTCTCTGACTATCCAATCAAAGGGTGTGAATACGCTGACGTTACCTAGGCCTTCTAGAAGGCCTTTGTGTCCCCAACTCAAAATCTGATTGGTTGAAGCAACAGTTTGATCAACACTTATTTTATGCTACAGAGCCTGCAGAACTGATTGTGAAGGCCTCCAGGCAGATTTATTTGACCCTGGCAACAAATGATGGCTGAAATGTGATTGGTTAAATGCTTTAATATGAAAATACACGTCTGGACGGGATCACCACCTTATCGTGGTGGGGCACTTTGCACGTCTCCATGACCCCTAGAGCTATGTCGGCGGGAGTCTCGTACTCCTGGCAGGGTTACCCAAGCCGAACTGGTCGAAGGGTAGAGGCCAGACTAAGAGTGATCCCTCAAGTCCTCAACGGCGGAGCAGGCGGAAGATGGTAGCAGTGAGAAGCACCACAATGGCTGCAAAGGCGGAAGAAGGCTAAGGGAGCACCCCCCGACAGAAAAGCAAGCTGGTGGCGGCACGCTTTGAGGCGGTTTCCAGAAAAATTTGATTCCCAGCAGCCTCCTGCAGTTGTGAGAAGATGCCGGTCGTCTAGGGTCCCCCTTGCCATCGGAACCATCTCCTCTACAATCAAGTTAGTGGCGTTGGGTAAAGCGCACCCCCCATGCCACTTTAAAAACCATCAGCGCGCAGGTATCTTCTCTTGCTACCTGAGTCCCCGACCTCAAAAAGTCTGGCGGCGTTGGAGCGTCCAGTGACGGGGGCAGGTCTGAATGAGCTGGAAGCTCTTAGCTGGAACTCTGCACGTCAGCGACACAGGGCTATTTATGGTCGTTAGCAGCTGGGATTGAGTGGCAGCTGTTTCCGGCAGACCCCTGTGTGTCTGAGCAGCCCCTATTTAGGGACCACACTGCTCACCCCAATTGGGGAAAGGCCTAGAAAAGGTGGCCTAAAAATTGCCCACTCAGTACTGTACCCGGACAGGAAACCGCACCTGTCGGGACATTCCACTATGCGGTCGAAAAACAAGAAAAACGATACCATTTAGAATTGCAGCATGGAACATAAGGACACTCCTGGATGCCAGTCGTGGCACAGGCAGACCACAGCGCAGAACAGCACTTATTGCCAGCGAGCTGAAGCGCTACAATGTGGATGTAGCAGCACTCAGTGAGACCAGACTCCTTGAGGAAGGTTCCCTCAATGAAGTAGGAGAGGGCTACACGTTCTTTTGGAAAGGATACCCTGTAGGCGGACAACACCTCCATGGAGTGGGTTTCGCAATCAAGAACAGCCTCCTGCCCAAGCTCACAGAAACACCAGTGGGCATTAGCGAAAGGCTTATGACTCTCCGCATCCCTCTTGCAAAATGCAGATATGTCACCTTGATAAGTGCCTATGCACCAACTTTACCATCTAACGATGAAGAGAAGGAATGCTTCTATCAGGCGCTCGATGACATACTCAGTCACATCCCAAGAAGTGACAAAGTAATTCTGCTAGGGGACTTTAATGCAAGAGTTGGAAAGAGCACGCAAAACTGGAACGGAGTGATTGGCACCCATGGCATTGGAAAAGTCAACTCCAATGGCATAAGACTTCTTAGTCTTTGCTCGGAACATGATCTTACCATCACCAATACCATTTTCCAACAAAAGAATAAATACAAGGCATCCTGGATGCATCCCAGATCCAAACACTGGCACCTGATCGATTATGCGATCGTGAGGAGGGCTGACCTCAAAGATGTGCTCATTACAAGAGCTATGCGAGGGGCAGACTGCTGGACCGTCCATCGGATGATTCTGACAAAGATCAGAATGCATGTCCGGCCCCTAGCACGCCAAGGTGGCCCGGGGAGGAAACAACTCCACTGTGCCAGACTCTCCAGCAGCGACACCCGAAACAACTTCCGTCGCTCCTTAGCTGACAAGCTGGCAGATATTGAACAGCTTGTCAGCTCAGAGTCTGGGATGGATGAGAAGTGGACCTCTCTGTCCTCTACCCTCTTTGACACTGCAGCCCAAGCCATTGGCTTCAAAACCAAAAAACATCAGGACTGGTTTGACCAGAATGCTGGAGAGATCTCCACCCTCTTGGACAAAATGCACAAGGCACACAGAGCCACCCTGAACAATCCACAATCCCAACTCCTTAAGAAGCAATGGCAAGCCCTTCGTTCTGAGGCCCAAACAACTCTCCGGAACCTGCAAGATGAGTGGTGGATCTCAAAAGCCAACGAAATCCAGACTCATGCAGATAGGAACGATATGCATAGTTTCTATGACGCAGTGAAGACCATCTACGGCCCCAGAAACTGCTCCCTGGCACCTGTTAGATCTGCTGACGGAACAACTCTCATCAAGGACCAGGCTCTGATAGTGGAGCGGTGGGCTGAGCATTTCAACACCCTGCTCAACCAGCCCACCCCTGTGGACCTAACTGTCCTTGCAGAGCTCCCTGAACACCCTACCTTGCCAGATCTCGACCTCCCTCCAACCTTCAAAGAAATCCTGCATGCAGTCAAAACCCTCAAAAACAATAAATCCCCTGGACCTGACAGCATCCCAGCTGAAATCCTCAAGGATGGAGGCTACCTCTGTACACGGACACTGCATCTCTACATTTCAGAGGTGTGGAGACGAGAGTGTGTCCGCAGCAGTGGAAAGATGCCAACATTGTGACCATCTACAAGAACAAAGGAGACAAATCCATCTGCTCCAATAGTAGGGGAATCTCTCTGTTGGCCATTGTTGGAAAGGTCTTAGCCAAGGTCATGCTCCGCAGACTCATCTCAGCAATAGCCGAACGGGTCACACCAGAGTCGCAATGCGGTTTTCGAAAGGATAGGGGACAGTCGACATGATCTTTGTAACACGCCAGCTCCAAGAGAAATGCCGGGAACAGCACAAGGACTTGTTCATAGCTTTCGTTGACCTCTCAAAGGCTTTTGACACAGTAAACAGAGATCTACTGTGGAAAGTCCTGAAGAGATTTGGGTGTCCACCCAAGTTTCTCACCATCCTTGGACAGTTCCATTCTGGGATGATGGCCCGAGTGGTAGTGGGGAGGCACAGCTCAGAGCCCTTTGGTGTGGAAACTGGAGTGAGGCAAGGCTGTGTACTGGCTCCAGTTCTCTTCAATATCTTCCTCGTCTGCATTACATCACTGCTACGTGAGAAGATGGAGAAGCAGGCTGGAGTCACCATCGACTTCAGGCTTGATGGGAACCTGTTTAACATCAGGAGGCTACAGGCAACCACCAAGCTGACCTCGGAGACCATCATCGAGCTACAGTACGCTGATGACTGTGCCCTGGCTGCTCATACACCAGAGGCCCTGCAAAACATCCTAGCAGCAGCTGTAACGGCATACACCAGAATGGGACTGACTATCAACACCCAGAAAACAGAGGTACTCTGTCAGACCAGTGCTGGCCTCCCACAACACCCAATAACCCTCACAGCAGCAGGGCAACAGCTGCTCACTGTGCCCACCTTTAAATACCTGGGAAGCATTATGTCCGACACCTGCGAAATGGATGACGAGATCCAGAACCGCCTCAAACAAGCCTCAGCATCGTTTGGCCGTCTAAGGAGAAGGGTTTTTCAGAACAGCAACCTCAAACTCCACACCAAAGTGCTGGTATACAGAGCAGTATGCATCACTGCATTACTGTATGGATGTGAGGCATGGACTATCTACAGCCGTCATCTCAGAAGCCTGGAGACCTTCCATGTTAGATGTCTCCAGAATATCCATGGCATCACATGGCAGGACAGAGTGCCGCACACAGAGGTGCTGGAGAGGGCAGGCAGCTGCAGCGTGGAGTCCATCCTGACCCAACATCAACTCAGGTGGTTGGGGCATGTCATTCGAATGCCCAGCCACAGACTCCCACGTAAAATCCTCTACGGCCAGTTACATCTTGGCCAACGCAGTGCTGGTGGGCAGAAGAAGCGGTTCAAAGACCAAATGAAGACCACCCTGAAGAGATGCCGGATCAACCCCTCTTCACTGGAGGAACTTGCTTCCTGCCGAGACCTCTGGCGCTCTCACTCCTCACAGGGAGTGGAGTATATGGAGGAACAGCGCACACAACACTGTGCAGCAAAGCGTGCGAAGAGGCATGCTCGCAAAGCCACCCCTGCTCCCCCCAGCACCCCCTTCACATGCCTGGTCTGCAACCAGCTGTGGATCCAGGATCGGACTATTCAGCCACCAGAAGACTCACAAATAAGAGAAGATGGTCATCATCGAATCGATGGACAACCATAAGCATGTGATGTGTGTCTGAGTGCAGTGAGTGGAGCTAAAACAGGATTGCACTGCGTGTGTGTGTAACACCTGATGTGTCACTCCTTGTCTGGGGTCTCTGAAACCCAAACAGGAAGTTGTATTCAGCAAAAAAAAAAAAATGTGGCTAAACAAAATTGTTTGTTATTAGCAACAGCATAAACATTCGAGGAAGGAAATCTTGCAAAAAGGACACAATATTATAAACAAATCGAAATTGGAGTGTCTTCGTGCCTTCCCTGAAATATGCGAAATCGAGGCATTTTCCTTTTTGTTTATCCCTGTGATCTGTTTTGACCGCAATATTTTGAAACGTGTCTCGCGGGCCCACAAGTTTCTTTTACCGCGTCGCCTTGCCACATTATTACAGAACAATATAGCACTCCGCGGGCTGACGGCTGCGCTGAAGGGACCTCAAAGAATCAGTCATTTTATTATTTATCGAAATCTTACATGTGGCTCTATAAAGCGTGCTCGGCAGCTGAGGCTTCACACACTCCATCACGCACTCGTTTCTCCACTCTGCCGTCGTTCCCAGGGGAAGGGGCCGGGTGGAAATTCCATCATTCTATAATTGCCTTCAGAGAAGTTTTTATTTAAATTGCGTGCCGGCTGCGTGCAGTGCGTTTTAACTGAAACCAGATATAATTGTTGCAGGAGGAAGACCAGAGTTGCACACAAGGCAAGGACTGCGGAGTGTTGTTTTGTCTCCAAGTACTGCACGTTTTTCTTTACCACTTAATTCCATTCTAAAGGGCACTTGGGATCCACTTTCTATAAATCATGAGTATTTTACCTTACAATTATTAGTTAACCAGCGTATTAAACTGGAGTCTGCTTTCTGAACAAGGTTTTTTTTTAAAGTATTTCAAACGAACCCCACAGGACGAATTCAGCTGGATGTACTGTATCAAACTAAAATACTGACACTTAGGAGGTGTTCAGCTTAGAAATGTCTATGTCTATATCCAAATATTTAATCAGTGATTTCTGTGTGCTTTTTTTGTGTTTTCATAAAAGTAATAATGATTGCCTTTTTGACACATGCATTTAAAAAAGACAAATGGGAAACAATGATTCTATATAAGACCACGGTAGCATGCACATAGGACATTTTCAGTGTCACTTTTACCCCTCCCAGGAAACTGACTGCCTCTGTTTTCCAGCCATTGCCATCAGCAGAGTGGGATTGGGGGTTATCAGGCCTGCCTGGCATCTCAAAGAAATGTGAATACCAGAGACCTCTACCATCTACTCACTAGAAATCATGTGTGACATCAGCTTCCTATTCAAACGGAACCAATCAGCTCAGGTTGAAAAGGTGGATAAATGCCCCAAGCATGTATGAGCCCTCTCTCTGTCCCCTGCCTCCTCCCCTCACTTCCTGATCTCAGAACAGACTCCATTCCTAAGCCCTGGGAAAAGCCAGGCCTCACTTTAGCAAATTTGTCTTGCAGGCTATGAAACTCACCATTGTAACAAGGTTAACTATGTCAATCAACATTTGTTCTTAATTTTGACTTACAGATAAATGCAAATGTTCCTTTTTTTCTTCACATTTGCAGTTTGGCTAGTTCAACAATCACCTCCGGCTCCACCCCAGTACAGGCCCAGGGCAGGGCCCCATGTGCCCCCTATTGGCCCTCTGGAAACATGACAGTGACAGTGAAGTCTTCAGGAATGCTCATATTTTAGATATGCTGCCATAGCTTAGACTGCTGGGGCTGTCTCATGTTACACTGAACTTTTTATTACTCTGACTCTAACCTATCCACTTTGTTCTCTTTCCTGGGGTTTCTGCCCCTTCCATCATACTGAGGCCAGACCACTTCAGCACCGACCCTCTCCTGGTTTCTGTCCAGACTGTGATGTAGAATGGAGGCCTGGATGAATACTTCAAACCTTAGAACCTTCCCTTCTTAGGACATTTAGTTACCACTACTGACATCCGAGCCGGCCAGCAGAGGATGGGCTCCCCCACTAAGACGGGTTCCTCCTGACATTTCTTCCCACTGGGGAGTTTTTTCTTGCCACTGTTGGAGTGTTTTTTCTCTTCCCACTCAAGGGTTTTTTCCTCACTTTCTGCTTTTTCGGGGTTCATGCCTGGTATTTTCTGTTCTCTGTAAAGCGTCTTTGTGACAGTTCGCTGTAAAAAGCACTACACAAGTCAAATTGAATTGAATGTCTGGGAGACATAGCCATGGGAGTAACGGATGGAAATGCCACAACTACTCTTATCTGTCAACATAAGCTTAAATATAGAGGATATCTCATTACCTTCAATCTGCATTGTTCCAAAACATATTTATAATAGTGGTAGCTGTCCTCAGACATTTGCAACAAGGTCATAGTTCAGCCATTTTTTTTTTTTTACCAAGAATAAAGACATGCGCGTTCTCACACTCACACTCTCTGCAAGTCCTACTCATGTTCATGGTTTAAAGCAACTGCTGAGAATAATTACTTGTATCTTACAGCTTATATTAAACTCCTGCCTCCCAAGTCTAAAATGACATAGCCTCGAGCTCAGATATGAGCCACTTATAACCAGAACGGTATTAAGTCTTTCCAAATGATTAATGAGTCAGTGAGTGCTTATATCATTGAATACCACCGGTGGAATACAAAACTAAAAACACGGTCTAGGGGGTCTTCATTAGTGAGCTGATGGAATGTGGAATTATCATTTTGCCTCTGCGTTCTCATTAGGGGCATTAAAAGAAAAAAATATTTATTATTATTCTTTTTTTTTTTTTTTTTTAACATTTATTTATTTTTATGATAGGATAGGATATGTGTCAGCAAATATATTTTTATATGAAACTTAATATGGAGTCCCCTGGCTGGCGTAACGGTAAAAGCCCTCGCCCGGTGTGCAAGTTGCCCACTGCTGCTGAGGCTAGATTCCCCGGCTGCGCCAGCCCGGCTCTGGCCGGGAGTCCCGCTCAGGGAGGTGGCGATTGGTTGCCAGGGAGGGGTGAGGGAAGCCGGCTTATTATACTCAATTATATTGCATGTTTTCTACACAGATAACTGGCAACGGTAAATGTCAATAAAGGCAAGGCAAACGCCAATAAATACAAAGCCATTCTAAGTGATCACTTTTACTATATTATTGCATTACTTAACTGCAATAATATCATACACACATAAAATAATATTAAAGAGACAATAATGTGTTTTGTATATGCAATATAATTTTTTAAATTGTAAAACATTTCAACATGTATTCTTGATATCACGTTTTACTTCACATTGACAGTTACACGTTTTATTCTGTGTCTGTGGAAAAATAAGCAAGCCAGTGGATGCCCACAAAAAATGTGTGCGTTTTATTTTCCCTCCAAGAGCAAGCCTTAAACGATTATATTTTTACTTGTGTTCCATTGTCCATGATTAGTTCCTTTAATTGGCATTCTGCCACTGAAGCTTTCAACACAAGGTTGCCCTGCTCCACTCCTACATCACTGTCTGTTCTAGCTTGGGCAAATGAGTTTTCTGCTTCTTCTCCGTTCAGCTTGGGAATTGCCGAGGGGCGACGGGCACAGAGGTGTCAAGAGTCTGTGGCAGAGGGATTTTCTTCTTTGTAACTTTCTCGTCACGGGTTTAAAAAAAAAGAAACAGCCAGTGCTCCGAAACAACGTGCGCGCTTTTTACGCTCCTTTTCCACGGATGACGAGCAAATTCAAAGAAACCCGGGCGATGCGGAGAGAAGCGATTTTTCCAGGGAGGCAGAGTTTTCTCCTGGTGCCTCCGAAGCCAACCGAACATTGAGCAGTGTTTAGATTTCTTCAGAGCTAAAAAAAAATCTATGGATTTCCCTCCAAAAGTTACCTTTTTGTAGACAGACATAACTTGGAGTAGGGCTGGATTTTCGTGAAGGAGGAAATTATGCTTAGTTCCTGAATCCGTGCCCTGTCCATCATTTTGGGCCATTCTGGCATGACAAACACATAAACCTCATATTTGTTTACATGGAAAAGACAAGGAGGTAATATGTAGACGCTTCTAAATGCAAACGCCTCTCGGGTGCTGTCAAAGTCTCTAAATCTGGAAGCGAAATCAGCTAGTCAGCAGCACTGGCACTGATCACCAGTCAGATTTGTTCAACTCACTCTGACCATCATGATACGCATCATGATTTATGACTTCAGGAGGCAGGGTGACACAGTGGTTAACGCTAGTCATCCCTCGAAGGACACTTTAGTGCATTTTCTTGGTATGCAATAAGAAGAATGGGAAATTGCTGCCATTATTACACAGGCTCACAATACCATCACATCTAGAGCTGATTATTTTCAGGCCAGCAGAAAATGCAAGCCATTACACTCCACTTTTCTATTGGCACCAATGCCACGTAGTGGTTAAACAACTGCACTAATGATGAGAGGTGGCACTTCACCTGAACTGCAGTAAATATCCAGTGCCCTAAATTGATTGAGTGCAAGCTAGCTGTATTAGCTGGCATGGAATAAGGCTGTACACCAGGCAAATGAATAATGATGTCATGTACCGTCGCATGTCTATATAAATAGAGAGCCCGTCGATAACCTGTCAGCACAAAATAAGTTGACATCATTCATCTCTTCCACTGACTCAGCTGGTTTGTTGGTGCAGAAGGAGACTCATTTCAGATCCGCACTCTTCCTCCCAGTACGGACAGAGCCATAATATCACGCAAGACATGATCTAGTGCCCTACCCGCAGACAAGTGCCTTTATGGTTTGGCGGGGCGGACTCTGATGTCGGCTCTCTCACAACCTACTCATCCCATCGCTTTTCCTCTAGGTATGTTTGATTACAAATTACAGAGCTCGGCCTTTCAGCATCAAAGCATGTTCAGCTATTGCCCTTGATGAGGAGATTAAAAGGGCCGCAGTGTGGGCAGGCATGCTGCGTGTTGCCTCTTTCCATCTTCTCAGAGGGGGAGAGGGAAAGGGAGAGAGAGAGAGGGAAAGAGAGAGGGAGAGAGAGAGAGAGAGAGATGATACACTTAAGCAAATAACATAACCCATAACAAAAACATAAAGCAGATACTTTTAAAAAATTGGACCTACAGAATGCAATTGAATGGAAAGGAATTGCATTTGGCTAAAAAACATATAAAGAATTGGTCCAAATGGTCCAAAAAATATTCCTTTGTGTCATGTAGACCCCTCCTTCAGAATCCACATTCCCCATTCTCGCCACCTCAACGCTACACAATGAAACTCAAATCATTGGCCATCATTTGAACAAATTCAAATTTTCAGGAGCATACTGTGCATGTATTACTCGTCTATTAGCAGCAGTGCAGTTGATTACATGATAGCTGATATAGAATCTTTCTCTTCCAGAGCTAAGTCACTAAGCTCTCTACTGAATCACAGCCAAATGACTGAGTTTCTTAAAAGGGTAACAACAAATCAAAACATAGAGAGCACACTAAGATGTTCAACATAAAATATCAAAAAGAGGGGATCAAAATGGCACAGATGAGTACCAAACAGCAATTAATAATCATTTAATGAGATCATTACTGGAAATATTTTTGGTCACCACATATTCTCACAGTAAGAAAGGAAAAAATAGCAGTCCAAGATATAAATTATTTTTGAATCTGCTAAAAAGTCAAATTTAAAAGTAACAGTGGTGTGGCTCCAAATCATAAGAAAAAATGTCTGAAAGCTATTTAACCAAAGCCACATGGAACCACACAACCCAGATTGGTGCCTTGCCAACTTTGACACCAGAGTGTCTCACAGTAAGCAGTAGCATTCTAATTAGTATAATCTGCACAAATATAAATTTGGAGAATTAGTCACTGACAATGTAGAAACATGGAAATGCCTTCTTTTTTAAAACTAACTTAAAAAGCAAGTCAATAAAGCACACAACCCAGGCAAAATCATATATGTGAAAGATATTTTTTAAACTGGGAAGGGCAAGAAAGGATAACCAGACTCCCCATTATTGTTGCAGCAACTACAGGGGAAATTGCAGGTCCTGCAGCACAGGAAAGCCTGTGGTCTCACTAGCATCCAAAATGCAAAAATATACCAGAGCTGGATTTCAAGGGGCCATGTTAAAATTGTTTAACATACAATCTATCTGAATGTGGGTTCATTCTCTGACATCTGGTTTGAAATGAACTGAAAAGGAAGAACAGGGAATTTTCAACAATAATGAAAAGAATCCAGGTTGAAATTTGGTTAAAATATTCTTTTTTATATTTAGATCATTTATATGCCCCATGTTAGCTTTGGGTCCACTTACAGATCAAGATTTTGTTAAATGGGACAAACACCTTAAAGGAACCTTGCGGAGATCTGTAATAAAAAATCCAAGATGTAGGAAGGAATACTCCAAACAATGTGTGTATGACAGAATTAGGCCAATATCCATTATTAGTCAACATTCAAAGGAGGGCAGTAAAGTTGCAGAAACACCTAATAACCCTACAATACCAACAGCTCCGGTGTAAGAATACAACCCTGAATGAAGAAAATGTGTTGTCACAATACACCACAAACTGCAGGAATGCATCGTAGTAGGTTTAGCATGCATGTTGTTTTTTGCAGTTGCTTTTGCACCCCAGGAAGAGAATCACACTGACCTGTGAGGTCATAGCATATTATGCATGGCACCAGAGGACAAAGCGTCACTATTGCTCTCATTCCATGATGGCCCTAGCCCTTTGAACTGGGTGACTGAGAGAGTTTGTGCTGTGTAGCAGTTTGGTTAAGAACTTGCATGATATAGCATGAATTTAGCATGAATCTCATCTAAGATATGATGGAGTATTGATGAAAACAACCAATTGTGAGATAAGGAAGTAAAGGGAGTACAAGCTTGTGGCGCCAGGAGGAGTGGGGCGAGGAGTGGAGAGGGCTACGCCTCCCCTCTGGCTACTGTCAGGTGCTCCTGTTCCCTCCCACAACCTGGAGAGTACTACAGGACCTTGGACAGCAGCAGCCTCACCTACAGGAAGGCTCACCTGAGGCTGATCAGCAATCAACTCAGGTGTTGGTCATTGCCTTCTTTAGACCTTTATAAAAGCACAGCCTGCCATGTCTGGAGCCAGACTGTTTTTGTTTTACCCTCAGCATTGCAGTATTTAGTTTGAATTTGCTCCTTTTTGTTTTTATTTGTTTTTGAGTGCCCCAAGGAAGGGGAATATACTGGCCATTAAACAGAACCACAAAGCTTAATTACATAAGTATGGGTCTGACTTGGTCCTATAATGATACACATCAGGGCCCGTATTCACAAAGCATTTTATCTTACCACTAGGAGTACTTCTAAATCGCACTAAAACCTTTTAGTTAGGAGTCCCACCTTAAAACCTATTCACAAAGCTCCAAAGACAAACTCATACTAAGGAATTCCTAGCTAAGAGTGAGGGCGGGGTTGACGTCGTTGCTAGGGATGACGTTGTTTCTCATGAACGAGCTTACTCAGAATGCCCACAGTGATTGGCTAATATAGGGGATGGGTCATCATAGAGAAATAGTTTTTCTGCCGCTGTTTTTACAGTAACAATTCCCTAAATCTCGATGCAGAGTTACAGTGAAGAGATAGACAACCATGTATGTTTTCGTTTGCTTTGTTTTTCATACTAAATGCCTTTCTGGGAGGCAGGTTTTTAGAAACGCGACCGAATGAAATACAATTGAAACATTAGCGATATTTAAATTTTTTATGAAATTAATTCAGGCATAAAACCACCCTAGTTAAATCGCCTAAGGCGTACTGAATCTAAAAATGTATTTTGTGAAATTTTCGAATAAAGATTTAGTGAAATAACTTACATTGAAAACTGAAATTATCATTCATTCGAAACGAGCCTTTGGCCCCGTTATTTTTTTTTGCTGATCCGAAAAATGATCCGATGCACCCCTATTATATTCTAATAAAGATTCTAAAATACAAATGTAGGCTACGTGTCACTGATTTAACATGAAACCAAGAATACTGACTAGTCAATTGGTTACATGTCTGCATCTCGTAAACATCAGCGGGTATCTCTATATATAATATATATAATATAATATATATAATACCCTCGCGATTGAGGCGGTACCTTTTTATGAGCTCTGTATCATTCAATATCTCCAGTGTTGACGCGATTGCGACAACGATTGCCGGCCGCAGCAGATTTTCGGATCGCCGTGAGTAGGTCTTTAGCGACTTAGAAGTACTCTTGGCTGCTTTTAACTTCTCCTGGACTTAGGAGCTGTTTTTAGCTCTCAAACCCTTTGTGAAATACTCTTATCCCAAAAATGTAGGACTCCTAAATTTATGAGTGACACGCCCATTATTTTTCGGACTTGCTCCTAAATCGCGCAGTTAGGACCAACTTTTACCCTTAAAATTCTTTGTGAATATGGGCCCAGCCTTCTGCAAATAATACAGAGACTGGTAGGATCATGACTTTCCCCATATGAGATTCAAAATTCAGTGTGTTCTATAAAACTGATTGGATTTATGTCTGTCCACCAAAACAATCTTAGTACTGGTTCAAAAGAACACCTTATAAGCGTACACTGCAGCTTATGTAACAGACAAAAAAAAGAAGAAGAAACTTCAGCAGAAAACTTCAGACTAAGATGGAATCATGGCACTCTGTACCTGACCTGGAGGTCAATTATAAAGACTTTACCTGATTTCATATTAAGAAATGAACAAACCTCACTACTGTATTACTAAAGCTCCTTAATATTCATATTAATTCAAGCAATATTTCTGTGGAAATGTTATTTCTGTTCAAATCTATCTCTGTAAGGTAAAAGTTGTTATTTCATTTGCACTTCTGAGTTATGAGTCACTGTGTGCAGGAGGGTGATGTAGGTAAAGATACACTAAATGACAGTAAAACCTCAGAGATATGAATGCATCAGGAACAGCAGTGATGTGAAAGTGATGTGAAAATTCCCTCATCCTAAAAAATGTAATTCTTTATTGATTTGAATCATACACTTACATTGCCTTGGCCTTGTGTTTTGTAGCTATAATCCTGAGGTTTAAGTTAATAACCAGTAGTCAAACTAGCAGTAATGTGGATCTCATTAGAACATTTGTTATTTGTTTTTCTACGGCAACTTTCCTAATGATGCATCTCTTTTTCAGTGGCCTGTTATCTTTGGCCTCTTATGCAAACTGATTTTTTCCCCCTTTCTTTATATCAAGCACTGTCAACTTTCTGGAATAGTGCTAAGACATGTCTTTCCCACATTGTATTCTTTAGCAAAAATACTACGACGTGTCTTTCCAACATTGTATTCTTTAGCAATAGTGCTAAGACGTGTCTTTCCCACATTGTATTCTTTAGCAATAGTGCTACGATGTGTCTTTTCCACATTGTATTCTTTATCAGTAGTGCTAAGATGTGTCTTTCCAACATTGTATTCTTTAGCAATAGTGCTGAGACGTGTCTTTCCCACATTGTATTCTTTAGCAATAATGCTACGACGTGTCTTTCCAACATTGTATTCTTTAGCAATAGTGCTAAGACGTATCTTTCCCACATTGTATTCTTTAGCAATAGTGCTAAGAAATGTATTTTCCACATTTTATTCTTTAGCAATAGTGCTGAGACATGTCCCTACATCAGTCATGATAATTAAGGAGCTTGGTAATGCACAGTTGTGTATGCTACTGTGTGTTTGTGAAGACAAGAAAAAACTTGCATTTAATTGTCAGTCAAAGTCAAGAACACATTGAGATTGAATCTTGGCCATATGATTAAAGTGTTATTAGTGACACAAGCTGGTAGATTATGTGACCGTGGCAAATTATACAAAACTTAGAAGTGCCTTGGCAAAGTACACTCAGTGAGTAAAGATCTGACCATACAGACCAGCTAGGATAAGCAGACCTGGCTGAGGAAGGGCTGTGCACACAATGTTACCCTCAGGAAGTTGAGACAGATCAGTTTCTCATAACCTATAACAGATACTGACACCTGTGGAAAAAACCTATTCCCCCAAACCTCTGTGTTCCTCTAAAATTGTCTACATTTGACAAATATTGAAAAGCTGCCCATCCTATTTGAAGAATAGCACTGTGCTGAACACAGCTGCTTGGTATAGCCAGAGGGGCAGTGGCTGCTGGGGCGCCAGCCAAAATAAACAAAATGGGTCTTATACCTGTGTGTGTGCGTGTGTGCGCGTGTGCATGTGCATTTGTATGTGTGTGTGTTTTTCTTTTCATGTACATTATGTTATGTCTTGAAAATGATTACTGTTACTGTGCTTATAACAATATATAGTGTATTGTATTTCATGAATTTAACAGAGAGAGAGAGAGAGAGAGAGAGAGAGAGAGAGAGAGAGAGAGAGAGAGAGAGAGAGAGAGAGAGAGAGAGAGAGAGAGAGAGAGAGAGAGAGAGAGAGAGAGAGAGAGAGAGAGAGAGAGATGCTGTTGATGCTGAATATCAACTCATCTTCCAGAACATGCACCATGTTTCTGTAATTAAATCCAGTGGGAGAAAGTGAAAGAGAGTGCAAAATGAGAAAAAGTGATTTTGAGTTTTTGAAATGTTAAATTTAATCAAACTACTGAGGACCTTTATGTACATTGCCTCCACAAAACAAAGCACATGACACAGCTCTGCAGATATTAACACAGAGAGAGATAAAGAGAGGGAAAGAGACCACAGCATAGACCACGGACGCAAAATATTTGTCACTGTCTGAGATGCACAGCAGACATAGGTGATGGCAAGTGCGGGCTCAGTGACCACAGCCTGGCCAATGTGGGAGGCCACACTAAAAATCGCTGGCTTCGGAGACCAAACCGGACATTCCTGTTAATCTTCAGAATGTGGGGGGGATGCAGACGTAACCTGATGGCAGGGGTTCAGACTCAGACTGTGTATCTGAGTCCAAGAGTCTCACATGTCATCAAGGAGCAACGGCCATCAAATACGGTGGGCAAAGACAAACTCCGCTTCCTCAAACCAAACAGCTTCACTCACGGGAGGCATTATTTAACTGAGAATATATGGTGCACGATGTGGCGGGATCCTCACAAAGCAATTATTCCAATTTTCCATAACAAACGGTGAATGCAACAGCTAAAATAGCAGGTGCTAAACGGTGTGCGGATTGACCTCAGCTTTCATCCCAGTGACTCCAAATGAAAGTCAAAAGGACACAGATAAAGAGTAGATTAGAGAACGTGGATTCACCCAAGGCTGTTCGTCAGCCGAAAATGAAGAAGGTCTGGAAGTCAGCCAGTCCTCACGTGCACACATACACACACATAGTAGTAGCAGTGTGGGAATGAAGAGACATCAAAGCCTACCATAATTTAACATTCCTCATTCATAATACAGCTCCAAAGTAGAAAACTGACTAAATTATTTTTAAAGGAATGGTTGGGGGGAAGGGGGACATTATTCAGCCAGTTAAAGAAGCAAATTTAAGGAAGTAGAAAGAGTAAAGGGAAACGATGGGTAATGGCATCATGAGCTGGAGAGCTGGACTTCCATTTCATTTCAGTGATACATATTTCATGGCATTCATTTGACAATATATCAGTGATGTCTCCTGGCAATCCTCTGGGTTCTTAACGGCTTAATTGGAGACATTGATTGGATGGGAACTTGTCATCGGCAGCTGGTTGGAAGTCATCTCTAAAACCCTCAGGACTGTGGACCAATGTTGCAAGCTGTAGCCTTTTCAGCCAAATTGGATGAATTGTCACTGATTTCTAATTGACTTGGGGGATTGAAAAGCCAGTAGGCATTTTGGCTGTTTTTTCCTAAATGTTTTTTGCTAATATTGCAAAATATTATATTATATATTCCTGGGCAGAAATATCCATGTTTGTGTTTCCTTAGAGATTTGTTGTTGCAAGAAGCCAGATGGCAGTTTGTTCTTTTTCTACTTGCCTTTTTCCAAAACTAACGTTGTAACGTATGGCTTTGGGTTTTTTGGTGGACAGATTATATCACATTGGCTTGGGATTTTTAAATAAGCCTGGCAACCTTGCTTTAGACATCCAAAATCACTACTGTTATGTATGGACGTTGGGTAGCACCTGTCAGGTTTTTTTTCTTTTTTTCAGTTTCACACAAGATCTCCTCACTGTTTACTCACAAAGAATAAGTGATTCATATGTGTCTTTTCAGTGATGATATACAGGTAAACACCAAAATAAAGGAAACACCAACATAAAGTGTCTTAATGGACAATGAGCCACCAGAACAGCTTCAATGTACCTTGGCATATAATCTACAAGTGTCTGTAACTCTATTTGAGGGGTGCAACGCCATTCTTCCACAAGAAATTCCATCATTTGGTGTTGGACTGTCTCAGGCACCACTCCAGAATCTCCCAAGTGTTATTTTGGGTTGAGATCTGGTGACTGAGATGGCCATATGGCATATGGATTATGTAATTTTCATGCTCATTAAGCCATTCAATGACCACTTGTGCCCTGTGGATGGAGGCATTGTCATCCTGGAAGAAACCACTCCCATCAGAATAGAAATGCTTCACTATAGGTGACCACTCAGAATGGCCTTTTATTTATTGGCATTTACCTTGCCCTCTAAAGGGTTACAAGGAAAATGCACCCCACACCATAACTGAACCCTTCATTTAGCATTTCCTTTATTTTGGCAGTTCCCTGTAAGTCCTGTCATGGTCTAATGCAGTTTTTAAATGTATGTACAATGTAGCTGTTGTGGCAGCCCAAGGGGCTGCACCAGAAAATGGCTGCCTGGCCTCCAACACATGGCAGCCCAAAAACACTACATTTCCCAGCAGGCCACAGTAACACCTGAACGAAGTCAAGCCAACGGGATGAGCTGAAGGCCATTTCAAGGCCTATTTAAAGGGCTGAATCCCATTATACTTGGAAAGGAGTAGGAACGTGAGTGGAAAGGAGTTGCTGTGTGAGTTTGGAGAGTAAGAAACTGTGAAGTCGATTGATCAGCCAGTATTTGAAGAGGGAGAGTATTGTTAGATTGTTTTTGTGTATGAACTAGGATTTATTGAGGACCCCCCTTTGTGTACCGACTTGTGGACTGGATAACGGAATTGACCTGATAACGGAACTGGATTTTGGACACTGACAAAGAGAGAAGGATTTGTGGACTTTGTGTTTGTATTCCCCTGAAGACCCCACCCTGTGTTTTGTGTTTGTCAAGAATTGTTTATTAAATCATTGTTTTGTTTTTGAATACTGCCTCCTCCTTGTTCTTAAACTTGCCTACGCCCTCTGCAAGGTCCGTGCGTGTCGCCCAACCCCTGGGGACACCACACTGTATACAGTATACTTTAAAACTCTGGTTTTATCTACAGTACTTGACTGGAGGACATTTCATTACGTTAAGTTACGTTCAAATTAAGCGTTATTGTTAAACACCACTATATATTCCAACATAATATTGTGAACCATGAATATGTAAACCCGGTTTCCTTTTCATTCTCGACCTCTCACAGTCAAGTCCCGCTGCCGATTCTGTCACCGTTATGACACAGATTCAGCATGAGCACAGCTTGGCTTCTGCACACCATGGGAAGTAAAAGCTCTGTTCTCTTTGACAGCTTGATTGCGCTCTAGCACCATAGTTTTGTTCTCCCGTACTGTGTCTGGAAAAACACACGCCATGATGTTAGCTGGGTATCCAGTGGTATCAGGTCTGATTATCGCTATGGCGTTTCATTGTCAGAATGATGAATGGCTATTTACTTGTATTTATTTCAGCTCGAGTCCAGATGCAGTGATAACTGTCAGCCAGGTATTTTGTTTCCCACTCTCATCGAGGCACACATAAACACTCATTGTACTCGTCTTCAATCATGTTAACAGGAAATCTATAAACAATAGCTTTTGCGCCACTCCAGGGAAAATAGTTTTATGCTGCTAAATGGAAAAGTATGAAAGTCCATTCTGGTTTGGAAACTTTTATTCTGATGGTGACTCAATCCTCTTTCAGTTCAGCCTAGCAAGAGGAGTTTCTCTGCATTCAAAGCTAGGCAGCTGTACTGCATTTATTAGAATTGTACTTAATACAAGGCCTTCCATCCAGTTGAATGTACTGCTCTGTTAATGTCACTGGAACATTGCTTAATTTCTTTTTGTCAGAACGATTTCCCTCGTATGGATCCCTCCACCACCGAAACACTTTGCTGTAGTACCTACTCAAGGCCCTAACCATTACAAAACGAATTAATGGACTAAGCGTGTTTCACGGTGGATGTTTTCTAAGAGGACGAGTGATCTGACAGCCCCTGGGATGACGGCGACTCATAAAGAGAGAGTCGTCCTCCTGGATGTGGGAAAAAGCGCGCCAGGCACATTGACGCCCCTGTGCTCTGTGCGGTAGCGGCAACAAAAGAGAGCCGTCGCAGGAAACGGCAGCCACACTTACTTTCATGTGTCAAAGCTCTTTCTCCTCTCTCTTTCTCTCTCTCTCTCTCTCTCTCTTTGAGCCACTCCCAGCTCAATTACTCTCGCAAAAATAAGCATGCAGAGCATAAAATATTGAAGGCAAGGGTGTGTGGGCCTGAGAGCTTTTCAGGCGCTGCGGTATTGTAGCTCCTTTATTTTTCATGATGATGGAGGGGAGGTAGCGTGGGCGCCTAATGCGCACTAATTCAACCGTGGTAAAAAAGTTTGGCCAAACTACACACCTCCACCCCACCCGCCTAACCTCCCGCACAAGAGCTGGGTCTTCATCGCCACTTTCCCCTGAAACATTCATTGATGTTTTGGTTTGTCAGCGGCATTGCCACATCAACTGACTTTGAAAAATAAATGAGAGCATGCCTTCTTCATCCTGTTTGTTTGCTTTTAACGGGCCGTGATATTACTGGTAAGATGATTTATTCTGCCAACGCAGCGTTTACTGCCCTTTTCCCTTGGGACTGCATTCCCGGCAATGTTTCTCAGGCTAAAAGTACTTGAAGGAACGATGTTCCTGTCATGTCGGTAAGATGTTAGGCTACCGGCAGGAATGGGCTGAGTGGTTGTCTCCCATTTACAGGCATTTAGTGCACGCTCGAGTTGTCACAAAGCACTTCCTTTGTAGCCTCAGCAGATTTACAACATAAGGGAAAAGTGCTTAAAATGTAATCTATTTTTGGCCCCGAATCAGTTTCACTGTACTTAACTGTGTGCAACAATTTTGTGTCAAATTGTATTGTTATTTTTCTCCCTTTTCCCTTCAAAATTGCATGGCAGTTGCCTGAATTGTCACTGGACACTTTGTATAGTTAATTGCCTAAATAAAGGCAACACTTGAGTAAATAAAGGCTTCTGGCAGCTCTGTTATGGTGTGGGGTACATTTCCTAGCATGGCTTAGGTCCACTCAACCCCATAGAGGGCAAGGTAAACACCAATAAATACAAAGCCATTCTGAGTGATCGCCTTCATCCTATGGTGAAGCATTTCTATCCTGATGGGTCCCTGAGTGGTCCCTTCCTGGATGACAATGCCCCATCCACAGGGTACGAGTAGTCACTGAATGGTTTGTTGAGCGTGAACGGCATTTCTTGTCGGAAAATGGTGTTGCATCCCACCAATAGAGTTCCCAATATTTGTAGAATCTATTCCAAAGTGCATTGATGCTGTTCTAGCAGCTTGTAGTGGCCCAACACCCTAATAATACACTTTATGATGGTGCTTCATTTATTGTTGCAATTACCTGTATATTTTACATTGTGCACAATGTATTACCATTAATATAATACCATTAGCACATATACATTTCGTTTTTTTCTCTTCCAAATAATAATTCACAATCTCAGCTGCATGCACTTGTTCTATTGCTGCCACGTCCCCTATCAAATTGGGAGGCCACTCTTTAGCACATGTGTCCTAAAATGTATGCAGTAATCATTCTGCAAAAAAAAAAACAGCTGAGCTATGTGGATACTGTGCTAGAGGACTAGTACCTAGCGCAGCTGGTATAGGCAGATTGCAGGTGGCCAACTGACCAGAGTCATCACTATTGAGCAAGAAAGCAATAAACACTCTACCAACTAAAACTCTCCCTAGTGATGCTAATAGGGCCAATTATGTGCGATCCCACAGGGCTTCCAGCCACAGTAGCACGGGGACGATTTGATCCAAACCATAGGGCACACCACTGCATTAAGAGCCATATGTGCCACTTTGACTCCCACACACAAGGGTGAAGACTATTGCAGTTTGATTGAATTTGGGTTTTTCATGACTACTGTACCATATTTGTTTGTATTTTTGATGTCATTGGTGGTATGAAGGTGTGTTATATTGCTTATATCGACAGTGTATACTCTGTAATGGATACTCTATAATATAACTGAACAAGGTTAAGGAAGACAGTCGCTAATAAAACGTTTGGCTTCGGGGTCCTAATTGCAGATGAGTTGTACACTGTTTCAGACAGTACTTGGATGAAACATTTTTTTCCTGTCTGATTCGAATGGCGAGCACTGGACCAAGTCTATTATTATGAAGGCCACTCTGGTCTCTGCCTTCAGGGAATGCTCCACTGAAAACGAATGGGCTTGAAACATGAATCGACCCAAAATGAGGGGGACAATTGCAGTTTCGGCAGACTTTGGATCACGGCCTCATTTAGCAGATTAGTTACTGCGGAGCAGATTTGGCTTGCAGTATTTGTACTCATGGTTCTCCTGCTAACGTTCTGGCACTCAGTTAGACTTGTTATTTTATACCACTACTTTTGAATCAATCAGCTGGGCTTACTAACTTTATCCAGTTTATGAATAACTGTATTCAACTAATTAAGTGTAGAGCAGTTCAGAGACATACGTTATCATGCGAACGTCTGCTTGGTCTTTAACTCAGTGGGCTAATCGTGTCTCTCATTGTGTGGAGAGGCTGGTGAGGGCCCACAGTACACCTATCCCCCATTACACGAGGGGGCTGTTCTTTCCTGAAATTATTTATTCACAATTGCCAGTCCCAGCCCAGTTAACCAGATGAATCAGATTTACATTTTGAACATAAAATGTCAGTTTCATCTCATCCATAACTGTCACCCCTGCAGACCAAATATTTTGGGGCGAAACAATAAAGGTGTTTTTTTGGACAATGTGTTTCTTGTCTTGTATTTCTTTTTGTTGACCTCTGAGGAGCATGTATGAGTTCAGTGATGTGTACACCACAGGGTGTGGTGTGCTATGGCATGCTATACCACAGGAATTCCACATGGAGAATATACCCTAATCTCACTGCAGACAGTCCTAGAACACTTCTCTCCCTGAATAATTCAGTTCCCCTGAATTACAAAGGAAACTACTGTGCACGTGCAATCGAGTAAATATAGTTCCATGCTGAGAAATATACAGTAAAATACATTTAGAAAGTCTTATTTACTTCACTGTTAAAGGCAGCTGGGGTAGCTCTGTAAGGGACTGTGTTAAACTGGACACACTAAGCCAATACTGTAAGCCTGCCTTGGGTCCACAATTATCCTGTAAGCCCTTCAAGAGTGCTCTCCCAGCCTGGCATGGCATCACTAAGTAATCACTTAAGGGCATTTGGAAGTAAGGGGATAAAGTAGCCGTACAAAGTGGGCACTCCGGATCGCACCTTCAAATCATTGTTAATCAATGGCGTTACCTGCTCCTCTACCAGCAAGTGCCCCGACTACATTACACTCCCTATGTTTCCAAGTTCCCCTGTGTTCTTTGACTTTTGTATGAGTCAGCCGAGTCACATTCTTACCATCACTTTTCTCTTCCTTGAGGGCTCATATGGGGGTCGGTTCTGTGCCGCCTCATCCTGCTCACCAAGGATTTGAAAATCCCTTAAAGTTGAGGGCATGTCACCTCAGACTCTCAAAAGGAGGACACATAACTTTGAAACCCAGACAACTAGCCACTTGCTGTGAAGTTTTTATTTTTAACGCATAGTTACCTCTTCTAGAAAACTTAACATTACTTTCAAGCAACTGCCTTGTATGCATGACAGTGGTAAGGAAATCTATTAATACGTTTTCAGAAAACAGACCTCAGTGCTTTAACACTGTAATATTACTGACAATCAATTAATGTTGCCTGCTGTATGGCTTAATTATTTTGAAAGTAATTTCCATTGAGATTTACAGTACGTTCATGAAAATATCATTTCTTTCACCTTAATAGTGGAGCAGAATACATTTGTACAAAACAAACCAGCTTATGAAGTGGATACCAGCCTCTTGAGTTTCTTATTTATGAGGCAATGGCATAAAATCCCAGTGTTCCAGTATTATATTTATTCATGAATATTTAAGAGCTCATTAAGCAGCACATGATCACTCAGCTGTGATAATTATGTTGGCTATGAAAGTAATTATTATATTATCATTCTGGATCTGACATTAGCTATTGTAACGCTAAACACGTGCTTCCTCTCTTTCTCTCATTCACACGCACACAAATCACACATTTATGTGTATGAACGCACATACACACAGGAACAATAATTCCTATTGAGTCTCTAAAGAAAATATAGCAGTTACAGCTTTCAGGCAGTGGTGTATAGTAACGAAGTAGAAATACTTCATTACTGTACTTAAGTAGTTTTTGGGGGTATCTGTACTTTACTTCACTATTTCTATTTCTGACGACTTTTACTTCTCTACATTTTCAAAAAAAAAACTGATACTTTTACTCCGATACATTTCCCATAAGCATCTTCGTTACTCATTACTACAACAAAATAAAATCGGTAGACATTTGGTAGCCAATGATTTTGAAACACAACTGCAAGTTAGATCATTGGTTAATCACGTTAATGCGCAAGTGCAAACAGGTGCCCTCAAAGCTGCAGTTAAAATTCTAATTTCATTCAAGTCCAGACATGTCGACGGACTAGTATGTGAATCATTGGGGAAGAAGACTTCATGATGGAGATTGATTTGGAAACGGCACCTGTTACTCCGGCGGCAACAAACGACTGTGTAGAAGATGAACACCCTTGGCCATATTTGCAAGAAATGTTTTCTTATCTTGTAAGAGTAAGAGTAAAAGATTCATCCTACCAAATGAAGTGCCGCTTATGCCTACCGAAAACGACAGAGATATTGGCATTCAAGAACTCCACGTCCAACCTCAAGAAACACATTGAGGTAAATTAAGATGAATCCCGTGAGCCGCAACATTAATGTTTAGTTACTTATCATCATTAGCATACCCTGTTCAAAGCAGTTCCCACAGGATTGTGTAGCTAACATTAGCTATCTGTGGTGGGGGAGAGAGTGGGGGATAACAAGGTAACATGGCGTATGTCTGGCTGACATTCGCTAGCTATCATGAATCAAATGAGACCATTAGTGTAGACAGATTGCTAGCGAGTTAGGCAGCTGATTAAGTGTTGACAGTGGCGAGAGAGATTTAGTTGATTTGAGTCATCTTAGCTACTGTAGCTAACATTAGCTATAACTTAGCTATCATTGCATTGCAGCACTAGTAGAGTTAAGGAGGAATGACAGGAGGCGTGAAAGCACATTGAACCACGACGGAGAATGAATGAATTAACGTTCAAATTTAATTGGCCATATGCAACAAGTAGTACATTGGAATTCTTGGTCCTGCTTTTCTCTACAGTGGCTGGAGTTGGAGATTTGTGCGCATGTGTGTAGCAAGTGGGGCTAATGAGGCTGTCAGTTAGTAGGCTAGCAGTGAGAGGGGACAGGTTGAAGGAGTGCTGCAAAGCATGTGATGTTAGCGTTTGGGTAAATTAGTGTAATAATTAGTATAGGAAATATTGCATATGGTCATTGACTAGTGTTGTTGAGTAGCTTAAATCCTGTAGCTAAAGTTGTGATGCTTAGAAAATGTCTCTCTCTCACTGCAGTCTGTTTCAGAGAAAGCATGTACACCAACTTAAAAAATATGGAGAGCTAACATCAACAAAGAGAAAGAGGGCTGAGACTCTCTCGACTCCCTCCTCCACCAGCAGGCAGACCACCATAGTGAACAGCACCGTGTCTCAGAAGTATAACAGCACCTGCACTGTGTCTCAGAGGTATATCTTTGTATATATTGTGTATCTTCAGTACCTTTCTCCATCACTGCTGCTGTAGCAAAACCACCCCCTCCTCTTATCTTATCTTAGGTCCATTGACAAAGCTGTCATGAAGTATGTGCCCCAAGGGCTCCAGCCATTCTCTCTGGTTGAACAAGAACCATTTAAACTTTTTGTGAAGGATCTGCTGCCTAATGCAAAAATGATGACACGGGTGACCCTGCGCTCCTCCATGATGCCTCCAAGGAAATGAAGAAGGCGGTGACTGAGGCCATGAGGGGAGTTGACCATATCGCCACCACCACCGATTGCTGGTTTGTCAGAAGGCAGAGCTTCATTGGTGTTACTGCCCATTGGATTTACCCTGATAGTCTCCAAAGATGCTCAGCAGCCCTAGCCTGTAAACAGCTGAGAGGTTCACACACATTTGATGTGTTGGCAAGCGCCCTGAATGACATCCATTCCGAGTTCAAAATTCAGCGGAAGATTGTAAGAACAACAATAGACGACGGCTCCAACTTCATAAAAGCTTTCCATGTTTTTGGTGAAGATGAGAACAACAATGCAGTCGGAAGTGATGGTGATGCATCTCAACCAAGAGAGGATGAAGAGGATCAAGACGAGGCTGAAGAAGTGGAGTTTGTTGATGTGTCAGCTCTTCTGAATGAAGATGATGGTTTGGAGTTTGAGCTCCCAAAACACCAGCGCTGTGCTTGTCACCTACTGAACCTAATAGCTACGGTTGATGCCACAAAAGCAACATCCAGTGAGGCATACAAGAAAGTGTGCTCCCTCCAGCTGCTGCGCCTGAATGCTACCAGGTGGAACTCCTTGTTCCTGGCAGTGGAAAGACTGCTGAGGATCATCAAAGACAAGGGAGAGGGGGCCATCAGAGTCATCTGCACAGACTTGAAGGTTCCAATGTAAGTAGGAATTATGGTTTCATTATTTCATAATTGATGAACTGTCGGTGTTTCCCCACCATTTCTTGGGCACTAATAACTGTTTCACAGTTGTATACCAACTTCCACTTATTATTGGTCCATTTAGTTAAAGCTGCATGAGATAACTTTGGCGCCACCTCTGGTTATGATTAAAAAAACTGCACTGCACTGAAGTGATGGTGTACTAGCCAGTACACCGACATTCTAAAACAATAAATTCACAGGGTTTCATGCGGTCTCATGTCACGAAAATAATTTTTTGGGTCTTGCTAAGGCCAATTCATAATAGCAAAAGCATAATAGCAAAAAAATGAGAATATTTAACTATAAAAAAGCTAAATATCATGCAGCTTTAATTACTCATCCAGCAATTTTTTTGTTGAATTTGATGAAATGGTTATTTAGTGTTATAAAACGATGTTTTTGTTTTCATCACAGGTTCAATCCAGCTGAACTCGCATTCCTCACAGAGTATGCCGCTGCCATGAGCCCAGTCGCCCAGGCAACCAACATCTTTCAAGCAGAAGCAATTGTCCAGATGGGGTGGCTACTTCCAACAATCAACCTGCTGACCGCCAAACTTGACAGAGTCAAGTTGCGACTGAAATACTGCAGGCCTCTGGTGGATGCCCTACAGGTATATTGGATTGTATCTCATTCCTTGCACAATGTTTGTTTATTGTTTACTGTCATGCACCAATGTACCAAAACAAATTCCTAGTAGGTGGAAGCTTACATGGCAATAAAATCGTTTGTGATTTCTGATACAGGTGGGAATAAAGAATCGGTTTGGCCACATGACAGAAGACCCTGGGTTGATCGCAGCTGCGATTCTTCTTCCAAAGTTCCGAACATCTTGGACAAAGTATGATGCCACAATCAGAATGGGTAAGACATGGGGATAATGAAAAATAAGTATATGGGTGTACATTTTGACACTTTGTAATATTGGCAAATTCACAAATCGATTATGCATACATGAAACTAAATGCATACACCTCAAATTAAAACAAACTATTTAGTACAAAACCTTAGGTTTGGGTCTGTCACACGCCACGTGACAATCCCTGGACTGGAGCAGAGCAGCGGATGGTAAGAACTGGCAGAGGAGTGGGTCTACGGACCGGATCTTTAATTTTTTCGGGAGAGCAGGTTAAAATAAAACAAACACAAACACAAAATCTTCACCCTACTTGCCGCAAAGCTTTCGGGCAAAAACAATGAACTAAAATAAAACTAAAATAATCAAACCATAAATGAAAGCGCCGCCTCCTCCGAGGGGGAATCCCCTTTCGGGGCACACACAACAAACAGTCACTCCACACACATCTCAAGACACCACGCCTCCTCAGACTGGAGTTCCCCTAGAACCTCCCCAGGCACGCACATATCCAGTGACTTTTCAAGTGCTTCCCAAACCCATGCATACAGAGACACTCAAACTTTCCAGTCCGAGTTCTCTTTTACACCAAACACACAGAGACCCTCGCCACTCCTCACAGTGAGAGTTCTCTGGCAACCAGCCCCGAGACACTCTCCACTCTCAGTGAGAGTTCTCGGGCCGTTGTCCAGAAACACTCTCCACTGCCCAAGTGCAAGTTCTCTTCCAATCACACCGAGGGTGAGAGGCGGACCCTCTTTCAGGGCGCCTTCTCGCTCTCTTTCATGATCACACCGAGGGAGAGAGGCGGACACTCTTAGTGTGCCCTCTCTCCCTCTTTCCCACACACACAGGAAGCACTCTACTCAGTCACTTTCGACAAACGCACACAGAACTCAACATAAACTCCACACAGACTCCGCCTCCCAGAAGCTTGGATTACAGACACAGGCCACCATGCCTGACAGAGTCACATCAAACAGCTCTGTCCTCCTCCTCCTCGACCTGTCGGCGGCATTCGACACCGTGGACCACCGGATCCTGCTCTCATCTCTCGTCGAGATGGGGGTCTCTGGATCTGCGTTGACATGGTTTGAGTCCTACCTGGCTGACCGGTCCTACCAGGTGGCCTGGAGAGGATCCCTCTCCTCTCCCCACACCCTCTCTACTGGAGTCCCGCAGGGCTCAGTGCTAGGCCCCGTCCTATTCTCTCTGTACACCAAGTCACTTGGCTCTTTTATTTCTGCTCATGGTTTTTCCTATCACTGTTATGCTGATGACACTCAACTCTTTCTCTCCTTCCCTCCATCTGACACCCAGGTCCCGGCACGGATCTCTGCACGCCTGGCTGACATCTCCGCATGGATGTCCACCCACCACCTGAAGCTGAACCTGGGGAAGACAGAGCTGCTCTTCCTCCCAGCGAAGGGCTCCCCGATGATTGATGCGTCAATCACCATGGAAGGCTCCATAGTGTCTCCTTCCCAGTCGGCCAGGAGTCTTGGGGTAACCCTGGACACCCAGCTGTGCTTCTCGAGACATATTGCAGCGACCGCTCGGACCTGCCGTTTCTCCCTCCACAACATCCGGAGGATCCGACCGTTCCTCACCCAAGAGGCCACTCAACTCCTGGTCCAGGCCCTGGTGATCTCACGTCTGGACTACTGCAATTCCTTGCTGGCAGGCCTTCCGGCCTGTGCCATCAAACCTCTGCAACTTGTCCAGAACGCTGCCGCTCGCCTGGTGTTCAACCAGCCGAAGTTCACCCACGTCACCCCTCTACTCTCCTCCCTGCACTGGCTCCCCATCGCAGCACGCATCAGATTCAAGTCACTGGTGCTTGCTTTTCAAGCGGCCAGAGGTACTGCTCCCCGATACCTCCAGTCACTCATCACTTCCTACACCCCACCCAGACTCCTCCGCTCTGCCTCCTCTGGCAAACTGACTGCCCCATCCCTCCGGGCGCCTGGCAGCCGCTCCTCGCGGTCTCGCCTCTTCTCTGTCCTGGTTCCTCGCTGGTGGAACGACCTCCCGCAATTGGTCAGGACTGCGGAATCACTTCCAATCTTCCGCAAGAGACTCAAAACCCACCTCTTCAGACTCCACTACCACTGAACACTGTCCATCCAGTCACCACTATTTACCTGTTGTACACTATTTATTAAAAAAAAAAAAAAAAAAAAAAAAATGCTGATGCCTGCAATGATGTCGATTGCTGTATTCCTGCACTGATCTCGTGCGCTAACTATGATTGTTCCTACCATGTATTAATGCACATCTTGTAAGTCGCTCTGGATAAGAGCGTCTGCTAAATGCTTAAAATGTAAACATCTAACTCTCAATACGCACAGACATAATGACAAGACAAGACTTACTATCAATCAATACGCACACATAATGACATCACAATCAACAACTCAATACACAAACATGAATGACAGGACAAGACTAACTGATTCCCCACTCGCCCCACCAGCTCTTAAATAGGCTTACTTTCTGCCTGGCTCAGGTGGGACTCGTGAGGCAATCACCCTTCTATCAATCACTCACCCAATCACAATCACTCATCACCAAACAATTCACATTCTCACACAAACCCAATCAGTCAATCAAATTCCACATCAATGAAAAATTTAATAATAATGAAATCAATTATGGACTTTGGAGCAACCTTCTGGGCAACAGTTCACTCTCACACCCTGTGAGAGTGCCAAACCTGCCCCCGGAAAGTCTCCCTGCTTCAAAGGCCTCCACAAAATGGAAAAACAAAGGCAACCCTGCAACTCCCATGTTGCCGAGACCGACGCCCTCCACAGGGTCATGACATGTTAGAAAGTTGTATTAATCCTATCATTTATATTTTTATCATCCCATCCTCACTATATTTCAGGGGTGGACTACATCAAGCAACACATGGAAGCACCCTCCCTGCAGCTAGGTGATGCCACCAGTTCATCTGACGAAGAAGACTTCTTCTCTGCCCTGCAGGCACCTCAAGCACAAGACAGCTCCAAAGAACTGGACGGATACCTGGCCATTTCAGCAGATCATATGGACTCGCTGAAGTCCTTTCCAGCTATGTGCAAGCTGTCTGTGAAGCTGAACACGCCTCTACCTGCCTCAGCAGCCTGTGAAAGGCTATTTAGCATCGCAGGACTTGTCTTCAGTCCAAGAAGAGCGAGACTGCATTCACGCAATGTCAGTGAAAGGAGGCCCAGAGCTGACATTGCCATGGCAATCTGCAAAATAGTAACCTGAAAGCTGTAACTGCTATATTTTCTGTAGAAGGATAGGGTATTTTCTGAGAGTGTGAGGTAAAAATCATGAATGACCTATTGATAAAATTCATGGCAATTTCTAGATTCAACTGAAGTGTACAGTATGTGTGTGTATTGCAAAATAAAGGAAACACCAGCATAAAGTGTCTTAATAGGGTGGTGGGCCACCATGAGCTGCCAGAACAGCTTCAACGCACCTTAGCATAGATTATACAAGTGTCTGGTACTCTGTTAGAGGGATGCAAAAACCCTCCTTCCACAATAAATTCCATAATTTGGTAAACACCAAATTGGTGGTGGTAGTGGACAACACTGTGTCAGGCACCACTCCTGAATCTCCCATAAGTGTTTGTCACACGCCACGTGACAATCCCAGTAGAGGGCCGCCACATAGAATCGCTTTTATCCTCACGAACACCGCCTGACACTGCTCCGTCCACTGGACCGGATCTGAGGCTCCCTTTCGGGTGAGATCAGTTAGGGGACTGGCTAGTGCCGAAAAGCCAGGAATAAACCGGCGATAATAATTTGCCAGTCCCAAAAAGGATCTCACCTGTTTTTTAGACTTGGGCTGTGGGCAGGCAGAAATGGCCGCGGTTTTATCAATCAAAGGTCGGACCTGCCCCCCGCCCAAAAGGAACCCCAGATACCGTACCTCTCTCAGGCAAGGTCAGGAATTGGTGTAAGCCGAACGGAGTAGAGAATGCCGACTTTTCCCTGGACGCTGGAGACAAGGAAATCTGCCAGTAGCCCATGGTTAAATCCAGTGTCGAATAAAAGCGAGCAGTGCCCAACCGATCCAGCAGCTCGTCAACCCGGGGCATTGGATAGGCATCGAATTTCGATACTGCGTTAACTTTCCTGTAGTCCACACAGAATCGAACAGACCCATCAGGCTTAGGTACATGCACAATGGGGCTGCACCAGTCACTACTAGATTCCTCTATTACTCCCATGTCCAGCATTTTTTCAAATTCTTCCTGAACCACTTTTTTTTTTTGTGTTCAGGCAAGCAATATGGCCAACTCCTAATCACGGTGCCTGGTGGGGTCTGAATGTGGTGTTCAATCAAGTCAGTTCGCCCGGGTAAGGGAGAAAACACGTCAGAAAAACAGCGCTGTAAATTACTCACCTCTGCCCGCTGGCCCGGCGTAAGATGGCTACCAACGGGGACCGGAGGTCTCGTACTTTCAATTGGAATTTCCGGTCCCAGCTCATCTCGGGGATTTTCTGGCATGGCGAGCGAAACAGGGTCTACCACCTCCCACCGTTTTAATAAATGTAGGTGGTATATCTGACGTGACCCACCTCTATCCGAGCGAATGACTTCATAATCAACATTCCCCACTCGTCGTGTAACCTCAAAGGGCCCTTGCCACTTTGCGAGTAGTTTCGATGCTGACGTTGGGAGTTACACTAGGACTTGATATCCCGGTTCAAACTTTTGCAATTGTGTCCCCCTGTTATATTGCCGTCTCTGTCGTTCCTGGGCCTTGAGCAAATGTTCTCGTGAAATTTGACCGAGTGAGTGCAGCTTGCTCGTAGGTTCATGACGTATTGAATTTCATTTATGCTGGGGCTCGGATTTTCCTCCCAAGTTTCTCTTAACAAATCCAGAATACCCCTGGGACGTCGCCCATATAATAATTCGAACGGGGAAAACCCAAGGCTTGGGGAACCTCTCTGACGGCAAACATCAGTGGATCAATTAGTTTGTCCCAATTCTTCAAATCGGTTTGAAAGAACTTCCGCATCATGGATTTCAATGTCTGATTGAACCGCTCTACCAGCCCGTCAGTTTGTGGGTGGTATACGCTAGTTCGAATCGACTTGATGTCCAATAATGCGTACAGTTCTTTCAGTGTTCGTGACATAAATGAAGTGCCTTGATCAGTGAGAATCTCTTTTGGAATTCCCACCCGGGAGAAAAAGTGGAACAACTCCTCTGCAATAGTCTTTGCAGATATATTGCGGAGGGGTACAGCCTCGGGGTATCGCGTTGCATAATCTACGATAACTAATACAAAGCGGTACCCTTTGGCACTCCGATCAAATGGCCCGATAAGGTCCATTCCAATTCTTTCGAACGGGACCTCTATTAAATGCAAGGGGAACAATGGAGCTTTTGGGATTGCCGCTGGGTTTACTTTTTGGCATTCGGGGCATGCCGTACACCACCGACGGATGTTATCTCGAATGCCTGACCAATAAAATCGAGCCAGTATCCGGAATAGTGTTCTATCCTGTCCTAAATGACCCGCCATGGGATTGCTATGAGCCGCCTGGAAAACCATTTCCCGACGGCTTTTGGGCAGCAATAACTGTGTAAGTTCTTCTCCTGTATAGACGTCCCGACACACGCGATACAGTTTATCTTGTAAAATACAAAAATAGGGGTATGTCACCACCCGCTCTGGATCAAGCAGCTGGCCATCAATCTTAATCACTTGGTCAGCTACTCGACTGAGCGTTTTGTCCTGCCACCGTTCGAGGGAGAAATCAGTCACTCTGGGCAAGTCTCCCTGTATCCCCACTGACCGCCAGGTGATTTTCTGCCAGCTGGACGGCTGCAGCCAGAGTGGCGGGTTGGTGGCATCGGAGCCAGTCCGCGGTCCCTTTCGGGAGCCCCGACGTGAACTGCTTCAATGCCACCTCTTGTACGATTTACTCCGCTGTTCGGACTTCTGGCTGTAGCCACCGCCGGCAGGAGTCGAGGAGCTGTTGGGCGTAGGCAAAGGGATGCCCGACGTCGGCGAAGCGCAGATCGGGAAGTCTTTTCCTATGTCCCTCCGGCTTTAGCCCCACTCTCTCCAGGATGGTGGCCCGGAGGGTCGGGTAGTCAGCCACGGCAACGGCCGGCACACTGCCAGCTGCTATCTGGCTCTCCCCGGACAGCAGCGGGAGGAGCCGTAATGCCCATTGCTCCGCCGGCCAACCGCATGCCGTGGCTGTTCTCTCGAAGAGCTCCACGAACGCCTCCGGGTCGTCGTCTGGTCCCATCTTTTTCATCCTGATTTCGGACCGGACTGGGATGGAAGAGGCGGTCGCCTGCCTGCTGTTTAGCAGCTCCATAATGGCAGCTCTGTCCGCTGCCTGAGTAGCGGTGATAGCCCGCAGCGCCTCCTGTTGGTCTTCCTGGGACCGTAGCAGCGCGCGCTGCTGAGCCTCCTGCATCGCAGCCAGGTGGGTGATCACCTGGGAGAGTGGGCTCTCCATGTTCTCCAGTGGTACTGCTCTTTTCTCCTGGGTTTCAGCACCACTTTGTCACACGCCACGTGACAATCCCTGGACGGAATAGAGCAGTCTGGAAACGGGTGGAGTTTTTGGTCTACGGACCGGATTCTTTATTATTTCTTTTAAAACGTTCTCTGATCCCCGACACGGGCTGAGAACTAGACCGGAAGTTTTTAAACAAATAAACAAAATTAAATCTGTCCGTCGCCCTCACGGGTTCGGGACACAAAAACCATAAACGTTAAACACAACAAAACTATCACACAATAACCGGAAACTTTCCAGTTCCCGTTTTACTTTTACTTTTACTTTCACTTTGCTTTTCTTTCTTTCTTTCTCGGTTGCTTTTTCTCCTCGGTCTCCCACGCCTTTTCCTTCCTTGTTCCAGCCACCTACTGAAGAGAGCAGAGCAGTTTTCAAGCACACCGATGTGATTAGAAAACACCAGACCGGTGCGTGCGTTGGCTGCTCTGCCAGTAGGCGTGGCCGCTAATCGCCCTGATCCGCTGCCGAGACCGACGCCTTCGAATGCAGCTGACAGATCGAGGAGGAGAAGGATGGAGCTGAGTGATTGAAATTTCACCACTTGCCACTTGGTGACCGAAAGCAGAGTAGTTTCTGTGGAGTGACCTGCCTTGAACCCAGATTGGTTGGGATCAAGCAGGTAATTCAGTAAATGACAGCAGGATTCAGAGAGAGTTTTTTGAGAAGGGGGATGATATGGGCCCTTTTGAGGGGAGAGGGGACAGAGCCAGAGGAAAGAGAGGAGTTGATAACATTGGACACAAAAGGGAGGATGTCCATAGCAATGGACTGGAAAATGAGGGGAGGAATGGGATTGAGAGGGCAGGTGGTAGCACGGTCAGAGTGAACAAGTTGTGAGATGTCGGAGTAGAAGGAAGACAGGGAGGCGAGAGGTTTTAATAGCGAGATGGGTGAGGGAGGGTTAGGTGCGGGAGGGGATGGGAGAAGGAGTTGCGAATGTCATTGACCTTCTTGCGAAAGAAGGATACAAAGTTATCCATGGTTAGAGATGAGGGTGGTGGGGGAGGAGGAGGGGTGAGCAGAGAGGGAAATGTAGAGTACAGTTTGCGAGGGTTAGAAGCAGAAGATTGAATTTTGGAGAAGAAAAATGCAGAGGTTAGAGGAAAAGGTAGCCAGAAGAGTTTGGAAGTCAGTCAGAGCAGCCGGGGATTTGGATTTTCTCCATTTCCTTTCTGCCGCTCGCAGTGCGAAAATCAAGGTATTCAAGGGAAGTCAAGATAGAAATCCCATCACGATAGAAAATGCTTCACCATAAGATAAAGGTGATCACTCAAAATGCATTGGCATTTACCTTGAAGGGGTTGAACCATGCCAGGCAAATGCACCCCACAGCATAACAGAGCCACCAGAACCCTAATTTGCAAAGTGTTTCCTTTATTTTTGCAGTCACCTGTATTTATACGTATGTGTATATATACATACTATACTGTATACAGTATATAAAGTATTGTGCAAAAGTCTTCGGCCACCTGATAAAATAGTTTAAAGCTATTTATCTGGGCAGTAAGTGTTTATTTGCTTGGAAAAACACTATATAACATTAGAATAAATACAAACAAACATTAATACAATAAAAAGTAACAAGAAAGTATTTATTTCCAAAAAGTTATTGATATCGTGTGAGATGGCTAGAAGAACACAGGTTTGGTTCCCAAACATCTCCTCGAGTCACTCCAGCCATTCCATGTATTTTGTTTAGTTTGACAGACATAAAATCATAGTTTTACATCAACAAGGCAATTCTCAGCAAGCAATAGCCTGCTTAACCGGATTTTCAAGATGTGGTGTTCAAGCTGTCATAAATACATTTGAAGAAACTGGGCAAGTTGAAGATATAAAATGCAGTGTAAGATCCAAAAAGCTGTCTGCAGCTGATGAACAGTACTTAAAGGCCACTTCATTGAGGGACAGAAGGAAATCCAGTGAAGTGCTTGCTCAGCATCTGGCAGAGTCATCTGGCATCAAAGTACACTGTCACACGCCACGTGACAATCCCTGGACGGAATAGAGCAGTCTGGAAACAGGGGTGGAGTTTTCGGTCTACGGACCGGATTCTTTATTATTTCTTTTAAAACGTTCTCTGATCCCGACACGGGCAGAGAACTAGACCGGGAGTTTTTAAACAAATAAACTAAATTAAATCTGTCCGTCGCCCTCACGGGTTCGGGACACAAAACCCATAAACTTTAAACACAACAAAACTATCAAACAATAACCGGAAACTTTCCACTTCCCGTTTTACTTTTACTTCGCTTTTCTTTCTTTCTTTCTTTCTTTCTCGGTTGCCCTTTCTCCTCGGTCTCCCATGCCTTTTCTTCCTTGTTCCAGCCACCTACTGAAGAGAGCAGAGCAGTTTTCAAGCACACCGATGTGATTAGAAACACCAGCGTGCGTTGGCTGCTCTGCCAGTAGGCGTGGCCGCTAATCGCCCTGATCCGCTGCCGAGACCGACGCCTTCCACATACACGCTTCGACCGTGAGAAGTCTTGCAAGAAATGGTCTTGTAGGATGTGTTGCAGCTAAGAAACCATTCTTGTGGAAAGGCAACAAGCAGAAGAGATTGCAATATGCGAAAGACCATAAAGCATGGAGCGGCAACCAGTGGCAGGAAGTATTATTGAGCGATTATAATTAAATCAAATTATAAATTTTTGATTCACAAAGATGCCAGTATGTCAGAAGAAGAGTTGGCAAGAAGTACATTGATGCCTGTCTGCAGTCTTATGTGAAGCACGGTGGTAGCTCTGTCATGGTCTGGGGGTGCATTTCAGCCAGGGGATCTGGTCAAAATCGATGGAATTATGATTGCTGGGAAATATAAATATATCTTGATTCATCATGCTGTACCTTGGGGAAAACGACTGATTGTAAAAAACTTTGTCTTTTAGCACAATAACGACCCCAAACACACTACAAACATGATTAAGACCTACTTGGAGTGGAAGTGTGCAGATGAAACACTCACAGTATTAGATTGGCCACTTCAGAGCTGTGTAGGATCACTCAGATAGGGAAAAGAACAAAAAGCAGCCAGAGTCAAAAGAAGAGTTATGGCAAATCCTACAAGAAGCTTGAATATTTGAAAAAATTACACTACAGTCTACCAAAGTGAATTGCTTCAGTTTTGCATTCTAATGGAGGCCACAAAAAATACTGACTTGTAACTAGCGAAATACTGACTAAACTACTTGAAACAAGAAGTTTTGTGTTACTTTTCATTGTGTTAATGTTTCTTTGTGTTTACTTCAATGTTACATAGTGTTTCTTCAGCCAAATAAACACTCACTGCTCAGATAAATGGCTTTAATTAGATTTTTGTAGAGTGGCCTTTTACGGAGTACTGTGCATATATATATATTGTGGCAATCGTAATTGGGCTGGTAATTGAAGGGAGGTATATGGTGACATGTTGGCTCCACCCCCAAGCCATATTTGGGATTCTGGTACTAATGGGGCACACCTGACTCCCATTCACCTGCAGTTGCACGGGTGATAAAGGGGAAAGAGTCCCCACTACAGCTGCGAAGTACATAGAGCCAAAAGCATTCTATAGAGAGCGAGAGCGAGAGCGAGCATTTTTGTGATTGATTATCGGAACCGACTTGGGCAACTTGACAATCACTTTTGTGTCTCGACCCTTTTCTGTGCAAGGAGCCCTGGATTTCCTCCTTGTCGCTTACACTTACAGGTAGACATGTGATACATCATTGTCTGAACTAGTAATCCCAGGTCTGTGGATGAGTCCCTAAGGCCTCCCATAATCAGTTGATATTAATGTTGTTACATCATCTATACTTACAGTATGTTGGCCCTTTATTCATAAATTCAGTTTTGAAAATGGCTGCCCATGTAACACAGCTAGAGAGGGAACAGAACAGCAGGACGAAGGGAGTGGAGTTTTCCATCTGCAGACCAGTTTTTTTATTTATTTCTCCCACAGGGAGAGGGAGTGAGAAAGACAGAGAACCTGTACGGTACAAAATAAACAAAATAAAAACTTCAGCCGTCCCCCTCACGGGTGCAGGCCAAAAACAATAAATCACAATAACAAACTTGCCTTTAGGCAAAACATTACCCATTTATTCACACACACACACACACACACACACACACACACACACACACACACACACACACACACACACACGCACAGATGTTCACAACTTTTCAGTTACTTTTTAAATTCAGTCCCACAGTTTTCTCTCGCTAGGCATTCAGCTCCCATGTTCCAGCCACCTACTGAGAGAGCAGAGCAGTTTTAAGCACACAGGTATATGTAGGTAATGCCGCACAGCTGCGTGCCCTGGCTGCCCTGCCAGTAGGCATGGCCGTTAATTACCTTGATTCCCCTGTCTAGACCGACGCCTTCCACACCATGCTTTGTTGTAGATTTTTGCCATTGCAGCCTTTTCTTCTTGCTTCAATAATCTGTACATGAATGTGGTCACATTCATTTAGGTTTCCATATGCCTGCCTCTTTTCTCCCCTTTCACAGCTGGCTTTACCAGAGGCAATAAGGCCATACCATGAAATGGAATTTAAATTCAAGCATTAAAAATTGAGCATAAAAATACAATTATGTGAGGGCAGATTGATGCTGAAGCCACTTTTCACAGAATATTTAAGTTTCCCATAAACTGTGTGTGCAGAAACAAAAGCACAACTTCCTTCTAAGCATAATGCATTTCATATGAATACATTATACACTGGCCATGTTTCATGTTTTTTTGGTTTTTGTTTCTTAGATTTTTTTTTCTCTACATTTGGAATGGCCCATCATATTTAAAGACCCATCCCATCACTGTAACATCCTCAATCACTTCTAGAGAGTGCAGACAAGCATGCAGAAACAACCCCCCCTCCCTGGGTGACGCTATGGCCAATCATTCACCACCCTGGGGGCCTGTACCTACAGACAGCATTTGCTTCATTACCCTGAAAATCTGTGCTTTAGCAGGATGTGCCATTTGACTGACCCTGAATGCTTTCCTTTTTGGCCCCTAAATACATCTGTTCACTAAAATGTTACAGGTAACTGCAAAAATAAAGAAAACGCCAACATAATTTTAATAGGTCGATGGGCTACCACGAGCCGCCATAACAGCTTCAATGCACCTTGGCACGCTGTCTCATGTACCGCCCCAGAATTTCCCATAAGGGTTCAATTGGGTTGAGATCTGGTGACTGAGACAGCCATGTCATTTGGTTTACATCGTTTACATGCTCATCAAACCATTCAGTGACCATTCGAGCCCTGTGGATGGGGCACTGTCTGCATGGAAGAGACCACTCCCAACAGAATAGAAATGCTTCACCATTGGATCAAGATGATCACTCAGAATGGCTTTGTATTTATTGGCATTTATCTTGTCCTCTAAGGGGTTTATTGGACCTAAACCATGCCAGGAAAATGTACCCCACACCATAACAGAGCCATCCATATCCCTCATTCACTTATGTGTTTCCTTTATTTTGGTGTGTTTCAAAAAGGTTTCATTATATGACAATGTTGCCTGATGAGGAGAATCTCTATTGTTTTCCATACCGCTGTCAAACAGGTAGTCCCTGTACCATATGAGTCCTCATGCATTTAATGACTAGCTTGGTAAAATTAACAGATATTACGGTCGACTGAAACCCAAATACAGTCGAGTGCCCTCAGGGCTCCACTGGCATCATTCATTTGTATCCCTAAATGATCTGTAACACATCTTTCCACATATCAATTCGCATTATCCTAGCAAATCTTTCTCTCTCTCTCTCTCATTCTCTCTCTCCCTCCCCAACCGGGATGAAAGTTTCACGTGTGACCTCAACTCAACCCTGCAACACCTGTCTGGCACTAGGGGGAAATCTGTGTGCTTGCACAGCGACTTCTTTGCCACTGCAAATCCTCACAAATCCTTGTGAATCCCCTTTTGTGAAAGGGGCCCCTAGTTGGCAAGTAGTTGACAGCTAGCTGGCAACTACCTACAGTACATACGTTGTCAAAGAGAACACGAGGGCAGGTACTAGCAGTGCAAGATTGCAGCAAAAAGTTTTTTATTTGTACTTTATTTGTATCTATCTAACTGAAAATTCAGTAATGGAATATACGTTGTAACTAACTTTTTTGTGTGATAGGAAAATAACTCTTACGTGTGTGTGTGTGTGTGTGTGTGTGTGTGTGTGTGTGTGTGTGTGTGTGTGTGTGCATGTATGTGCGTGACAGAACCACAAGCAGTATACAATTAACATATTTAAACACATATAACACATACTTAAATCATCATACTTGATTCATTACCTAAACTGTTTAATTTAGGTTTAGGGTCTATGGGTGGAATTGCTTGTTCTTGTCATAAAATATTCTTATCTTCAAACATTCTTTGTAGAGCTGACAGCTTTCTAATATTTAAAACTGAAGTAGCTTTTCCAGATGCCGTGATCTGATTCTGATTGAATTTCTCACCCTGTATTATGTGGCTCTGGAAAACAAAAACTGTGATTTTCACAGAGCTGTAATACTTATCGTCTTTCCTGGCAGGGAGTCTTCACAGTAAGGCATATAGATGGCAAAAAGTTTCATCAAGTCCACTGCTTGTCACAGCTTGTCAGCTTTCCCTTCCTGCAAATTAGGGGAGAGTGCTGATGAATTATAGCTTCCATCTGCAGCCCTGTGCTTGATAAATCTTTGTATGGAATGCTATCTGGTCGCTTGGAGGCCAAATCAATTTAAGTGACTTTCTCCCCTCTGAGAATGTGGGCTTTTGTTAAATGACTTCATGAGAAAAAATGATGGCATTAATTTTCGACACAACACCAGCTGCTATGAAGATTTATGGCCGTACTTAATTTTAAATACACATTTTCTTTCAGCCGTTGCACATCCAGTCCTATGTGGATACTGGTTTGAACCACAGACTCTTGTCAGTGTTGTTCTAATTGCCGGGGGTTGTATGTGAAATCTGCAAGATAACGCATGAGATCTTGAAAATGAAGGATACTTTGGAATGAATGCTATCGTGACAAGTTTGAGGCTTGGCAATGCCCTTGAATGCTCTCTTCCACTGAACGTGCATGAATTTTAATGGTGTACTTTCCGATCTTTTATTGTAGCAAATTATTATTACAAGCTGTGAGTGCTTGTCCGTGTGCAGATCAACGGTTGTTTCAAATGACGCACTTATGTCGGGTTGATAATGTATGTCCACATGACAGTTACTGTCACACACTGTACACAAGTCATAACACCAGCCTAAAAAACTCTAAAAAAGTTACATACTATGTCAGAATGACATGCCGTTATGTCAAAATATGTCAACGGGTATCGCTGCATGCTCCGTAACAGTGTCAAGTCATGTTCCATAGACTGCCATGCTTATGACAGCACTGTTGTCTTTTCTTGTTTTTTTGTTCTAAATTTGGAAAACATGCTCAGATAAAGAATTTTTGGCATTTTTTTGTAAGATCTGGTTTTACTCTAGATGACTGTCTAGACTGTCTAAATGATTCTTATGCGTTGATTTGCTGTTTCACATTTTCTGTTTTAACTACACTTTGCTTCACCAGGTAAGCATAAACAAATCTTAAAATATTTTTGATAACAAAGACTATTGGGTCTGGAAGACTTTATCTAATGTCATGAATAAATAAATAAATAAATATTTTTTAAATATATATATATATATACATATATACACAACACATATATACAATAGATTGTGTATATATGTATGTATATATATACATTGTGACACCAGGAGAGGCATGGTGGTTGAGGGCAGATATGTCCCTGTCCGATGGCTGCAGTCAGGACTACAACTACAAATGGTGGCTACCTAAAGAACTACATTCCCCAGAGCCTGTGTGGGGGATGGGGCAGCTGAAAGCGAGCAAGGCCAGTGATTGCCTCATGGAAGGCCTTTATATTCACTACAGGCAGGGACAAAAGGAGAGGAAGCAGTGGGAGGAGGTTTGTGTTCATGGCCTCTCCTGGAGAATCCTCAGCTGGCGGTAACAAAGATACAATAATTGAGGTTTTTTTCTTGATGGACAATTATAGCAGTAAACCTTTTAAGTTGGTGATACTGGATGAACAACTTTTTTGTTAATGTATTTTTTCAACGTATGTCTGAGTTAACCTTTTTTTCCCCAACCCTTGCCAAAATTAAATACTTTTCGTTTTGAAAATCTTGTTTTGCCGTACATCTTTGCACTACCCACGCCTGACAGTCTAGAGAGCAACCTCTCATGCTGTCAAAATATATTTATAATCCAAGATGCACATTGCAGGAGTGGGTGGCAGCAGTAAGTCAAGAGGCACAAATTATAAAAGCAAAAAAGTTTCCAAAAAATTTAAATGTGATAAATTAACAAATAAAACCGTCTAACTGACAGATTAATTTCTGCATTACCATTGATTGACAGAATTGTTTTACAGAAAATTTCTCTTTGCATTCAACCTGCATTTGTGAGTGCTGACTTTACACTTGAAACCATTAAAGTATACATATGGTAACAGTGGTGCCAGCTGATATATCTCCACATCACTACATCACTCTACATCAACTTACAGTATATGGGCCATTCTATCGAATTGGTTCAAAGTCAGGTTGGAAATATTTTGAAATTTTGTATGTTTTATTCCCAAAACTTTGTCCGTATACATATTGTACCATATCTAAAGTACATATATCTAGTAAAAGTACCGTCAATTTTTATATTGTATTTTCAGACTCTTTTGGAATGTTTTTCCTCTCCCAAAAATTGTCACTACCGAAACATAGTAATACACTATAGTAAAAAAGTATTATATGAATCTGTTAAGATTGTGTTTCCTTCCCTTCTCTAAAGAGTATTTTTATAAATTTTTCTTGAAGGTTTTCACAATTAAATCAATAAAAATGACATTTTTACCAAATTTCAAAGTTCAATTTATACAATTCATCAAAATCTAAATGCAATCTTTCTCTGTAAAATGCATAACACTGATCATATTGATTTCAGAGTTAATGATTGATGAAATTGAACATACATTTAACTAATCAGTATCATAACATTTTAGTTTATAACTCAATATACTTTATTTTTTACAAAACACCCAGTGTTTCGGTAGTGACTGCACTGTTTCGGTAGTGACCACAGTATTTTGTTTGCAAGGTTGTATCATATTCCCTCAACCTTATTGCTTAATCTTAACTCATAACATGCCTTATGTTGGGAATATTACAAGCACAAATGTTTTGTGGTCAATAAAATAATTTTATTTTTGAAGACATAATAATTGTTCATCCCTAACCATTTAAAGTACAAACATGACTTATCAATGGAAAATAATTAGCCAAGTGGGTTCAGTAAAAGAGAAGAAGAAGAAAACATTGACAAATAACATTGATATTATGCTGTTGCTGTCAGGCTTCTGAACGCTAATTAATGTATCCTCGAAAGGTCTGTAACAAACAGATTCCGCTAGCCGCGATGCTAATTTTCGCTATGTTAAACTCAATTGACTTATGCTAAAAATGTTAGCGATCTAAAAGTCCGCTATTTTTTGCTTTTGGGGTCTTTCAGGATGGACGGGAGGTCCCTCCAAGGCAATGGTGAGGGAAATACTGAAAATAGATGATTGAACATGTGTCAGGTGTAGCCATTTTGCTAGCATAACTAAAGAACATGGCTAGCAAACAGCTTTGAAAACATCATATTTTGCATAAAACCCCAAAAAGTTTACTTTATTGAAGAGAATATGTGTTCCATTCCAAGTTACATACTGATTTTCAGACTTTGGAACACATCTATTTCAAAATGATGGGATTTAACTACTTACCATTACATTTTGTTACTACCAAAACTCTACCATAGGTTTCGGTAGTGACGGTTTCGGTAGTGACAATTCTAGCTAACTTTGAGCATAACTAAAGAATTCTAGCAAGCACATGGCTAGCATACACGTTTTTGAAGAGGTGTACACACATAAAAACATAATATTTTGCATAAAACCCCCAAAAGTTTACTTAATTGAAGAAAATATGTGTTCGGTGGTGACGATTTTTAAAGTTACACACCGATTTTCAGACTTTGGAACACATTTATTTCAAAAGTATGGGATTTAGCTACTTACCATGCAGCCATGAGGGACAGGGAGGCAGTGTCAATGCCTGGTCAAAAATGCAGGGGTGTGGCTAAAAACCAAGCTCAGCCAATGGACTAAAACTATGGGGTTTCGGTAGTGACATGAAAACGGGGGACAAGATTTTTTTAGTATAGTTTTTTAATTTAAAAATTAAACCCACAATAAATCTAAATCTTTCAACTTCTGTTTAAACTTAATCATAAAGATCTTTGAAATTACACCATTGAACAAAATCTAAAAAATGTTTATGTGTTATTTACATACATTTCAATTTAGGGGTCGGGGTTTGGGACAACTACTTCCCAATAGAAAGTACCCTATAAATGATGGGTTTTTTTACATTTAGCTTATCACTATCTCATTTAATGCATTGGGTTTAAATAGATCATAACATATTCTTAGTAAATATCTATGTCTGAATACTTAATTGTTTTGTTAAATAGTTTTTCTTGTTGTGGGACCGCACTTTGAACTAATTCGGTAGAATGCCCCATATACAATAGGCCCTAACTACACATTTTGAAATGGATTGGTATTTATTGTGAGGCAAAAGCCTCTTGAAATGAGTCTTCTCAAATGTGAAACAAACCATCAAGTATTTTATGCTTCATATTCTCTCTACTCAACGTGGTAATAGCTGATCTAAATGTTTCATCTAGTTGTGTCAAAAACTGTTACCAGGGCAACTGACACTACTCTTCAATTTGTCAATATGTGTATGTATGTGCGTGCGTGTATGCATCTGTCAGTGTATAGATTTTATTGCTTAAAAGGTACAGTAGTCCTCTTGAAATGCCTTCCAGTCCAGTGTTCTTGAAAGAGAATGTTGGTAACCTAACTTGTTGAGATTAATATTTCAACAACACAATTCTGTACTCAGACATGTCAAGTGGCTAATGGCCCTTCTTTACCAAGAACCATTCTGAGACCACACAAGTGGAAATGCCCATCTCAAAGGTGGGCAAAGTGCTATATATGCACAGAATGGGGAGGTATCTGGTACTTAAAAGGAGCGCTGCTGGAATCTGCTGGAAGACCTGACCAGATGGTGATAAATTATTGAAATGAGTGAATCTATAAATCTCTCCCATTAAAAATGGCTTGGTGGTAAATTCCCAGAAGGTGATGTCCTCTGTGGCTAAGGTAGGGAGCATCTGTGGCCCATTTGTGAGCTTGCAGATTTATTTTTTTTTTTTATCCAACTCTCACTGGGATACAATCACCACAGATTTAATAAGAGTAAAACAAAATACCAGTGTCTAAAATCAGATACCTTCTCATGCACTTCTTCCTGCTAATCTACCCTTTTACACGGTGCACTGTGTATATTGTACAGTACATGTAGCTGAGACAAACAGATATCTCCTTGGTGACCCTGGCCAAGCAGTGATCTTAGGTGGTTGTGTGCTGTCTATCGCCATGGTAACGGTAACACACTGCCTTTTGGATCCACCTTGAAGGAGTGCCAACCAAAGCATGACGTTTTAGAAAAAATATTGGCCTGGATTCAATCGAAATTTGTCCTTAACATTGACTCTTTCACGAATGCAAGTGTTTATATTTTTAATTTTTGGGCAAGGTCATTTTGGTAAGCTCTGTACTTGCCAAACTGTGTTTGTAAAGAAAAAAAAACATTCGCATCAAAATTAAAGAAACATTTTGATTGTATCCAGACTCCGGTCATAACACCTAAGGTTGTAGACTGGTAGGTGGAGTGAACGGCAATTCATGTAGTGTTTGAGCAAGGCTACTGCTTCGACCAAAGCTTTGTTGATGTTTTACCCTATAGTCACTGGAACCTGCTCCCTTTTCTACATTGCTGTGCTTGAAACAACTCACTTCCAGACTTAAAAAGAAGTTGAATTGCTTATATGATGTGTAAATAGGATTATAGTTGAGGTGATGAGTTGATATTCAACATCAACATTGTTGAATATGTGTGTGTCTCTCTCTCTCTCTCTCTCTCAAACACACACACAGAAAGGAAGATCAAATGTAAAATTGAAGTTTGAATGAAATTCATTTTAATACTCTGATGCATATGTGTTACAATGGATTGTGACTAATATTATTCCATTTGAGCACAAAATTTACATCAAAGAGGAACCGTGGACGGGATGGGTTTAGTAAATTTGCTTCAGTTTTTCAAGGAGAAAGAAATGGCTGTCTGGTTTGACTCATTATTTTGTAAATCGATTTTGTAAATGTAAACATCATATTCATCTGCTGTAATACCTGTCTCTCATGGCATATTTATTCAGAAAACAAAAGGTTGAAAATACGTGTCCTCTCTGTTTAACTGAATACTGGAATAAAAAAATGCATACTTGATGCCCAAAGTAATACTTATTTACAATTATTAATGCAAAAAAATCTATATTACTTTGGGCCTACATTTATTGGGTGGTTATTTGCTCTTGATCTCATTGTGTGTCTCACTAAATATGGTGAGCACAGCAATTTATGATTTAAATAAATGGAAAATGTTATATTGCAATTTGTTACTGCGGAATGAACTTCACCAACCAGTGCGGATATACGATTAGCATTTTCTATTATGTTATGCCTGAGAGGCATATAAACAAGCTTGACCTGGTGTTCTAATCGAAAGTTTTGATCGTTATACGTGGGGTTCCACTGGCAATGTATCTTAATGAAACAAGACCCACTCATACTCCACTGAACTTGAATTCCCAGGAAAATACAGACAGCAGTGAGGTTTTTGATTCCCACTGTTCACTGTTCACTGTCAGTCCTCACAAGAAGCCACAGTGCAGCTGAATTGAACTGTCTTAAAAGGGCGGCTGGGCGGCTGGAGTGCTCCCGTTAATGTGCTCCCACATGACTGTGGATTGTCTCCCTCCAACACCACTGTCCATTTGCTGGCTCCATCTCTTTCTCTCCCTCCTTTGTCCTGCATTTTTCCGTGGCCTCGCTTCTGGTGAGAGGTCAGCCGCACCTACAAAAGAAATAAACTAGCGATGCACTTGTGGTATCGCTAACGTAACAAGAGGCCTATTCCCCGCAGTAATTATTGCAACCAGGCATGAACAAGAGACAAATTTCACTCTGAGGGTTAAATTTGGTTGCTTTTTCTCCCTTTTATGTGTTGTTTCATGCTTGCAGCTCAGCCCATTGTGGGGAATCACAGACAGCACTGCAAGGCGGTGGTTAGGCGTCTGGCCTTGTGATTGTAGGGCTGTGGCTTCTTGCACTGCTACTGTGCCTTTTACCCACAATGCCACAGCGCAAACACAGCTGTGTGAATGGCCGCCAGCTTGTAAGCTGTTTTAAATCAATAGTTTCAGCCCAATGTGTGCACATAGATGCCCTCTGCATTTGGATTTCCTGGTTCCCAAGGAAACCGGTGATGTCACTTTGATGGTTAAGTGGATATGAATAGACAATTTTTATATTATGTTTGCTTGCACGGTACAAGAAATGTATATCTTTAAAATGAAGACAATTTTACTGGAAAGTACTGAAAACTGAGGTTGTGCAGTAGGCTGCATTTAAGTACAAAGTGAATGGATTTTCAGCTATTTGTGGTAACTGCCATCTCCTCTACTGCCTAATGAGTGATTTTGATAGTGATGTCTTGTCATTAAACAGAAACGTTGAAGCGCATTTGAGAAATACAGCAAAGCTGAAAGGGCATGGCTATCTGAGTGTCACACTTCATTTAAAGCAGTATGGCCTCTATTCAGTCCAAATGCACTGTGGCTTCTTCTTAGCTTTGAATAATGAATTTGAGCTGGCATTCCTTTTGGGTGCGACCGTACATGGTGAGTAAGGCTAATAGCAATGAAAAATGTTGTAATTATAAGTTAGGGAAGAAGTTATACGTACTCTGTTTTATAACTAAGAGTTCAGGTTAACGCACATTTTGGTCAGAATAGATCCAGATCTATGGATTTAATGCACAGTATTAAAAAATAACTATACATTGAACAAAATAAAGAGACTTGAAGACAAACTGTTCTTAATGGTGCTGTTTCCCATTGTTAAGTTCCAAGAACGAAACCAATGTTTTGTCCTTGGAACAAAACTTTGAATAATGAACTTGTGGCAGTGCTTTTTTCAGTTGTTACTTACACAGCATGGTGAGTACGGGCATGTTGATATTAATTACACAGTTTGTGCAAGTAAAGGAAAAAAGTACTGCATTAGAATACGAATAAAATATATAATAAGGAAAGACCACAAAAGACCGCAGCTTAACAGCTGGTTCTGATTCTGGTTATTAAATTGTAATTATTGTTTATTATTATTAATTGTAGTAGTAGTAGTAGTAGTAGTAGTAGTACAGGAGGAGTCTAATGAGTTACAGTTGCAATTGTCTAGTAAAATGAATTGATGATACACATGCAATATAATAATACATATTCATCATCAACTTCATAAACACAATAATGCAGAAAAGTCCAGGTTTGGAGCTTGTTTCATGTGTTTAATATAGCACTCACAACCATGAGACTTCCATGTGTCCTAGCATTCTGAAGGCACGCAGTATGTAGGGGTTCATAGTGGAAGTCATTTATAAAGAGTGCTGCAAGGACTACTGGTTTTGTGTTTGTTTGGTATGTCCAATTATATGCTGCACTTAATTTTCAGACACTCAAACAAAATTCAAATTACACTTGACAAAATTGATTACTAACGTTCATTAAATCTGTGGCACATAGAGTTTAAAACTTCTGGTAAATTAATAACTTTAAAATGAATAACTATGCATACATGCAAAAGATAAGCCATAATAACCTCACATAATAACCTCAAGTTTATCCATACTGGGAGTTATTGTCTATTGTATGCCCGCTCAGCTCAGAAGGGTCAACAAGGGACACTCACTGTGTTATCCGCTTTGGGGAAATAGATAACAGTAGAATGTATTAGCAGCGGATGCTAGTGAAAGTTATGAAGCAGTGCAATCCACACCTAACCTAAAAAAAACTATATTTCTACAGGTGAGCTGACAGTTTCCACGTAAACCTAGTCATTTACATGGGGATGCATACTGAGTTAATTATTGTCAACTTCAGTTGTAATGGTGAAAGCCAGCGATATCTGTAGAAGACGCCGCTGTGAAAGGACTCGCTCAGATAAAGGAGCTGGAGGTAATGTATCTCAAATGGCAGCAGTCAGAGGACGAGACTTATTAGAGTCATTAGGGGAAATGATTAAGGGCAATAACAGTGACACAAATAAAGAGGAGGGAACAACATCACAATCCTCAACTGTGCCAGAAGTGACTATCAGGGGAAAATCTCATGCAGGTAAATTGGAGATAGCGGGCAGGAAGATAAACTGCCTTACCCCAGCTTAGTCCAACAAATGGAAGTGGGGCTTGAAAAAGGGCATTCAAAGAAAGACATCATCCAGACTGTGATCAGAGCAGCAATCCAGGTCTGCCCTTGAGAGACATGTTAGAGAATAAGCATGAGCTCACACTGTCTGACTTGAAAACGATAAAGGGGCACAAAGGTAGATAGTTCCACGAATTGATATCATCAGCTGATTAACATTTTACCAGAACCCAAAGAGTCAACCCAAAACTTTGTGCAATTGTGCTAAAAAAAAAAAGCTTAAAATTCACTCCAGGTCCTAAAAAAGCATAAAATACAGTCACTGGTTGATGAGAGATACTTTATTCATACCATAGAACATTCATCTGTATCCTTTACATCTGTTTTGGTAACATCTGTTATGTACCCAACACAGTAATATTTGTTTTTACCCTCTGCTTTGTTTATTAGGGAACCTTCCTTACAAAGAGTGACATTATGACTCCCCATTACTTTTCAAGCTTGCCCCATTAAGATTAAGCCATTTTAATGATTTCCGCTGAATAACATAATGGGATATTGCCCCACTGATGCGCTACGCATGGTAGCACTACTGTGGAAAATAATGTTAGGGTAAGTGAGAACGAACTGAAATAAAGTTGGATGCTTAACACCCGGACCTTGAACTACATTAAAGGGAAACCCATTTTCTGTTTTGTCCGGTATTTACCTCCAGCTCCAGCGATCGGCAAATGAGTTTATTCTCCAGAGCGAGTTCTCTCATCAGGGAATGTCCAATCGAGTTTCTCCCAATGACCTAAAAGTGTCAGGTCTGGGATTGTTACAATACAAACAAATTCATGCAAGACATATGTGGGAGACATTTTTAAATATTCATTGCAAAACAGTAGTTGTGTCCCAATTACTTATAAATCAATGCCAGGTGAAGGATGTATTTAATGTAGAGTGAGTGTGTGTATATTGGGGTAGGCAAAGCCAAAGCTGGATGAGGCCAAGGGTGTGAATTTGTGGGAAGGGGGGCACAGCCACCTAAAAACTGGATCCTATTTATAGCTTTCACACAATTTATTTTTAATTGGCCAAAGCCCTAGTCCAGGGCAAACTCACTGTGTGATGCATCATTTCATATCACACATGCTCTGTAATTGCAAACTGGACCAAATAAAATAAAGTATCTTTGTAAAAGGTACAACAGAAGTACTTCACTTGATATTTAAACCCACTAAGGTCCAGAGTCAGGCATTGCGAATTCAAAAATAACAACAATAACTATGTAGGTATTGCTCCATAAACAGGTATTGCCATTGCTTTGCTAACATTCAGATGCTATTGGAACATATGCTGCTGTATATGACCCAAAACATCACCTCATTAAGCTGTTGTGCTAGAGTCAACTGCCTCAGCATCTAAACATAACATAGTATTAAAAGCTGCTTACAATTCTTTAGAAAACAATAGCAGCAATAACAAAGAGATTTGCATATTTCAGGTCTTGTATTTATTCTGTAACGTATGAAGGAAAATCTTATTTAACAATATGAGCTACAGTACTGGTCAATACAGCTTTTTTTTTTTTTTACCAAGAAATTATACGGGGAAATTGATCTGATCATATTTTTTTCTTAAAATATACCTTTAAATCTCCTCGAGTGGCTCAGCAGGTAAAGTCACCAGCCTGGGGTGAAGGATGGGCCCTATCATCTATACATTGCCTGATTCATGAAATTAGCTGGCTATGACCAGTCTGCAGCAGTAGGACACACTTGGTTTGTCTAACATTATGAATATGTAAGAAAAGTTTGATTTTGTAGCCAACGAGCAAATGAAAGCAAATGTATAAAACACACAGTTTTAATTAAAGAAATTAACAACAATAACTATAACAATAATTTAATAACAATTAAGGACAGCCCATCCATCAACTGTATTCTCTGATTCATAAACATGGGTTACTCAGGCTTTTCACCGTTACTAACATTTTTGGTATTAGCATTGGGGATGCCCTGTTTTATCATTAGTATGTCATTAAAGTGATTCATAAAATGAGAGCATGACAATAAGGTGAAGATATTACCGATAGCCTATATCATAAATAAATGGGGAAATTAAGATTTTGGTGCTGATTAATGGAAAACATGGGAGACTAATGTTAGTGATGTAATTTTGAAGCCTTCTTTTTCATCCTGCCACTGCAAATAAACAGTGCATTTTACTGTTAACACCGTATTAACATTAGCCTAAAATTTTTTGACTTGTAGCTCCCATATTTTTTCCTTTGATTTACTGAGGCCTTATTATTGCTGAATAATTTGCCAGTTTGATTTGGGATTTCAAATTTCGTCCACCATCTGGGGTAGGAATTGTGAATAGAAAAACAAAAACAAGATCTATGAGACAAGTGGATCCACAACTAATGTTGTGATGGTCCATGTTTATGGCAGCTTTACATACAGTAACTATTTTATATACACTTAAACTTTGGCTATTTTTAATTTTTTATCATAGCGATCACATTAAGTGCTTTATTAAATTGGCAGGCCAGCAAACCTAAGCAGAGGTTGGACATTTCATTTCAGTTGTTCCCTGTAGGCTGCTAGACTGCCAGCAAGCAAGTGTGGGGTGTTTTATAAATAAATTGTCATTTAATTCCATGAAAGCATCTGACAAAGTGTGTGCATGGAGCTTGCGAGAGAAATTGGCCGCTCGACAATCATTGTCATTTCCTTCACTCGCTTTGTTCCAATAGCAATGAGTGGGCTCACAAGTGAACACTCAAACTCTGTTCACGAAGCACCAGTCCCAGTACATGAACATTGCTTATTTTACGCTGTAAACAAAAAAAAATATCCACACACATTTTCAAGGAGTATCTCTTATATGAGATTCAACATAATAATTCAATTGTTTAAGGTTATTGTTTAATAAGGTATTAAGGTAAACAATGTATGTCTCAATTAAAAAGAAAACTTCTTTAAGTATGGGTGCTGAGTCCTAGTGGGCTAAATATTGAACATTGAAGAGGAGCACAGCACGTGCTTAAGGATAAACTTGTGCCATTGTTCATGAAGCCATGCATGAAGTTACTGACAAATTACAGAAATACAAAGAAATAAAAAGAACAACATCCATTAAAGGTATATACTGTACATCCAATGCTCAAATCAATTCAATAAAAAAAAAGTTTAACAATGACAAGCCATTTAATTGCTTTTCTCCTTCTCTGTAGAGCAACAGGAATTCCAGATGGGAGTGGAAGTCGGGTTTGCAATAACCCTGAAGTCAAAATTCTGTGAAACGTGCTTTTACACTAAATGCTGCATTCGGACTGCAGTCCTTAGTGCTCAATTCCAAATTGTTGCTCAGATCCTATTTATTTTTACTGTTCATGTGCATTTTTGGAAAGTGACACATATCTAATATCCATCCTGAAATGACCCGCATGTGCAAATAAACAACAACAAAATGCATCATGTCTGTCTAGACAGTCGCGTATGGTCTTCCAGCCCATCATGGAATCAACCACTCTGCCATTTATTTTGATATGCTTTCAAACACAGATCGATTGTGTCATGAGCCCTCAAGTTTTTCTTGGATAGAAGAGTCCCCCCAAATACTAATTAAATTGGCCACCTCACTATCCCTCCATTGCGATTTTGATGTCCATGTTTACAATAGTACACAATAGTTTACAACAGTACCGCCAACACAGAGTTATGCCGAGATTAACCTGTCGCATGGAGAGTTGCGTAAAACAAATCACCTGGGCCACGTTAAGCCCTGAACAATTCCGATATAAGCGTCCACACACAGGTCGCATGCAGATCGCATGGCTAGGTATCGGAAATAGTACCACATGCATATGGTCCAAATCTGAACTGAAAATATGCGACTGCATCTCTTTTTCTGCTGTACGCGCTGTTCTAAATACATCCATGTCATTGACATCAACTGTGTCACATAAGGGAAAAATCCTGAATTGGATCACTTTTAGCTGCAGTGCAAATGTAGAATTTGCGATCTGAGAGTGAAAGCGCTCACATATGGCTTTAGTGAAAGGAGCCTCAGGTTATTCACTTCACACTTCCTTTATTAAAAATGATCAAAAGCCCCATATCCATAGAGGGTTTCGTTTCAGCTGCCTTTGTGCAACATGGAATAGAAATTCATTCCCCCCTGTTCTATAGAACCTATTTTTCTTTTCTCATGTCCTCTCTCCCTCTCCATCTCTCTCCACTCTTGCTCTGTCTTCCTCTCTCTTTCTATACTGAAGTGTATTGAATGCCATAAAATTGCCAAGTATGAGAATACCAAAATATCAAGGTACTGTATGAGGTACGGATTATTAAAATAGTGCATGGCTCCAATCCCACATCAAAGTGTGGATGATAGAGAGAGATAATGAATATAGTGTAGCATGCATACATAACTAGCACTTAATAGATATTCTATTAAGTGCTAGTTCATTGTTCAAGTAAGTTGTATTTTTCTAGCTCTGTTATGTGGTTTTCGTTGGGAATGTAATATCAGATGCCAATCTTAAATAATATTAAATTATATTATTCCAGCTTAATGTACCCCAAGACCACTACTTTAGATCAACGACATCACATCACAGATGTATCTGCAAGTTAATGAAAAAAATTGTACATTTTGTAAACATTGTAAAAATCTCCATAAATAAAGCTTATTTAAATGAAGCTGATGCTTTTTTGCTTAAAATGTAAAATGTAAATTAATGCAGTGTGAGAGAGAGCTTTCTTTCATGACATGGTAGTTGCATGATTGCATTCCTAGCTATGCAGTCTGGCATGAAGAAGATCGGGGAGAAAGGGTGGATTGAGAATCAGCCAAAGTGATGCAAAAAATGTGAAAGAGGGCTATTTGGACCAATTTGTGTTTAGACTAATCATCTGTTTACTGATGGACACAACATGACTTTTGTCTATATTCGTCTCTATGGTGACAGTGTCTATGCAGCTGTGCTTCAGTCATGGATGCCTGTGTTATGGACTGTAGGCTGTTTACTCTACAAACATTTTCCCAGGCACCTAGTTGTTGCATGCCAATCCAATTCTGATCTCAGAGCTTCTGGCGTCTGGCATATTCCATTATCTGGTTCAACCATTTGTTACGGAACAGCCAGCCTTTCTCTCATAAATCACCCTGTTTTTTGCTTGTTTGTTTGTTTTTTTCACAGTACTACAAAGAAAGAGAATTGCCAGTAAAGACATACAAAATACCTTGAGCAGCTACACATTGCTACAATAATCTTCTTTGTTTCTGGTGTGACAATAATAGGCACCCCCTGTTATAGTGGTAAGCATGTTTGTGTAATAAGTAATTAGTTTGGAAGATTGCACGTTAGAGAGAGAGCCGCTGTCTACAAAATTAGACATACTGTAGTCTTAAGTACTGAAGATAGATCGAACAGTAGCAATTATCCCCAGATGAATGAAATGAGACAGTACAGGAAGTATCCAGTACCAATAAATCAAATCATTAGCACAGAACACCCACCTGATATCCATCCTTACCGCCTTTCCAGATTTAGACCGACAGCCACCTACACTACAATGAAATGTGTTCTGGGCTTAAATGGAACAACATTTGAATCAAATTATCTGTTGATTTGAAAGCAGGAAGGTCCAGCTTCACCATTCATTAAGCTTAAGACTACAAATCAGAGATAAATAGGGAAAGAGTGCAACTAAATATCATAAGGGGTTACAGTAGGCTCAATTTTTATTCATACCCTTTGTTCATAAACATGAACAAAAAAGATAATATAAAATAAACTATATAAGTAATGAGGGTTTTTTTTTTTTCTCAAACAATTCTGACAATTATATTCTTTAATAATAATCCATTAGCACAAACCACAATCGGACAGTTCACAAATTGTTGTTTCTTTGGACATATGTTTGGGATCGTTGTCTTATTGGAAGGTCCATCTGCGGCCAAGGTGTAGCTTCCTGGCAGAGGGAACAAGGGTTTTGGTCAAAATGTCTTTGTACATGCTGGACTTCATGGTTCCATCTATTTTAATAAGTGCCCCAGAGCCTGTGGATGCAAAACAACCCCAAAGCATTAAAGATGCACCACCATGTTTCACCGTAAGCATGAGGTGCTTTTCAACATAACTTGAATTATTTGGATGCCAAACATAACACTGATGTGCATGTCCAAAATGCTTGATTCGGCCACAAGACAGGGTTCCAATTGTAGTTCAGATGTAGTTTGATGAATTCAAGATGCCTTTTGCCTGAATTGTCTCAAAAGAGGCTTCCTTCTTGCAACTCTTCCATAAGGCCATTTTCATGTAGGCATCTTCGAATGGTAGCTTTAGACACCTTGTAACCCCAACCTTGTGCCAGGTTGTTTTGTTGATCTTGAACTGTGCCCCTTGGACTTGTTTTTGCCTCTCAAACTATCCCTCTCACTACACGTGGGGGCAAGACACCCTAATATAAATGCTTGCCTATTATGTATACTACAACTCTGTATCCCTTCTCCTCCCCAGCTCATCCTTTCAGGTGCATAAGTCTATCTCAGGAAGGAGTTACAGTATCTGTTTCTGCTGATTGTCAAATAGGACCCCAAGCCAAAGCTTCAGAGTTCTTAATTCCTGCTATAGTCATTACCTATTTAACTGTTTCTGACAAGTACTTCATTGTATTGTATTGTACTGTGTTGTAATTTAAACTTAAAAGCTACAATTTTAAATATCTTTAGTGAGGTTCATACTTTGTGAAAATACATTAATTTGGAGCATATGCACTCTCTGGAGGGTGTGTGTAGCCTTTAAGGACATCCTTTAAGATGGTGATATATGTAGTAGCTTTAAAAAAACTTTAGTAGAATACATTTTACAAAGTGCATGTTGTCCCTATTGGACTCACATAAACACTCTTATTTTAATTAACACTGACCCTTTTACTGTGTAGTACACATGTGAGTACAGTATAATTGTGCATACCTGAGTCTGTGCAGACCGGAGGTATGTCAGATACATTAAAAGTCAGATAAATGTATTAAATTAAAAATAGGCATGGCAGCCAAAACAGTTTGAAATATAAAATTCATAGTTTGATTCAAATATTAAATGCAGTAAAACCTTTTAAGACCTTTTGAAAAGTTGGTTTAGATATCAAACGTAAACATTAAAAAGAGTTGTTTTATTTACATCCACATTTTCTGTGTTCAGTGTACTGTATGTATGTATACTGTATGTATACTGTACTGTTGCACACTTTTAGATTTTTGTTTAACTCAGGGGTCGGCAACCCGTAACACTCAAAGAGCCATTTGGACCCGGTTTCCACGGAAAATAAAACACTGGGAGCCGCCCCATTTTCTGTCGATGGGAGGGGGGGCTACGCGAAAATAATTCTTGCGCCCCTCGGATTTTCTGTCAACGGGGGGGGTGCTACGCCAATTTTGCGCCCGATTCAATTGGATACTTATTATTTCTTTTCCGCAACATAAGGCTGAAAGAGCCGCAACATGAGGCTGAAAGAGCCGCAACATGAGGCTGAAAGAGCCGCAGGTTGCCGACCCCTGGTTTAACTATTGTCATTGTGCAGGCATTGCCATTAGAGCTGTTCTTCTATAGTACGGAGAACGCATTGACATAATCATAAACGAAAGCAAAAGCAAAACCCCTTCTGGGAATTTAGACCTGCAACTTTGGGTTTACAAATCAAGTTCCAAAGCCACTACACTATTACACAAGTGCACTGTAGGCCGCATAGCAACAGCATTGCAACAATGTGCTAGTGTACTTTCAATTCTGCTGCTTCAACCTGCTCACATGTGATGTCCTTCACTGTACATTTTACTTTTGTTAAGAATGTGCTGGAGTTTGGCTCTCTCATGTCCTTCAATACACCATAACACCTTTCAATCATTTATATCTTCTTAAAGAAAATTCTGGAAGCTAACAAATAGTTATAACTGGTGTCAGTAGAATCCATTGGCTGTAATCAACTATTTTACCATACTTGATACTGGTAAAAAATTACCTGGATTTTTATAACTAATAAGTCTGTGAAAACTAACATGGACTATCCTCCTTTGGCATAAAGCAGGCCAAATTGAATGAAATTGAATGAAATTGAATGAAATTGAATGAAATGAATGAAATTGAATGAAATTGAATTATAATAGGCCTTAAGTTGCCACACACATACTTTCAAAGGATGATGGCTTGTTGCTAGGCTAGCCTGGCTTTTCACTCAATATCTCCTGCTAATGACATCACTCATTTCCTACACCTAGCTTATGGAACAGTTGCACCAAGCCAAGACATAAAACCTTGACACATTCCAAACCTGCAAACCACAATCTCGGTGAGCAATACACCCTATTTTGTTTCGGTGGCATAAAAACACAGTATAATTTACAAGGCCCTCTATTTAAACCTCGTACCTGCCATTTTGCAAATCCACTCAATTGCTTTTCTCATTTTTTTATCTGGGGTCGATACCATCTGGTCGAGAAAGAAGAGTTTTGCACTCGGGCCGATTAATCAAGGAGGCCTGTGGGGAGGTGTGTTTTTAGAAGTCTATTAAACTAATCCGGCCCCACCACTTGCCCAAGCTCGGAAGCCACGTGCACAACCCGTTATCCACACTGGAAACCAATAGCAGATGGAGAGGAGCAAACCCTGGAAAACCACAGGGATGAATGGGATTGGACGGGTTGGGCCGAGCTGTCAGGAAAGAACAGAGAAAAATGCAGATTAATATTAGTCATCAGAACGGTTATGCAACAGCTCCCTGGGCATAAACAGAACAGTGGTGAATAGACAACACAAACAGACTGGAAAATACCCCCATTACATAGCTTACAACCAAAATCAATGCTTTTAATATTTAAATGTCAATAAAAGTATACGATGAAATGTATGTATGAGATAAATAATTTGAAAATACAAATCGATGGGTATGGTGCACCAAGTGCTTAGAGCATGTGACATGTTTGAACTAGAACATTGGCTATATAAACTAAATATTTAATAATTTCCAGATCCAGGCTGGATTTTCATCACCAGCATCACGTCCAATGAAACCAGATTGGATAGAGGTTGCCAGGTTGTGCATTGCAAATACATCAATGGATTGTAATCATTATCAAATTCCTCATGGTTCCTGGGTCATGTATACAATTTTCTTCAAATCTCACTTAGTCAGTTTCTCTAGTTGGAGTGTTTTCTGCACACCTGTACACCCTGTGGGATTGAATTTACACACAGAAGCTTAGTCATCGATCGATACCTCTGAGTGAGTGTTGAAAAAGTTGTTTCACAAAGCAATGGAAGGTCAGTAAAAGAGGGTTTGCATTCCCAATCAATACCTTGATGTGCTATAATACTTTAATGGAGATATTTAAAGCTGAGACTCACTGTTGATTTCCAAGAGGGCTTGAAGCGGTAACTAAAAGCTAAGCTACAGTTTCTCATGGTTGATTACAAAATCATTTTCATGTGTTATAAATGGTTGGAACAGGAAATGAAAAACAAACATTATGAAGTATAGAAATCCATGGAACCTGCATTTAGAAGTCGTATTAGTCTCCAATTAACTGTATACCTATGGTTTAATTTAAGTTACTTGTTACTGAAAATCTTGTAGATTCTGGGATTGATAATGACAATTATTTAAAAAATTGTTGAAAACCCCTCAGAGCAAAAAGAGACAAAGCAAGTTCAAATTTTCTTCAATTTAAACCTTTACATTGACCTTTTAAAAGCCACACATTTATATGTAGGGTTTGAGGTTATTTACCACTCACCCACAGCCTTCCAGTCTCGAGTTCAATCACTAAAATGAACCTGCCAAACTGTCAAAAAGCTAGCATTTGCATTTAATAGTGAGTCAAAGTTAACAACAAATGTTGATACAATGCAGGCCAATATTTCACAGAACTGAAAACTGAAAAATTGAGGTGACAGTTTTGCAGGGCTATGCAGTCCACTTTCTCAAGTTGATTTTTGCATTACTGAGCCTCTATTAGTGTAGTGTGGGTCGAGGATGGAAGAGCCACTCGCAGATGTCACGAATATCTAAAAGTTAACTACGAGTAGTCAGCCACTAAGTCTGCGAACAGATAAGGGAGCAGGGGAAAAAATGGATGGACAAAGAAAAAGAAACTCCGGGCATAAAGTCCACGGAAAATAATAATAAAACAAAACAACCCAAAGGTTGAGGACTCTTCAACAAAGAGGTAAGAAACTCAAATGATTTTAGAGACTTTAGCTCTGGGAGTTTTTAAACCCAAAAACAAAGAATGAACCTCGAAAAGGAAACGCCACCTGTGACGAGCAATAAACCTATAGCTAGAAAGGAAATAATCCTCCTAGAAAGACAAGCACAGAGTGGTAACGCTGACCCTTAAATGAGATGCTAAATAGTACCTTCTCTCTTTAACTGAGAGACCACAGGGTGGAAAACTAATACCTAGTTCTTAGTACCGGCTAGAGCGTAACAATGGTTTACACAGAAGCATTGGTATGAAGAAAACGCAGACCTTAAATAGTAGGCGGAATAAACACTGATAATCCACAGCTGGCCGTGATCGGAAAACACACCAACAAAAGACCATATAAGGAAAATGGAAATGACAATGATTCCTCACACCAAACAAAAGAAAACAGACCATCACATGGTCAAGCGCCCTCCAGCGGCTGAACAAGGTAAAACCGTGACAGGACCCCCCCTTAAGGAGCGGCCCCAGCCAAACCCTTAGAACCATGTTGATGGAAATCGCGAATAAGATCGGGGTCCAGAATATTCCTGGACGGAACCCAGCAGCGCTCCTCAGGGCCATAGCCCTCCCAATCTACTAAGTATTGTATGCCCCTGCCCACACGCCTACTAGAAATAATGCAATGCACCGTGTAAACCGGCTGACCATCAATAAGCCGGGGTGGAGGCGATGGTACATCAACCGGAGCCAAAGGGCTAGTAACAACTGGCTTAATGCGGGAGACGTGAAATGTGGGGTGAACCCTCATGGATCGGGGAAGTTGAAGGCGAGCGGTGACGGGATTGATCTTACGGATGATCTTGAAGGGCCCCACAAAACGAGGAGCAAGCTTTCGCGATTCAACCCGCAACGGTAAATCGTGAGTGGAGAGCCACACCCGTTGCCCTACACGATATGACGGCGCCGGACGACGACGCCTGTCAGCGATAACCTTCTGGCGGGCAGAAGGCAGACTCGCGCACCTTTCTCCATGTAACCCGACACCACCGAACAAATGACGCAGCAGACGGCACTCCCACGTCTTTCTCTAGTTCAGGAAACAGAGGTGGTTGGAAACCGAACTGTGCCTCGAAAGGAGAGAGACCAGTGGACGCATTACGCAAGGTGTTATGCGTGTATTCAGCCAAGGTGAGAGGTCGACTCCAAGAGGTAGGATTGGATGAAGCCAAACAGCGAAGCGTTCCTTCCATAGATTGGTTAGTCCGCTCCGTCTGCCCATTGGTCTCAGGATGAAATCCCGAAGACAGACTTACGGACGTCCCCAAAAGGGAACAGAAAGCCCGCCAAAACGGAACACATGATTAATCACCAACCGAGCGGTTTGGAGAACCTATCCACTACCACCAGGATAACCGTGTGACCTTCAGATACCGGCTGACTGGTCACAAAATCCATGGCGATGTGACTCCAAGGGCGACTAGGGATGGGCAGTGGCCGAAGAAGGCCGGATGGTAGAAGCCGAGACCCTTTATTCCGAGCACATATGGAACAGACAGACACGCATTCACGAACATCACTCTCCATTTTAGGCCACCAGAATCTTCTGGCTAAGAACTCATGAGTCCTGTGAATACCCGGATGACCCGTCAACCGGGAAAAATGACCCCATTGCAACACCTAAGCTCGCACTTTGGATGGTACAAAAAGGCGATCCGGAGGACCACCACCCGGATCCTGTTTCAGACTTTGTGCCTTACGCACCACGGATTCAATACTCCAAGAAACTGGAGCCAGAATCTGAGCGGCGGGAACAATGGGCTCAGGAGAGTGATTCCTCTGAACCGTCAAATAACCGAGAGAGTGCATCTGGCTTGATGTTTTTAGAACCAGGGCGGTATGTCAGAATGAAATTAAAGCGCGTAAAGAAAAGCGACCAGCGGGCCTGCCATGAATTACGTCGCTTGGTGTCCTGAATGTACTCAAGGTTCTTATGATCGGTCCAGACCATGAACGGACCGGAACGCCCCCTCTAACCAATGACGCCACTCCTCGAGCACCAGTTTTACTGCCAACAACTCTCTGTCCCCGACGTAATAATTTCTCTCCGCAGGAGAAAGTCCCTGGGAGAAATAAGCACAGGGGTGTATCCTCTGATCCAGAGGAGAGCGTTGAGACAGTATTGCCCCTACTCCAAGCTCCGAGGCGTCGACCTCTACCACAAAGGGGAGAGATGGATTAGGGGTGATGAGAATGGGTTCGGAGGTGAACCTCCTTTTTAACTCCAAGAATGCTGCCTCAGCTTTGGATGTCCATAAAAACCGAGAGGGAGCAGATTTTTTAGTAAGAGCAGAAATAGGAGCAACCACTGAGCTAAAATTGCGAATGAAACGCCGGTAAAAATTTGCGAACCTCAAGAATCGTTGGACCTGCTTCACCGATTCAGGCAGTGGCGGGCCGTGCATGTCACACCTAGGCCTTCAGTAGTGCTCCGTCTGAATCAATCCACCCCTCAATAACTATTTTATGGCTATAAAAACCATCTTATTATGCAGAAATGCAGTATAAAGAGCCGTTGCATCGCAGATAGATAACTCGTGTAGCCAGAATAAATGCCTTTACTGAAGAAACAAACCCGGGGTGCACAAGTCTCCTTCTACTGCAGCTACAGCTGCGACACACATAAAAAACCATCAATAATAACCTCATAAAATTGCAATATTATTTAGGAAAATAGCAACATTTTACTCACCAAAATCCTTATTATTTGTACACAAAATCCATCCTCCTTTCTTTCCTCAAAAAGAGTTCAATTACTCTGTTACAGATTATCCGTGCGTTTCAGTTCCATCAAGAAGTCCTTTCTATCGCTCCATTTCCCTGCGCACTTGCTCGCTCAGCTGTAGATCCACTCTGGTTTCCCCAAAAGTTTTGGAAAGCACCGTTGCTTGTAAGTGTCCGGCAGTGCTTTGGTGTCTCGTTGCTGGCTTGGTTAGGCAAGTCAAATTTACAAACCCAGTGTGGCTCCAAACACCATGTCGATCAGTGGCAAATAACAAGCCCTCCCAGTAATACAATTTGCAGTGTTCCTCGGAGCCTGTGAGCCAGGAGTACCGCTCGTAGTTAGTGGACTGAAAGTGGCGGACAAATCCTTTTCCCGGTTGTGACAGGCTTGCTAGCTTCGGAGTTGCCCGACCTTTCTTAACGATGTCCAGCTTTTCTTGAAAAGTCCGTCTTGAAAATGGCTTTGACAATAAATCTGCAACTAAATCCATTTCTTCTCCTCCTTCAGCCATTGTGGGTTGACAAAACAGCTATTAAATTAACACAACTATATTTTTGCTCATGCAGCTCGCTACAGATGCAGTTTGCTGGCTCTGGCTAGTACACTCTCTGACTATCCAATCAAAGGGTGTGAATATGCTGACGTTACCGTACGCCTGCTAGAAGGCCTTGGTGTCGCCAACTCAAAATCTGATTGGTTGAAGCAACAGTTTCATTGCCATTTATTTTATGCTACAGGGCCCGCAGAACTGATTGTGAAGGCCTCCAGGCAGATTTCTTTGACCCTGGCAACAAATGATGGCTGAAATGTGATTGGTTAAATGCTTTAATATGAAAATACACGTCTGGAAGCAGCGCAACCAGGGGAAAAGCTATGAAAGGAAGCGGACAGACCATTTGGAATTATTTAATAAGTATTCATGGACAAAATATAATTAACATCAGTCTGTGATTCAGATATTTTTTAGGCCAGCAGAGAAGGCCTTGCAGGCCCTGACGGCCCACCACTGGATTCAGGGGTGGACCAATCCCTGACTGCTGACACCTTCCTGGGATCCATTTGGATACTCCCTTTTGCCACAATAAAACCCAGAGATGAAACGGAACTGGAGTGGAAAACGCATTTCTCGGCTTTGACGAACAGCCGTGCCTCCAAGAGACACTCTAACACTCGTCTAATTCGTTCTCTGTGTTCAGAGAGATTTTTAGAAAAAATTAGAATGTCGTCTAAATAGACGAAAACTAATCTCTCCAACATTTCTCTGAGCACGTCGTTCACAAAAGCCTGAAACACTAAGGGGGCGCTAGTGAGTCCAAAAGGTATGACCAGGTACTCATAGTGGCCGCTGTGAGTGTTAAAAGTGGTCTTCCACTCATCCCCCTCACGAATCCGCACCAAGTTGTAAGCATTGCGCAAGTCAAGCTTGGAAAACACAGATGCTCCTTGGAGACATTCAAAAGCGGAATTCATGAGGGGAAGCGGGTACCGGTTCTTGACCGTGATATTATTAAGGCCTCGATAATCAATACATGGCCTTAATCCCCCATCTTTCTTCCCTACAAAGAAGAAACCCGCACCTGCAGGTGACGTAGATGGTCTAATAAAACCATTCTTTAAAGATCCCTCGATGTACTCTCTCATGGCAGTGCTCTCAGGAACCGAGAGAGAATACAGAGAACCGCGGGGACGAATTGTGCCCGGCTGTAGTTCAATAGCGCAATCATACGTTCTATGCGGAGGCAAAGTGGTGGCCCTTTGTTTACTAAAAACCTCACTGAGATTAGCATAAACATTAGGCACGCCACTGGGTAAGGGAAATAACTCCGCACTAAGGAGTTCCAAACTCTGATCGCGAACTAAAACTGGAGAAGTCATCGACCGGTTGTCTCCAGTCGGCCAGTGAATCCCAATCTAAACTCCCCTCTCTCCCCTCTGACATAACAGAGGGCGTGTCTCCGTCCACCGAATCCCTCTCTGTCTCATCCTCAGCTATTTGTGTCCTGATCCACGGAACATGTGTCAGCTTCGTCCGCGACCAAACTAACCTCGCTCTCAATAGTCTGATAACAAGGGGAGAAGTCCTGCTGACAATGGTGAGCACACTGGGGACCCCACTGAATTATGACCTCACTCTGACCACCCCAGTTAATGTGTGGTTTATGTTTGCTAAGCCAAGAATGACCTAATACAAGGGGGTAGGTCGGCGAGTCAACTAAAAAGAATTGAATATGTTCTGTGTGATTTTTAAAAACACACGCATACACACGTTCTCAGTCCTGTCGTGAATGCTTCCAGAACCCAGCGGCCGACCATCGAGTGCCGTAATAAAACGGGGCTGAGAAAGAGCGCGCACAGGTATCTGTGCGTCCCGAGCCCACTTGGCATCCATAAAACAGTCTACCGCCCTGAATCTAAAAAGGCGTCAATCTTAACAGATTGTTTGTTCCAACTTAATTCAATGAGTAAAAAGGTTCGAAAGGATGTAGCAAAATGTTTCGCCAGTGCCTTTCGATCCACTAATGAGACTGACCTTTTCCCATAAGTTTAGGACAGTTAATCTTATGTGACCCTTCTGCCTGCAGTAGCGACAGTATTCTGGATGGGGGTCAACCCTTTTCGCATTTTGAATGGATGAACTGCCCACTTGCATGGGTTCATCCCCTCCTTCCCTAAGAACACATGACGCTTCAGGAACTACCGTAGACCAGGGAAACCAAACACCCCTAGGCGTAGAATTATTCAGTTTGTCCTGTCTATCTCTCTCACACTCTCTAATACGATTGTCAATTCAGATGGCGGTAGAAACCAAAGTTTCAAATGAATCAGGAGAACCAGAGCCGCCAACGCGTCTTTAACTGACTCAGATAGGGCGTTCGTGAATAGCGTACTGAGCGGATCCTCCCGCCAGCCGGTTTCACCTGCCAGCGATCTAAATCGGATAGAAAATTCAGCTACACTAAGCGACCCCTGACGAATTCGCGCCAGTCTCATAGTTGCCTCTTTACCAGAGATTTCATGATCAAACACCAGCTCCATCTCCTTCATAAGTTTATTGGAGTCGTCTAAAATCGGTGCCTGCGATCGTATAAGCGGAACAGCCCATTCGAGTGCAGCACCGGTCAGGAGAGATAGAATAAGTGCGACTCGCGAATTCTCAGACTGGTAACAAGAGGGTTGAGCCCTATAAACAATCAGGCATTGTGAAATAAACCCTCGACATTTGCCCGACTCTCCGTCATAACGTGGAGGAAGTTGGATTTTAGGTTCACGAGGAGGAGGGAGTGCTTGTGCAACAGTATGAAGTAACTGAGCCCGAGGAAACCTGTACCAGGGTTTGTGTGCTACTTGAAGTTGCGAACAATTATTTACTAAATCCCGCATGGAACTTTCCATCGCGAGCAATCTCGCATAAATTTCCGCTTGTTGCTCACTGGCACCTGTTAATTGGAAATGCAGTTGCTGGATGGCCTCCGCTTGACCAGCTAGCAATGTTTGTTGCGTAGCCACAGCTAGCTTCGATATTCGATGGTTTTTGCTGGCTCTGTCATAGTTGGCTTCTGCGTGCTGTAGTGTGGGTGAGGATGGAAGAGCCACTGCAGATGTCACGAATATCTAAAAGTTAACTACGAGTAGTCAGCCACTAAGTCTGCGAACAGATAAGGGGGCAGGGGAAAAATTGATGGACAAAGAATAAGAAACTCGGGCATAAAGTCCACGGAAAATAATAATAAAACAAAACAACCCAAAGGTTGAGGACTCTTCAACAAAGAGGTAAGAAACTCAAATGATTTTAGAGACTTTAGCTCTGGGAGTTTTAAACCCAAAAACAAAGAATGAATCTCGAAAAGGAAACGCCACGGAGTGACGAGCAATAAACCTATAGCTAGAAAGGAAATAATCCTCCTAGAAAGGCAAGCACAGAGTGGTAACGCTGACCCTTTTAAATGAGATGCTAAATAGTACCTTCTCTCTTTAACTGAGAGACCACAGGGTGGAAAACTAATACCTAGTTCTTAGTACCGGCTAGAGCGTAACAATGGTTTACACAGAAGCATTGGTATGAAGAAAACGCAGACCTTAAATAGTAGGCGGAATAAACACTGATAATCCACAGCTGGCCGTGATCGGAAAACACACCAACAAAAGACCATATAAGGAAAATGGAAATGACAATGATTCTCACACCAAACAAAGAAAACAGACCATCACATGGTCAAAGCGCCCTCCAGCGGCTGAACAAGGTAAAACCGTGACAGGACCCCCCCAAGAGCGGCCCCAGCCAAACCCTCTTAGAACCATGTTGATGGAAATCGCGAATAAGATCGGGTCCAGAATATCTCCTGGACGGAACCCAGCAGCGCTCCTCAGGCCATAGCCCTCCCAATCTACTAAGTATTGTATGCCCCTGCCCCACACGCCTACTAGAAATAATGCAACGCACCGTGTAAAACATTTGACCATCAATAAGCGTGGTGGAGGCGATGGTACATCAACGGAGCCAAAGGGCTAGTAACAACTGGCTTAATGCGGGAGACGTGAAATGGGGGTGAACCTCATGGATCGGGGAAGTTGAAGGCGGCGGTGACGGGATTGATCTTACGGATGATCTTGAAGGGCCCCACAAAACGGTGAGCAAGCTTTGTGATTCAACCCGAACGGTAAATCGTGAGTGGAGAGCCACACCCACGTTGCCCTGACACGATATGACGGGCGCCGGGACGACGCCTGTCAGCGATAACCTTCTGGCGGGCAGAAGCCCGCAGGAGCGACTCGCGCACCTTTCTCCATGTAACCCGACACCACCCAACAAAATGACGCAGCAGACGGCACTCCCCGTCTTTCTCTAGTTCAGGAAACAGAGGTGGTTGGAAACCGAACTGTGCCTCGAAGGGAGAGAGACCAGTGGACGCATTACGCTAAAGGTGTTATGCGCGTATTCAGCCAAGGTGAGAGGTCGACTCCAAGAGGTAGGGGTTTGATGAAGCCAAAACAGCCAAGCCGTTCCTTCCATAGATTGGTTAGTCCGCTCCGTCTGCCCATTGGTCTCAGGATGAAACCCGACAGACAGACTTACGGACGTCCCAAAAGGGGAACAAAAGCCCGCCAAAACGGAACACATGATTAATCACCAACCGAGCGGTTTGGAGAACCTATCCACTACCACCAGGATAACCCCGTGTGACCTTCAGATACCGGCTGACTGGTCACAAAATCCATGGCGATGTGACTCCAAGGCGACTAGGGATGGGCAGTGGCCGAAGAAGGCCGGATGGTAGAAGCCGAGACCCTTTATTCCGAGCACATATGGAACAGACAGACACGCATTCACGAACATCACTCTCCATTTTAGGCCACCAGAATCTTCTGGCTAAGAACTCATGAGTCCTGTGAATACCCGGATGACCCGTCAACCGGGAAAAAATGACCCCATTGCAACACCTAAGCTCGCACTTTGGATGGTACAAAAGGCGATCCGGAGGACCACCACCCGGATCCTGTTTCCAGACTTTGTGCCTTACGCACCACGGATTCAATACTCCAAGAAACTGGAGCCAGAATCTGAGCGGCGGGAACAATGGGCTCAGGAGAGTGATTCCTCTGAACCGTCAAATAACCGAGAGAGTGCATCTGGCTTGATGTTTTTAGAACCAGGGCGGTATGTCAGAATGAAATTAAAGCGCGTAAAGAAGGCGACCAGCGGGCCTGCCATGAATTACGCCGCTTGGTGTCCTGAATGTACTCAAGGTTCTTATGATCGGTCCAGACCATGAACGGACCGAACGCCCCTCTCTAACCAATGACGCCACTCCTCGAGCACCAGTTTTACTGCCAACAACTCTCTGTCCCCCACGTAATAATTTCTCTCCGCAGGAGAAAGTCCCTGGGAGAAATAAGCACAGGGTGTATCCTCTGATCCAGAGGAGAGCGTTGAGACAGTATTGCCCTACTCCAAGCTCCGAGGCGTCGACCTCTACCACAAAGGGGAGAGATGGATTAGGGGTGATGAGAATGGGTTCGGAGGTGAACCTCCTTTTAACTCCAAGAATGCTGCCTCAGCTTTGGATGTCCATAAAAACCGAGAGGAGCAGATTTTTAGTAAGAGCAGAAATAGGAGCAACCACTGAGCTAAAATTGCTAATGAAACGCAGTAAAAATTTGCGAACCTCAAGAATCGTTGGACCTGCTTCACCGATTCAGGCAGTATAGGGCCGTGCATGTCACACCTAGGCCTTCAGTAGTGCTCCGTCTGAATCAATCCACCCCTCAATAACTATTTTATGGCTATAAAAACCATCTTATTATGCAGAAATGCAGTATAAAGAGCCGTTGCATCGCAGATAGATAACTCGTGTAGCCAGAATAAATGCCTTTACTGAAGAAACAAACCAGGGTGCACAAGTCTCCTTCTACTGCAGCTACAGCAGCTACACACACACATAAAAACCATCAATAATAACCTCATAAAATTGCAATATTATTTAGGAAAATAGCAACATTTTACTCACCAAAAATCCTTATTATTTGTACACAAAATCCATCCTCCTTTCTTTCCTCAAAAAGAGTTCAATTACTCTGTCATTTACAGATTATCCGTGCGTTTCAGTTCCATCAAGAAGTCCTTTTCATCGCTCCATTTCCTGCGCACTTGCTCCGCTCAGCTGTAGATCCACTCTGGTTTCCCCAAAAGTTTTGGAAAGCACCGTTGCTTGTAAGTGTCCGGCAGTGCTTTGGTGTCTCGTTGCTGGCTTGGTTAGGCAAGTCAAATTTACAAACCAGTGTGGCTCCAAACACCATGTCGATCAGTGGCAATAACAAGCCCTCCCAGTAATACAATTTGCAGTGTTCCTCGGAGCCTGTGAGCCAGGAGTACCGTAGTTAGGTGGACTGGTGCGGCGGACAAATCCTTTTCGGTTGCCATGACAGGCTTACTAGCTTGAGTTGCCCGACCTTTCTTAACGATGTCCAGCTTTTTCTTGAAAAGTCCGTCTTGAAAATGGCTTTGACAATAAATCTGCAACTAAATCCATTTCTTCTCCTCCTTCAGCCATTGTGGGTTGACAAAACAGCTATTAAATTAACACAACTATATTTTTGCTCATGCAGCTCGCTACAGATGCAGTTTGCTGGCTCTGGCTAGTACTCTCTGACTATCCAATCAAAGGGTGTGAATATGCTGACGTTACCGCACGCCTGCTAGAAGGCCTTGGTGTCGCCAACTCAAAATCTGATTGGTTGAAGTAACAGTTTCATTGCCATTTATTTTATGCTACAGGGCCCGCAGAACTGATTGTGAAGGCCTCCAGGCAGATTTCTTTGACCCTGGCAACAAATGATGGCTGAAATGTGATTGGTTAAATGCTTTAATATGAAAATACACGTCTGGAAGCAGCGCAACCAGGAAAAGCTATGAAAGGAAGCGGACAGACCATTTGGAATTATTTAATAAGTATTCATGGACAAAATATAATTAACATCAGTCTGTGATTCAGATATTTTTAGGCCAGCAGAGAAGGCCTTGCAGGGCCCTGACGGCCCACCACTGGATTCAGGGGTGGACCAATCCCTGACTGCTGACACCTTCCTGGGATCCATTTGGATACTCCTTTTGCCACAATAAAACCCAGAGATGAAAGCGGAACTGGAGTGGAAAACATTTCTGGCTTTAATGAACAGCCGTGCCTCCAGAGACACTCTAACACTCGTCTAATCGTTCTCTGTGTTCAGAGATTTTTAGAAAAATTAGAATGTCGTCTAAATAGACGAAAACTAATCTCTCCAACATTTCTCTGAGCACGTCGTTCACAAAAGCCTGAAACACTAAGGGGCGCTAGTGAGTCCAAAGGTATGACCAGGTACTCATAGTGGCCGCTGTGAGTGTTAAAAGTGGTCTTCCACTCATCCCCTCACGAATCCGCACCAAGTTGGTGCATTGGCGCAAGTCAAGCTTGAAAACACAGATGCTCCTTGGAGACATTCAAAGCGGAATTCATGAGGGGAAGCGGGTACCGGTTCTTGACCGTGATATTATTAAGGCCTCGATAATCAATACATGGCCTTAATCCCCATCTTTCTTCCCTACAAAGAAGAAACCCGCACCTGCAGGTGGCGTAGATGGTCTAATAAAACCATTCTTTAAAGATCCCTCGATGTACTCTCTCATGGCAGTGCTCTCAGGAACCGAGAGAATACAGAGAACCATGGGACGAATTGTGCCCGGCTGTAGTTCAATAGCGCAATCATACGTTCTATGCGGAGGCAAAGTGGTGGCCCTTTGTTTACTAAAACCCTCACTGAGATTAGCATAAACATTAGGCACGCCACTGGGTAAGGGAAATAACTCCGCACTAAGGAGTTCCAAACTCTGATCGCGAACTAAAACTGGGAAGTCATCGACCGGTTGTCTCCAGTCGGCCAGTGAATCCCAATCTAAACTCTCCTCTCTGACATAACAGAGGGCGTGTCTCCGTCCACCGAATCCCTCTCTGTCTCATCCTCAGCTATTTGTGTCCTGATCCACGGAACATGTGTCAGCTTCGTCCACACTCAAACTAACTAACCTCGCTCTCAATAGTCTGATAACAAGGAGAAGTCCTGCTGACAATGGTGAGCACACTGGGGACCCCACTGAATTATGACCTCACTCTGACCACCCCAGTTAATGTGTGGTTTATGTTTGCTAAGCCAAGAATGACCTAATACAAGGGGGTAGGTCATGAGTCAACTAAAAGAATTGAATATGTTCTGTGTGATTTTTTAAAAACACACGCATACACACGTTCTCAGTCCTGTCGTGAATGCTTCCAGAACCCAGCGGCCGACCATCGAGTGCCGTAATAAAACGGGGCTGAGAAAGAGCGCGCACAGGTATCTGTGCGTCCCGAGCCCACTTGGCATCCATAAAACAGTCTACCGCCCCTGAATCTAAAAAGGCGTCAATCTTAACAGATTGTTTGTTCCAACTTAATTCAATGAGTAAAAAGGTTCGAAAGGATGTAGCAAAATGTTTCGCCAGTGCCTTTCGATCCACTAATGAGACTGACCTTTTCCCATAAGTTTAGGACAGTTAATCTTATTGTGACCCTTCTGCCTGCAGTAGCGACAGTATTCTGGATGGGGGTCAACCCTTTTCGCATTTTGAATGGATGAACTGCCCACTTGCATGGGTTCATCCTCCTTCCCTAAGAACACATGACGCTTCCAGGAACTACCGTGACCAGGGAAACCAAACACCCCTAGGCGTAGAATTATTCAGTTTGTCCTGTCTATCTCTCTCACACTCTCTAATACGATTGTCAATTCGTATGGCGGTAGAAACCAAAGTTTCAAATGAATCAGGAGAACCAAGAGCCGCCAACGCGTCTTTAACTGACTCAGATAGGCGTTCGTGAATAGCGTACCGAGCGGATCCTCCGCCAGCCGGTTTCACCTGCCAGCCAGCGATCTAAATCGGATAGAAAATTCAGCTACACTAAGCGACCCTGACAAATTCGCGCCAGTCTCATAGTTGCCTCTTTACCAGAGATTTCATGATCAAACACCAGCTCCATCTCCTTCATAAGTTTATTGGAGTCGTCTAAAATCGGTGCCTGCGATCGTATAAAGCGGAACAGCCCATTCGAGTGCAGCACCGGTCCAGGAGAGATAGAATAAGTGCGACTCGCGAATTCTCAGACTGGTAACAAGAGGGTTGAGCCCTATAAACAATCAGGCATTGTGAAATAAACCCTCGACATTTGCCCGACTCTCCGTCATAACGTGGAGGAAGTTGGATTTTAGGTTCACGAGGAGGAGGGAGTGCTTGTGCAACAGTATGAAGTAACTGAGCCCCGGAAACCTGTACCAGGGTTTGTGTGCTACTTAGTTGCGAACAATTATTTACTAAATCCCGCATGGAACTTTCCATCGCGAGCAATCTCGCATAAATTTCCGTTTGTTGCTCACTGGCACCTGTTAATTGGAAATGCAGTTGCTGGATGGCCTCCGCTTGACCAGCTAGCAATGTTTGTTGCGTAGCCACAGCTAGCTCGATATTCGTTGTTTTTGCTGGCTCTGTCATAGTTGGCTTCTGCGTACTGTAGTGTGGGTCGAGGATGGAAGAGCCACTCGCAGATGTCACGAATATCTAAAAGCTAACTACGAGTAGTCAGCCACTAAGTCTGCGAACAGATAAGTGAGCAGGGGAAAAAATTGATGGACAAAGAATAAGAAACTCCGGGCATAAAGTCCACGGAAAATAATAATAAAACAAAACAACCCAAAGGTTGAGGACTCTTCAACGAAGAGGTAAGAAACTCAAATGATTTTAGAGACTTTAGCTCTGGGAGTTTTTAAACCCAAAACAAAGAATGAATCTCGAAAGGAAACGCCACCGGAGTGACGAGCAATAAAACCTATAGCTAGAAAGGAAATAATCCTCCCAGAAAGGCAACCAGAGTGGTAACGCTGACCCTTTTAAATGAGATGCTAAATAGTACCTTCTCTCTTTAACTGAGAGACCACAGGGTGGAAAACTAATACCTAGTTCTTAGTACCGGCTAGAGCAGGCATGGCAAACCACGCCCGCTGGCTCGGGCACACGCCACGGCCCGTTGGGCTTTTTTACTCCGGCCCGCCGAATATCAGTACCAAATTATAGTAAAGACCGCATTCATTTAGCCTTTTTACTGCAATGCCCGGGCGTTTCAGTTGATCTCACTAGATGGTGCTTGACATGACACAGACCTACCAACCTGTACGCATTTTGCGTACAAAGCACGCAATTCTTGGTCAAAATACGCATGTACCTTTTTTGCACGACGGACCGGTTCCGAGGGGCGCAATTATTTCCTCGCGCACCCCGTGCAGCTTTTTGCGTAGCACCCCGCCGACAGAACATGGGGCGCCGTTACGTGCCTCGCACCGGGTGCTGGCAACCCATGCTACGCCACTGGTCGCCCCCAATGTTCAAACGAAACCTACGCCGCTGGTTGTACTCAAAAAAAATTCCCAAGGTTGGCAGGTCTGCATGACATGACATGGCTTGACATGGCTACCCTTTAACTATGGCATGGCGAAACTTTTTATGTAATGGCTTTACAATTTATATTAGTTCACACAAACACTCTCCATCCATCTGCTACTGGCCCGGCCCGTCTGTAAATTTTAAAACCCATTGTGGCCCCTGAGTCAAAAAGTTTGCCCACCCCTGGGCTAGAGCGTAACAATGGTTTACACAGAAGCATTGGTATGAAGAAAACACAGACCTTAAATAGTAGGCGGAATAAACACTGATAATCCACAGCTGGCCGTGATCGGAAAACACACCGACAAAAGATCATATAAGGAAAATGGAAATGACAATGATTCCTCACACCAAACAAAAGAAAACAGACCATCACATGGTCAAGCGCCCTCCAGCGGCTGAACAAGGTAAAACCGTGACAATTATGGAAAACAACATTGTCATTACTGAATGGACAATGTTGACCAAGAATCCGTTTTATTTGAAGTCACTTTTTAAATTAAGTGATTGATACACCATAAAAAAATCTTCCCTGTCATCATCCAAAGCCTCCTGTGGTCCATGCTGGAGAAATATCTCTCTTAGCCATATGTTACACCTTATAAGGAGGGTGTATATTGTGTGTACTGCCTGTATCGATTGCACAATGACAAGTCCAACCAGTGCGCCTACACATATTTATTTCCCAATCCACCTAGCAGAAATGTTCTCTCCATGTCAGCTTCGACAAAATGTTTGATTGTGGTGCAGGGGTCAGAGGAAAGAAATGACTAATTGAATACTAAACTTTAGGTGCATTTACTGTATACATGCAGGTACATGGTTTGATTCGCTACCTCAGACTTTGTGGACCTTAATATAAATAGAAACCTTCTAAGGCATGGGTCTCAAACTCGCGGCCCGCAGGCCAATTGCGGCCCGCGAGACGATATTTTGTGGCCCCCACCTTGATATGAAAGTTTAAGGTTAGTGCGGCCCACGAGTTTTATATGAATGGCACTTTATCGCGTTGTGTGTGGAAGGTCCCTTTATTGCACAAGCTAGGGCTGAACGAACCTACCAATCACAGTGGGGTATATGGCTCCCAGGGGCGGGCCATCGGCCGGTCTTGATGCAAGCAGAGAAACATTTCACAACAACTATGGCGGCGCCCGTGTAACATCGCATAGCCGTCATAGAATTACTACTTCTTACTGTGTAAGGGTTGGTGGTGATAGGCGCCACTCGCAGAAACCCTAGGGCAGGGGTCTTCAAGTAAAATTCAAAGAGGTCCAGTTAGATAAAATGGCCTCAAGCCAAGGTCCGGTGGTGCGAGGCACGTAACGCTACGCGAAAAAAGTTGAGACCAGATCATTTATTTCATGGACCGGGGCGGGGGTGCTACGCGGAAAAAAGCTGCACGGGGGGTGCGCGAGGAAATAATGCGCCCCTCGGAACCGGTCCATGGTGCAAAAAATGTTTTTTTTTTAACGTTTTCTAAAATTTTGCGCCCCTCGGAATTTTGCGCCTGGTGCAATGATAAACCAGTGCCGTAAATGCTAGAAAATCTGCACCGGTTAAAATTGAAATGCTCCGTCAAAATGCAGTAATTCTCAATAATTTATCGGTTTTTGACGCGGGTCCGGATAGGACGGCTTCTGTCCGATCCGGACCGCGGTCCGCCTGTTAGTGACCCCTGCCCTAGGGGATCAAAGTTAGACTGAACCAGTCTAACCACTAGCTCTGCAAAACAGAGAAATAGGGAAGATAATAACAGGGAGGAACGGAAAATCACACCCAACGGGTGGTTACTCCAAGTGTCTGTAAACACAAAGGCTATGATAGCCAAACGAACCAGATTGTAACCTGAGCCAGTCGAACTGAACTGAACAAAAACAACCTGAGTCAAAGCACCGACCAGCGGGCAAGGTTCTTTTAATAGGTACAAACTAAATAAGTTCGTCAGAATTAAGACACGAGTTTCCCAAAACAATAAAGGCTAGGAGAGCCGAGAGAACATGGTGTAACCCGGAAACAGTCTAACAGAAACAGTCTAACAGACTGAACAACAGGAACCCGAACAAAAAGCGCTTAATAGCGAGAAGGGTTCTTAAAGTAGGTACAATACACATGTTCCTTTGTTTACATAACACCAAAAGGTTCTGAGCGTCCAAAACGCGAAAAGCTAGAAGAGCCACAGAACCACATTGCAACCGAAACAGTCGAAGTGACTGAACAAACGAAACCCAACAAAAGCCCTTAATAAACGAGCAAGGTTTCAAATGAAGGTACAATTTAAATAAGTATTATGTAAATACCTGAACCAATAGTTCTGAACTTCCGAAAACGTGAAAGGCTAGGAGAGCCAACAGAACAAGGTTGTCACCCGAAAACAGTCTAAACGACTGAACAAACCAAAACCAAATGAAAAGCGCTTAATAGCGAGCAAAGGTTTTTATTAGTAAGTGACAAGTAAATAATTTATTATGACCGGACATAACCAAAAGTTCTGAGCGTCCGAGAACGCGGAAGAGCTAGGAGAGCCCACAGAATAACATGGTAAGACCTGACCCACAAGTTCTGAACGTCGAAAAACTCGAAACGGTTACGGGGACCGGCAGAACAGCAGGGCACACTTGACCCACATCTGACATCCGCAAAACTTGAAACAGTTAGGGGATCGGCAGACAGCAGGGCACAACTTGACCCACATCTGACATCCGCAAAAACTTGAAACAGTTAGGGGATCGGCAGACAGCAGGGCTCAACTTGACCCACATCTGACATCCGCAAAACTTGAAACAGTTAGGGGGATCGGCAGACAAACAGGGCACAACTTGACCCACATCTGACGTCCGCAAAAACTCGAAACGGTTAAGGGGGACCGACAGAACCACAGAGTAAAACCTATACCAAGAGATCTGAGCGTCCGGAAACGCGGAGGAGCTTGGAGAGCCACCAGAACCACATAGAACTTGTAACCAGTCTAAGCGACAGAATAAAATAAACTTAACAAAGTTCTGAGCGTGTGAAAACGCAGGAAGCTAGGGGAGCCACCAGAACCAAATTGTAACCCGTAAACAGCCTTGGCGACTGAACAAAAGAAGCTTACAAAACGCTCCTAACCACGAGCACAGTTTCTAAAGTAGGTACAATGAAAATGGTTATGAAAAGTTCTGAGCGTGTGAAAACGCAGGAGGGCTAGGCGAGCCACCAGAACCATATTGTAACCCGTAAACAGCCTATCAGACTGTACAAAAGATACTTACGAAAACGCTCCTAACCACGAGCAAAGTTTCTAATGTAGGTACAATGAAAAAGGTTATGAAAAGTTCTGAGCGTATTTAAAACGCAGGAGGCTAGGGGAGCCACCAGAACCAAATTGGGTAAACAGCCCAGAACAAAATAAACTTATAAAACGCTCCTAAACAGCAAATGTAGGTACAAAAGGTTATGAAATTGAACCCGTAAACAGCCTCGACGACTGAACAAAAGAAACTTATAAAACGCTCCTAACCACGAGCGAAGTTTCAAATGTAGGTACAAAAGGTTATGAAATTGAACCCGTAAACAGCCTCGACGACTGAACAAAAGAAACTTATAAAACGCTCCTAAACGAGCGAAGTTTCAAATGTAGGTACAAAAGTTTGAACCGTAAAATGTAGGAACAAAAGGTTGTGTAGGAACAAAACGACCTTAAACCAAAACTCTGATTGTCCAAAACAAGAAAGGCAGTTAGCCAAAAGAACCAGTTAGTAACCGAACAGTCAAGCTGACTGAAAACACAGAAACCCCACTAAAAGCTCTCGTAATCAGCAAGGGTCCTAATGAAGGTAAACTAAATAAGTTCTTTGGTGGACACAGAGTTTTTCCCCAAAACGTAAACGGCTCGGAGAGCCAAAAGAACAAGTTAGTAACCTCAAAGCAGTCTAACAGACTGACAAACGAAAACCAAACGAAAACCCCCATTAGAGAGAATGGTTTCCACAAAAGGTACAACTAAATAAGTTATTTCGTTTTAAAAGGACTTGAATGGAGATGGTCATTTTCTAAAGGAAGTCTTTGTGAACGTCTTGAAAAAGACATTCTACCTTACCGCTACAAATCGTAAAGATGGCTTACGATTTCGCCCTGATCAGAAGTCAGGTGCGAGTATTTATAGGGATGAGATAATTGAACCTCGTTTCACCTGTGCACATTCCAAAGGGAAGGCGCAACACCGCCATCTGGTGGCGAATCTGGGGAACAACCGTGACATACTGTGTTTGAAATGAGCATGTTTGACTTCGAGTTGGACGAAGTCAATGTTACCGGCATTGGATTCGGCGTCATGCGGATTGTATTTTGTTCTTCCATCAGTTGAAATGGGCTGATTTGTTTGAAAGTTGACGGAGATATGATCGCCACTATCCATGCGGATGATTTGTTATCATGACGAATCTGCAAATTAACGATCAGATTAACGACCAACACCGATGTTCCATTGATGATGTCACCGAGGGGAGTGGACCTCCGATGGGGCCACTCAGCCAGCTCCCGCCCGCCGTCCCGCGTCGGGGCCGATGGTCGGGGCCAGGCTGGAGCCTCATCACGGGTCTACCCGCCTTGGTTATATAGTCAACGGAACATCGGTGTTGGCTAGGACGTACAACGCCGCTAGCTTAGCAGCGCCCGCTGCATCCATGGAGTTATTATAGAAAATAAAAGCCAGTAAATAATGCCTCCATGGCTGCATCCCATGGTTTGTATATAATAAATAAATAATGGTGTCCCACTGTCCCAGCTTCATGCTCTCCACGCTTGCTCTGCAATGATGTGACGTTCATGGACAAATTATTCGAAAAAATCTTTTGGGTGAATGGAATGTACTGAATCATTTTGGAAAAAGATTTATTCATCAAAACATTTTACTCCATAGTAAATGCCTCACACAATAAACATTACAAAGATATTTCTATATGATGTCATTTGTTTCACTTGTTTCTATGACTATGTTTACAACAACAACAGCACGGCGGGTAATGAACAGCCGGTAGCAGTCGCCTTTTTTGCGCCGCTATTCCGGTACTTTCTACCATCTACAAATGTCATGATGTTCATGTCATCATGAAAGACATGAATATCGAGCGCAAAAAGAAAGGCGACTGCTACCGGGCTGTTCATTACCCGCCGTGTTGTTGTTACAGGAATAAGAAGCGGAAATGACGTTCTCCGTGCATCGCTGGTTGGCTAAACACTTGATTGAAACTTTATTGCGAGAGCGACACCAAGTGGAATGAATATATATCTTGTCACACAGCCCCAATCATGTCTTTTTCAAAGCCTGCAGTGAAGAGAAAGGTTGGTGACGAGCACAGACAATTTCAGGAAAAGTGGGAGATGCAATATTTATTTGTTGAGCACTCCGACGTGTCTTATTTGCACAGAAAAAGTTGCGGTGCACAAGGAATACAACCTCAAACGTCATTACTCAACTAGACATGCTGAGGAGTATGCAAAATACCAGGGAGATGAGAGAGCCAACTGGGTTGCCAATCTTAAAACATGTCTACTGAGGCAACACAATTTCTTCAAGAAAGCAACCGAAGAGAATAATGCAGCAGTCGAAGCTAGCTACGTGGTTAGTGAGATGATTGCTAAGGCGGGAAAGCCATTCACAGAAGGCGAGTTTGTCAAAAAGTGCATATTACAGGCTGCAAGTATAGTCTGTCCGGAAAAGAAAGGTCAGTTTAGCAACATCAGCCTTTCTGCCAACACCGTGGCAGAGCGCATTTCTGACCTGTCAAGTAACATTTATGATCAACTGCTTGAGAAAGCCAAATGTTTCGATGCATACTCAGTCGCTCTTGATGAGAGCACAGACATCATTGACACTGCCCAGCTCACAATGCATGTTCGTGGTGTTGATGACAATTTTGAAGTGATGGAGGAGTTGCTCACAGTAATTCCAATGCATGGCCAGACCACCGCTCAGGAGATATTTAGCCAGCTGTGTGATACCATTGTGAATGCCGGTTTGCCATGGAAGAGGTTTGTTGGAATAACAACCGACGGAGCACCATCAATGACAGGGAGGAAAAATGGACTGGTGGCACTTGTTCAAAGAAAACTGGAAGAGGAGGGTGTGGAGGAGGCCATTGCTCTGCACTGCATTATCCATCAGCAGGCCCTTTGCAGCAAATGCCTGAAGTTTGACAATGTGATGTCTGTCGTTGTGAAATGCATCAACCAAATCAGATCCAGGGGCTTAAAGCACCAGAGGTTCCGTGCTTTATTAGAGGAAATGGAGTCAGAATATGAGGATGTGATCTACTTCACCGAGGTACATTGGCTCAGCAGGGGAAACGACTTGAAGAGATTTTTTGAGTTGAGAGCAGAAGTGAAAGCCTTCATGGAGAAGGATGGGGTGGCTGTTCCTGTGCTAAGTGATCCCAAATGGCTCATGGACTTAGCTTTTCTTGTTGACATCACGCATGAGCTGAATGTACTGAACAAGAAGTTACAAGGCCAGGGGCAGCTCGTCAGTGCTGCCTATGACAACGTGAGAGCATTCTCCACAAAACTTGTGTTATGGAAAGCCCAGCTCTCTCAGACAAACCTTTGCCATTTCCCAGCATGCAAGGCACTCATGGATGCAGGCACACCATTCAGTGGTGAGAAGTATGTGATGCCATTTTGAAGCTACAGGAGGAATTTGATCACAGATTTGCAGACTTCAAGACGCACAGAGCCACTTTTCAAATTTTTGCGGACCCCTTCTCCTTTGATGTGCAAGATGCCCCTCCTGTGCTTCAAATGGAGCTCATTGACCTGCAGTGCAACTCCGACCTCAAAGCCAAGTTCAGGGAGGTGAGTGGAAAAGCAGACAAGCTTGGGCAATTTTGAGAGAATTGACCCCCAGCTTCCTGAGCTTTCCCGAATGTTCAAGCGGACCATGTGCCTTTTTGGGAGCACATATTTGTGCGAAAAGCTCTTCTCCACCTTGAACTTCAATAAGTCCAAGTACAGGTCCAGACTTACTGATGGTCATCTTCAAGCCATACTGATGGTCTCAAATGCTTCCTCCCTCAAGCCAAATGTGGCTCAGCTATGTGAGAGGAAGTGCTGCCAGGTCTCTGGCAGCAAGGAGTAGGCAAGAGAAGCCATGTTCAGAAGAACCCATTGAAGTTAAAGAACTGTTAATAATGACGTTTGAGAAGATTGGATTTTTTTAACAAAGCTTTTTTTGTGGAATACCTGATGCGGCCCAGCCTCACCCAGACTCTGCCTCCAGCGGCCCCCAGGTAAATTGAGTTTGAGACCCCTGTTCTAAGGGAACATTTTTGCCAGCTACAGGCTGTTTGTCTATTTAGAGAAAATGCATTCCTGACAGGAGATATGGTTGCCAAAACAACCTCTTTCTTGCTTGTCTTTCTTTCTTGCTCTGTCTGCCACAATACAGGCTTTTAAATGCAATCCACTGGAATTCTTGGATCTTTAGGATCTTGTTTGCCATATTTTGAGTTTTTTATATTGCATTTTGATTCTTTCCCCAAAAATATTGTTTATATATTGTTCAAAAGCTAGCTAGCTAACGATAAAACAAAATATTAAGGGGTGACGTAATCACTCTCATTGCTGAAGCAGATATTCAAAGTCCAACATGTACAGGGTCTATAGAAAGTCATCATACCCTTTTGAAACAGTCACTTTTTTTTGTCTTACAGCCTGAAATGAAAGTACATAAAATCCATCTCTTTCCAGCTTTATTTACACATTTTGCCTTAAAACATTCAAGTGTTATGTCCCTTTACATTGTATTAGCACTACTTCGTGTTTCCTTTTGGATTTGCCTGCTGCTGTGTTTCCTTGATTTCTCCCCGTTAGGTGGAGATGGCGTCACTACCCTGCTGGGACCTGCTTGAGGACGCACATGGTTTCCAGGGGACCCCCAAGCAACGTGACGTCAGAAGATGTGGCTGGACATCGCTTGGCTACATCACGGAGGAGACTTTTAAAAAGACGCGGGACTATATACTGTATCGTGGTTGCCACCTGAATGCCATCAGTTCCCTTTACGACATTGTTAATTACAGCTTGGTGATTGCGTTACTCTGATTATCCGCCTAGTTGCTAATTACTAAATATTGCTATTCGTAATACCATTTTGGGAACTCCGAGGAGAAGACCTCCCCTATCATCTTCGAGGGTCTGGAACCGCTAGCTGGCTGCCCGGTGAGACCTTGCAACCTGCTTTTGTCTTTTAAAGGACTTTCATGTTATAAATAGAGAGAACAATCATCAAATGTATTCATATTAATAAATATATGTCTAACTTTTCTATACCACTGTTTCACTGGTACTCCTTACGGGTTGTGGTTATTGATTAAGTGGCTTAGTGTTACGTCCGATATTGTACGCCTGGTTATTACAACGCAGGTTGTAACATCAAGTGAAAACAAAAAGAGCAAAATTTCTGATAATTAATAAAAAATGAAAAACTAGAATAACAGGGTTGGAAAAGTGATCAGTCCCCTTAGAATAACCATTATAAACTTGCTAGGGTATAACCAATCACCTTCCAGATCACACACCAAGCTAATTGGCCTCCACCTGACATCAATTGTAGTGGTTTTGATTATTTCACAATAAAATCAGCTGTTCCTTGAGGATTCCACTCCTAGTAGTGCATGGTAATGCAAATCATTCACCATGGCTGCAAAGGTGCTTTCAAAAGGACACCGAGATAAAGTTGTGGATAGGCACAAGTTAGGAGAAGGATATGAAAAGATTTCAAAGGCTTTAACTATCCCTCTGAGTACCGTTCAGAGTATTATTAAGAAATGGAAGGCATATGGCACCACCCACACCTTGCCAAGACCCCTCCAAACTGGATGACCGAGCCAGGAAAAGATTGATCAGGGAAGCTACCAAGAGGCCAATGGCAACCTTGAAGGAGTTACAAGTCTTAATGGCAGAGATTGGGTGATCTGTGCATGTGACAACAATCTCATAAGCTTTACACAAAGCTGGCCTGTATGGCAGGGTGGCAAGAAAGAAGCCTCTTCTGAAAAAGTGTCACACTGAGTCTCGTTTACATTATGCGAAGAAACACATAGAAGATTCTGATGCCATGTGGCAAAAGGCTATATGGTCAGATGAGACCAAGATTAAACTTTTTGGACTGAACTCCAAGTGCTATGTTTGGCGGAAACCAAACACAGCACACCACCCAAAACACACCATACCTACAGTGAAGCATGGTGGTGGCAGCATTATGTTGTGGGGGTGTTTCTCTTCAGCGGGGACTGGGCAATTGGTCAGGATTGAAGGGAAAATGGATGCTGCCAAGTACACCCAAATTTTTGAGGAAAACCTGCGGCCCTCTGCTAGACAGCTGAAGATGGGCAGGTGGTTCACCTTCCAGCATGACAACGACCCAAAACACACCACCAAAAAAACAATGCAGTGGCTAAAGGACAGGAAGGTGAATGTCCTTGAGTGGCCTAGTCAGAGCCCTGACCTAAATCCGATAGAACATCTGTGGATGGACTTGAAGAGTGCAGTCCATCGCCGCTCACCATGGAATTTGACTGAACTGGAACAGTTCTGCAAGGAAGAATGGGCAAATATTGCCCAATCTAGGTGCGCAAAGCTGGTAGAGACATATCCAAACAGACTGATGGCTGCAATTAAAGCAAAAGGTGCCTCTACAAAGTATTAAATCAGAGGACTGATCACTTTTCCAACCCTGTTATTCTAGTTTTTCATTTTGTATTAATTATCAGAAATTGTGTCCTTTTTTTCACTTGAATGTTGTAAGGCAAAATGTGTAAATAAAGCTGTAAAAAGATGGATTTTATGTACTTTCATTTCAGGCTGTAAGACAAAAAAAGTGACTATTTCAATACGGTATGATGACTTTCTATAAGCACTGTATGCCAGCTGTCACTCAAATTGCAGTATTCTGGTTGCTCCCATTCAGTGCATTAGAGCCTTTCAATGGGATAGGATCTATCTACGTCCTGCGAAACCTGAATCATTGAAGAGGTTTGTTTGAAGTTGCTGGAGCTTCTTTTCCCCCCAGATAGAAAGAATGGTTGTATTTATTTCTGTGAAATGTTTACATTCCCAAAACATGACAGTGCTAACAGCAGGGTTTTCAGAGGGAGAAAATGTCACCGGCGAACCTGGGATGACGCTTTGATGATGATACCCTTTCATGTTCCTTTTGGAGAAGACATTTCAAAATATATCACTTTTTCATTAGAGGTTTGTGTTAAGATAGTTTATGTACCATCTGTACATCTATGTATGCATTTCCTTATGTGTTATCAAATCCAGCACAGCTTTTGGGGTTTAATGAAGACAAACAAATTTGAGGAAGTGAATTATTATTCACTTATTGTGAAGTGAATGGCAAGCCTTGGTGACTGCAGGAAGTCTATGAATCAAGGAGACAAACCCCAATGGAGAGCACTTAGGTGCTCCATCTGTCGCTTTTCAAATGAAGTTGATGTACTGCAATCAACAATCACATCACTGCCATATATAAAAGGTTTGGGTGCAACTTTACTTTAAGTGACATAACAATTTGTGACAAAAAAACATATTTCCTATTATACTTGTGTGGGAGATCGTTACTCTCCCATTTATTACCTCTCTTGGTTTTACATCCAGCACTGCGGTTTACAATTCGAATCAAAGTGTAATTGGAACTGACAGCTGTTTTATGAAATATTCATTCATCACGAAATGTGAAACCATTCAGCTCTGGGTAGACTGACACACACTCCTTAATGTACAATGACAGGAAGCTGTATCGATAAAAATGTTGGAAGTAATTAGGAACACCAGCTAGATCTGGATGCATTTTATGTGCTACCGTGACAATTCAGGGCAAAGCGCTGCTTCTAAAAAGGGCAGAAGCTCACTCTTATTTCAGCTCGTCTTATGAATATAATCTTACACCCACTTCTGTGAGCAGATCTGAAACGAAATACAGCTAGACAGTAAACTGGTCTAGAACATGCTCTCGATCAATAAAGCAAAAACCAATCTGCCACTGAGATTCAAAATATAAAAGTATATAGGAATAATTTTAATAATTGAAATATGTTCAATATAAGAATACATAATGATGAGAACGGGCCGTTCGGCCCATCTTGGCTCATCATGTCCTAATCTAAAGAACATCTAGTACTACATCTAGCCTGGCCTTGAATAGCCCGAGCGTTTCTGCCTCTACTACCTGACCTGGCAAGCTGTTCCAGGCATTGACAACTCTCTGTGTAAAGAAAAACTTCCTAATATCTGTGCGAATTTGCCTTTAACTAATTTCCACCTGTGGCCTCTTGTTCTGCTGACCCCACTTATCTTAAAAAATCTTTGGTATTTTACTTTGTTAATCCCTTTTAGGAATTTAAAAACCTCAATCAAATCCCCCCTAAGTCTGCGTTTGCTAAGTTTAAATAAATTGAGTGCCTTAAGTCTATCATCATAACTTTTACCTTTCATACCAGGTATCAGTTTAGTTGCCCTTCTTTTGACTTTTCAAGAGCTTCAATATCTCTCTTGTAGTGCGGTGCCCAGAACTGCACACAGTATTCTAAGTGCGGTCTGACAAAGGCGTTATATAACATTAATATAACCTCCTTTGATTTGTACTCTATACTTTTTGCTATGTATCCCAGCATCCTGTTGGCTTTTTTCACTGCTGTAGCACACTGCTTTGATGCAGATAGGCTTTGATCCACTACAACTCCTAAATCCTTTTCAAATTGAACACCTACTAACTTTTCTCCTCCCATAAAATACTCCTGTCTAATGTTTTTATTTCCCACATGCATTACTTTACATTTAGCAATATTGAACGTCATCTGCCATGTATCTGCCCATTTTTTGATTTTGTTTAAATCATCTTGGATTACTTTTGTCGATTCCAAACTGTTTGCCAAACCCCCAAGTTTAGTGTCATCTGCAAATTTAACTATTTAAATATTTTTGAGGATGCTTGACATTCAGCAGGCAAATTCCAAATCCGTTGCAAGTTACATTTCTTCCCTCATGCGTTGCCTTACAGAAAATGTTGACCTTACTGTTCAGAAAAAAAGTGTAAAAACACAGTCACTTTGTCTCTTTGTGGGTTTTTCACCTTAATTTGTAATCAAGAAGGGTGGACATCACAAAAATGAGCATATTATTCATAAACCTAAATGGTCACAAAATCAACAAGCCTCAAAACACAACTAGGGCCAGCCAAACACAATAACGCTCTAATATACAGTACCCCATCAGCCCACAAACTCAAAGGACCCCTCCATCTAAATCTCTTCCCTCAATAAGTAATACCCTAATTCCATCGTTTTTTAATTCTGTCTGGCTTATATTGAATTGCACTCCCCACCCTATGCGGTTCTTAATAAAGTGACAGGCTCTTAATAGAGCTTAATGGACCAACAGGATCCATGAAAGAGCCGATCTCAGGTCTGGTGAAATTTTCAGGTTTTTGTTTCCATGTGCACAAGGCATTATGAGGCATTCTCAGTGCATAGCGAGTGATTTGTGCTGTGCATCGGGCTGTTAATTTAAAAGCATAGCAACCGTCACAGTCGAGATAAATCGATGGGCCTCTTTTGCTGCATTCATTCATTGGGGGCCTAATGTCCTACCATGTCATGGAGATCTTTGGTCTTGGGCAATAACTCAGCATGCACTACCTTCTGAATCATTACCTGGGTGTGATCGATTGGGATACGACACTTTGTCGTGTGACCTAACCTAAGAAATTTCTTGAAATCACGTCATATTTTCAGTGTTGAAATAGGTAATAAATGTAGATGAATTATTACACATTTATTAACCATTAGTTCTAATATTAGTCCAGTAATAAACAAATAGTAAACAAGTAGTAAACAAGTCAAATGATTTCAGTTTTTGTTGTTTTCCTAAAGCAATGATCAGGAAGAGATTCTCCAATGCATTTTTTCTATGAATGTTAATGAAATCACATGGACCATTAACAAATTCAAACCAAATCTGAATATTTTCATATTTTGTAATACCATACCAATAACCCAGGGCAAACTTGATATAAGGAACACAAATAATTGTTTTCCAGCAAGCTCTTTACATAAAACATGATGATTTGGTAGTTTGGCTGGCACTTGGTACCAACATTACATTTTTGTGAGGGACCGAACAAGGACCCAGGCACAGACCAGGATAAGGCAGGGAAGGAACGTTTATTGATCAAGCAGAATTCAAAGCCGGTAGTCAGAGTCAGGTAAGGTACAAAAATCAAAATCCAAAAGAGTAGTCAAATAGGCAGTCCAAAAATCAAAAACCAAATAATCAGAAGGGCAAACAAACAAAATCAGAAGGCAAAACTCAAAGTCAAACAGAAGGGGTGTCTCAGAAAATGCAAACAAACTCTGGCTTACACACAATCGGCACAGTGACTGATGATCAACATTCTGATGCAGACTGAAAGCAAACAGGGAACTTAAATACAAGCGGGGAAGGGAAACACAATAGGAATCAGGTGTGACTGGGAGGAGAGAAGGGCAAGAACACAGGTGAGAACGATAGGGATCACTAATACAATAACGAGGGGAGATGAAAGATACGGACTGGGAAGCACATAAACACACTGAAAATAAACGGCCTGGAATAGCAGGTAGACACGTGCATAGTTTGAAGGGGAGGAGCGCATAGAAAGAATCTGCGTGCAGATAAAGCGAAAAGAGAGAAGCGTACAGGGATAGGACAATGAGAGAGAAAATGATAGCAGTAGATAGAAACGTGAGATAATGAGTAATTAGTAAATGTTAGTAACTTAATCTAAATCCCTAATGTTAGTACATTAGTAGGTTAGTACTATATATGGGTCAAAGACGAATAAGGATTAAAAAATTGTTACCCGGAATGACATACTGCAAGATTTCAAAGTATTATCATTAACCCCCTGAGGTCCGTGCTAAGCTTTTAAATGTTTTTAGATTTTGGCATGGTCTGATATTTATCTCAATTTCATCAATTTAACACACACTTACTCCAAAGTGTTTGATATTTTTATTTGAAGGACAATCACAGCTACATTTGTATGCCATCAATAGTTTGGTCAGTATCATATGCAGCTTGTAAATAGATCTACAAACACACAAGTTAAAAATAGTAAATTTTTCTGCTGTCACAAAAGATGTGAAAGCACACACTAAACTATAGTGACGAATTGTTTTGCCAATGTGCGTTTGTTCACCAAGGTCTTGGTTATGTAAGGGTGTGAAAATAGTTTAGCACATCTGAGATCTAAATAGCTAAAAACCTGTTTTTATCAGAACTGGTCACATTTATTTCAGGCTGTGGGAGGGCTAAATGCTAAATACCTGAATATTCATTTTGGCTCTTTGTTACGTTGCAACACGCGGAATGTTTGGCGTCACAACACGCGATATTCATAGGCTATATTTTCATGAGTATTTGAAAACAAGCGAAATAAAATTAATATCAGCATAGACTGTTGCTGGCAGATTGCAAGCGTAAACACAGACAAGATGTAAAAAAAAAAAAACAAAGCGAAATAAAATCAATAGCATAGACTGTTGCTGGCAGATTGCAAGCGTAAACACAGACATACGATATATTTTATAACATTTTACGCTGTTTGAAAAGTATTTTGTGTGCCTATTGCAATTTGTTACATTGCGACATGCGGAATATGTAGTCACAAGACGCGGAATTCATATATTTTCACGAGTATTTGAAAATATACTGCGTGAATATACTGTTTCTGGCAGATTGCAAGCGTAAACACAGACATACGATATATTTTATAACATTTTAGGCTGTTTGAAAAGTATTTTCTGTGCCTATTGCAATTTGTTACATTGCGACATGCGGAATATGTAGTCACAAGACGCGGATATATATATTTTCACGAGTATTTGAAAACAAGCGAAATAAAATAAATATCAGCATAGACTGTCCTCTTCAGTTTGTGTTGTTTATGCCGGCGTTTTTCACACATGGCCCGACGCACCTCCCGAAATTAGCACCTCGTTAACATGTCAATAGAAGGGGGACGTTACTAAAAGGTAAAAAACAGAGTAAAAAGCAAGGTTTACTTTTGGTCTAATTAAGCTAATTTTAAAATCCCATTTGATTTGCCAGTGCTCAAATCGGAAAGTCGCGATTCTAAGGTTTCTGTCAATGTTTTTGCCGCGTGTGTATGATAAAATATCGCGAAGTTAGAAATAGTAATATACTTGTATTGCTGCTTGGATCGGCGCCGATCCAGCCGACCTCAGGGGGTTAAAGGCTGTCTCAGGAACATTTTTTTTTTTTTTCAACAATCATACATAGTACAAAGCAAGAGACACTGACAACTGTTAAAGATTTGAAAAAGGATTTTTTATCTTTAATTTCAATGTAAAACAATTTGTAATTGTAAAATTTGTAAAACAATGTAACTGTCATGCAACTGTTCAAGTAAACGCAGCAATGTAACTTAAGAATAATACTTAACACTTAAATTCAATGGCATTTCATTTTTCTTAGTAAAACACTGTAGGAGCTATTTCATGAGTTTGATTATTTGATTATTATTATTTGTTATTTTTCATTTATTTTTGTAGACACTTATTCATTATGGCACTTTTTGTAGACTTTTTTTTTTGTTTGTTTTGACAAATAGCCACTACAAACACTTCAAACTGAAAAGTAAAAACAACAAATGTTTGATTTGTACATTAAAAAGAGCTGATTTTTCTGAGTGAGTAACATTGTCAGTGTTTAAGTAACTATTTGTGTAACCAACTTATTTATCACAAGTAAATGTAAAGTGAATGTTCAAGTAACTTTGTGTACTTATGTATCACAAGTCTGTTAATGAATGAATGAAGGAAGCATTGAAACAAACAATTGAAACAAAGGGTAAACCTTTCAGATTACAGTTATCTGCTCCACTACCATAAGAAATCGCCCTCAGCATAATCTGACCCATTGCTCAACAAAAACATCTAGGCCTTTTGCAAATGAGTGTAACCCTATTTTAATGAATCTTTCAATTTTTCCTTTTTACTGATCTGCTTCACTGTTATATTCTGAGTATCTGTTCTGTTGTTTTTGTACTTTGTTTATTTTTCATCAGTCATAATTCATTATTCTTTATTCAGTATTCCATTTTCATCGTTCTGTCACGTTCTGTTCCCTGTCTGTCTTGGTTCCTGTTATTTCGAGATCCACTCCTTGTCTTGTCATGCACTTCGGGAAGTTCTACATTTCGGGTTTTCTCCGTCTTCGCTTATTATCTTGTTTTCTTCCTTCTTACTTTCTAGATTGCACTTTGTATATATTAGTTAGATGTATATAGTACTAACCAACTAATCTACTAACGTTAGGGATTTAGATTAAGTTACTAACACTACTAATCACTAATTATCTCACGCTTCTGACTATCGCTGTCATTCTCTCTAATTATCGTATCCCTGTTAGCTTTTCACTTTTCCTTTCATTCGCACGCAGCTTCTCTCTTTGCGTTCCTCCCCTTCTAGCTATGCACGTGTCTGCCTGATCTCCCAGGTCGTTTATTGTCTATATGTTTGTATGTTTCCCAGTCCGTGTCTTGCGTTGCCCCTCGTTATTGGATTAACGATTCCCAATGTTTACACCTGTGTTCCTACCTCTCTCTCCTCCCAGTCACACCTGATTCCTATTGTATTACCCTTTCCGTTTGGTATATCTGTTCCGTGTTTATGTTCCTTCCCCGTCAGAATGTTGATCCTTATTCCCTGAGCCTATTATTCTGAAGCCAGTGTTTATTGAATTTTCCGAGACATCCCATCTGTTTACTACTCTGAGCCTGCCTGTCGATTCTGTTTGTTTGCCTATCTGCCTACCTGTTTTTGACTTTTTGGACTGCCTTTTTGTGACTACTCTCTGCATATTGATTCTGTACCTTCGCTACATCTGATTCCTGGTTTTGACTCCTGCTTCCCTATAAACTACTCTTTTGTCTTATCCTGATCTGCGTCTGGGTCCTTATCCTGATCGTCACATTCACTACTAAATCACAATACCTTGCTCTCTTTTGCTCAAGAAACTCAACCCTAGCTTGTGGACCTTCGTTCTTCCTGGCCCTGAACTGTCTCTGGCTCTCTTTATTAGACAGTGGCATCTGGAAGTACAGAACTGACTTTCAAACATCAAAAACTATACTAAAACTTTATTAAAACCTTAAATATTCAATTATAGCATTATTATTTGTTCATTATTTGGACAATAACCTCACAAAAATCTATTATAATGACCTGTGTTGCTATCATTGAGTCATATGAATTCAAGATAAATAACAACAAAAAATGCTATAAAATATCAAAAATACATAATTATGTTATTAATATAATATAACAATATCAACTCAATACCTAAAAAGCTACAGATACTAATAAAAAACTATATTCATTAACATGTCCATTCTGGATAACAGAGGACATGTCCTGGGTAACAGAAGATCTTTGTTATCCAGGGAGGACATATTGTTATCCAGGGAGGACAAAAAACCTATTTTCCCTTTATAATCAGGCACTAACTTGGCCTACTGTGGAAAACTATAACTTAACCTTCAACACATCAATGTCATATTTCACGTGAAATAGGCAGTTTAAATATAAAAACATCATAAATGTTTTCTTAGCGCTATCCAGAAAGACGCATGATTTTGCTACATAATGCACCAGTGACCGAAAAGGTAAAAATATCAACATTTTAAGAGAGACTTACTGACCTTTCCATATGTTTTGGGGGTCCTTCAGAATCTTCTTTATGATGCAATATCCTGTCACATGACTATCCAAATGCATTATGGGTAATAAATAGCCACTGGGTGTCTGTTGCCCAGGAAGGACATTATGGAAATCCAAATATGGAGACAAAAGTCTTTCTTGCGTAAAAATGTAAATAAGCTTAGTATTGTTACTATATTTGTAGGTATCATTGCAAACATCAACACAATTATGCTCAAGTAGATAATTATTGCTTTTATTATTTTTTTGACATTATTTATTTTTTTTTTTGACATTTTTTGGCATATTTTTGTACATTTTCATTTTTACAATGATTTTAAGTAAAGAGGGGACATTAACATAATGTAGGTTTTAAAAGGATTATAAATATGTTTGGACACCAGAATTACATTGTTGTATTACTGCACTGATCTTGTGCGCTAACTATGATTGTTCTTACCATGTATTAATGCACATCTTGTAAGTCACTCTGGATAAGAGCATCTGCTAAATGCTTAAAATATAAAAATGTAATGTATATACACCTAGCTAATATGTACAGAGTGTTAGAAAGAAAGAAGGAAGTAAACGAGATAGGAAAATAAGGCAGAAAACCTGTAAAGTCAAAATCACCTGAATAGAGTGGATTATCAAGGAACACAGACAGACGGGGAAACAGACGTGAATGAAACGTAATGATGAGAAAATAATAAAATACAAAAACAAACAGAACAAACGTGGCAAAACATAAAAATGTTATGGTAAACTGACACATCCCACTGCATATAATATACAATGTATAATGTCATGCAATCTTCAAAGGCCTTGAAGGCCTTCATATGGCAACGAAAAGGCTGACTCTGTTACGTCTCGTGTTTGTGTTCCCCGCAAATAGATGATTTGGTTCATTTCATGTTTTCCTGGTCGTCCGGTCCGCTTACCTGTTTCCAGTCTCGTCATTGTATTATCGTTTTCACCTGTTCCTCGTGTGATTGATGTTAATTCCTGATTGTTTCTCGTTATGTCTGATGTATATAAGCTGTGCGTTTGCCCATGTTCGTTGCCAGATTGTCTTGTGCTTTGCTTATGCTTCTACAACTTTCCAGTGTTTTCGTCATTTACCCGTGTTTGTTTCTTCGTGTTCATGCTTCCGTGTCCATTTGTGTCTCAGTCTCGTTCCCGATCCACCTGCTCGTGCTCCTTGTGGTTCCAACCCCGCTCCTCTCTGTGTTCCCCAGACTGATTTCCTGATACCGACCTCCGCCTGCCCATTGACCACGTCTTGCCTGCCTGTGACACAGCCGGAGCCTGAAACGAACTTTGCCTGTCCCTGACTACTCTCTGGATTCCTGTATTGCCCTGATTGCTCCCATTTGACCATTGCCTATTGTTTTCGCAATAAAGAACATTATTGCATTCCTGGATCCGCGCCTGGTTTTCCGACACTGTACCTGACAGACTCAAGATACTCAGAATACATTCTGTTCTCTATCTAAGCAGGGGTGTCAAACTCATTCCATCAAGGGCTGAGTGTATGCAGGTTTCTGTTGCAACCAATGCATTACACCAGGTGATTTCAATTAGGTTCCCTCCTTAGTTGAAGAAGTGAGCTAATTAGTGAAATCATCTGGTGTAGTGCATTGGTTGCAACAAAAACTTGCATACACTCGATGGAATGAGTTTGACACCTGTGATCTAAAGCCATCTATGCCCCATGGATAACCCAGTGTTTAAAGTAAGGGTCTGGTCAGTTCCTTTTTAGAAATCAAACACTCTCTGAAATCTCACCATGGTCTTTCTTTGTTCAAGGATAAAACAAAGAAAGACCATGGTGAGATTTCGGAGAGTGTTTGATTTCTAAAAAGGAACTGACCAGACCCTATAAAATAGTTTGTTTATTATAAACCTTGAAGGGATTTTTCTCAGCCCGCATAATGTAGCATCTCCATGATGTGCTAGTCAAGCTGAATGGGGAATTTTCATCATGAATTTAATATGATATCAAGAGGGTTTTGTTCAGTTTTTTTCCCCTCCAACATATTTCTAAGAAAGCAATTTAGCTGTCATTGGAGTGATTTTACCTCCAGTGAAAAACTTCAATACGTAGTATAAAGCAAAGTGAGAGAAAGGCCATGGTCCTTGGAGAATGGCCCCAAGTAAGAGGAAAATACACTGTAGTCACAGACATGCTTTGGATCAAGGAAGGGCAACTGCTAGACAGCAGGCCTGCTTGGCAACCAGGCCAGGAGGTTGCATTTCCTCAGATCGTAGACCATAGTGTTGACAAAAAGAAGAGAACCAGGGATCATCGAGTATTGACTATACAGTGAATGTGTACGTGCTATCCACCAAAGGAGAAATAGAGGCCAAACACCCCCTATATAACCTGCTTTATCATTCCACAGGCTGACCAAGTCTCCAAAGAGCTGAAACCCATTTGTTATCTGTTTATTTTATTTGACTTGTGGATATACCAGTCCAATAGGCATTTTAATACAACAGAGAGCTTTGGAATATTTATTATTTTATTTATTATTTCTTTATTTGCTTCTAAAAGTACATTCCAAAAACTTTTGTGTATTTGCCTGCATTATATTATTAGTAGTGCTCCTATTTGTCATTTTTACAAGGGTACTGTTATTAATTTGATTTTCTTTGAAGTCATTATGGAAAATTTTTGCAATACTGCAGAGAAGTTGCCGTATTTTAGACACTATCTGTTACATTTAGACTAAGTACATTTGCAAACATAAATCAGTTCATTACAATTAGTTCAACTGGAAGCAACAAATTAGATCAATTAAACTAACAATTGACAAACTTGACAATTATACTGTTGCTCATGTTATAGTTGTTTATGGATATGAGTAAACAGGTGATTTAGGTGATGTCACCCATGTAACCAAAGGACACATCACAAAGAGACACAGTTTTTAGAAGGTGTGGCCTCTTAGATCAAAATATGAGAGTAGAATTATGATTGATCAGTACACATCAAACTCACTTGTATAACTTGTTTTATCCATATCAATACAATGAACATGACAACCTCGGATCCTTTCCAGGAGTAATGATGTGATGGGCAGTGATGGGGCCGAGTGATGGGGAGTGTGAATGCATGGTGCCACTTGAGATTACCTAACTTTTCTACCAAGCATGACCCTCTTACCCCACTAACATTGCAGCACAATAACAAACTGAGCTGTGGTCAGTTCAATTCAAATTCAAAACCACACTCAAACCACATCATTAGCTGTAAGCCTCTGTTGTTTCACCTTTTCACACAACAAAACAACACACGCTGGATGAAGAGCGAAATCCAAGTTTGAGATGGAAGTACTTGGGTGATAGCAATTAAAATTCTTCAGCCGCCAGAGACAGTACGAGACTGTAACTCATCCTAATCCAATTACAGGTCTGTGCTGCGTTCCAAGGTCGATACACGTCCACAGAGAGCATGCGGATACTTCTGGCTGCATGGGAGAGCCTTCTCATTTGTCCCCTAATTACAGAAACTAAACTGCAGACGCTACCCCCCCACCATACATTGTCTTCCGTTTTGAAAGCACGATTATCTGAGCATGGCATTGATTGGACACTCCGCTGCTCCCATAAAGGAATGAAGCAGCTCCTTAGCCATTCTGCAGGGCAATATGGGCTCATTGTGCAAAGTGGGTACGAGTGCCATTGTAATTAGCATAGAAATTAAAAGGGAAATTCAATGAAGAGTGAGGAGCCCTGCCTTTTATGAGCATACGAGAAATGCATCATAACTGACAGGGCACACAATGGATAATGAAGATGTTATTCGGTGCAGACAGCTGGTATTCATGAAATGCAAATCTCTGAAATCCTCCTATGAAAGCTGTGCGAATCGGTCGATGCTAATTTCCATCAATATTTACTAACCTTTTTTACGACTGAAATCAGACACGTCACAAAACATTTGACAAACACCTCAGCATTTACTAGCTAGATCAACACATGGGAGTGGAATTCTGGTTGATCAGTATACTTCAGTTATACTAGCACCCATGGCTAGATAAAAGTTTTTAAAAACATCAATACAAAAAAGGTGAGAAACTTGAACCGCCACATGGTATATGCATGCAAAGTTGTAATTATATATTGTGGCAGAACCAGGGGAGCAGTCTACCTGCACATTGTTTCCACTTCCTGGCTGACTGGAGCCCTTCCATTTTGTTCAGCCAAAGGCAGCACACGCCTCATTAACACGGCCTAAAAACCCCACTTGTGCTAATTTCAGGGTAAATTACTATTCAGTGGTAAACCATGGAGGGAGAGTGGTGTGAATTGAGTGAGTGACCTTTTGTTTATGACCTATACTTTGTGTGAGAACCCCCACTATGTTGGAATTATGCTTTTAAAGACCTGGAATTCAATTCAGCTTGCTTCTTTGGACCGATAAACAGCCTAGTTTGGCAGTAATAGGGAGGGCAGCCACCAGTGTGAAGGTAGGTACTGCATAGGAGCTAGGGTTTTATTTTTGTTTTCAGTGTTTGTTTTGGACCCCCATATCCCCAAATCCTCAAAAAAGTATTGTAATTCTTCTGTATTGGCTGGTTATGGGTCTCATATTGTATTGCACAAACAGGCATTTTCATCTCACCCCAGGTCCTGGTCCTGATCCTGTCACAAATGCATAATATTATATTCACAAATCTGATTATAGGGATCTAGTGTTGATAGTCTAATTTACAGAGAATGCTACTAGGTTCCTTTTGAGACTGTATGGAAAACTCTAAGATGATTTCAAGAAATGTAGGCTGCAAACTCATCTCTGGATTTTTGTTGTTGGATACCGTCTCTTTTTATGACGCTCTATTCATGTGATATGAGAACAATCCGCATCAGCATTGACCCACACCTCAGCATGCTGGAAACTTGTATGCATCCTCTCTTTTACTTGTCTTCAGCTGTGTACTACATTTTAAATTGAAGGAGCCTGAAGGAGGCTCTCCCGTCTCCTGCAGAACCACGCTGTTTCATGCTGTCAGAACAGTGAAGAAAAGAATAAAAATGTCTTCTCCCTAAATCCAGTAGCCTTAACGGTCAAATGCCCTTGTTTAAAGTTCAGCACTCTGAATATTGAACACAATTGGTATTATGTGTTAAAACCTCTCACTTATCCTACATGTAAAAATATTTATTTGATTTAATGTAATAATTACTACAAAGGATAACAGTTATTACATTAAATTCATGTTATTACAGTTATTACATTAAATTAATATTTGTTGATATGCAGAGCAATCTGGTGGACTAATCTTCATTAAAATATACTACTCACAATTCAATTAATGAATTAATAATTAATTAAGAGCTGGTTTATTAAGTCACAACACTTAGACAAAGACAAAATATTCAATGTCCAATCTACAGACATAGGTTCAACTACCATAACTAAATCATAGACATAACAATCACAAAAGAGATTAAATGGAAGGAAATGATACTAAACCATGTACTTGTCTCTCCAAATGCAAGCACACACAGCCGTGTGAGTGAGTGAGTGTGAATCACCCTTGAATGACTAGACTCCTCTGAACTCAAATAAAAACGTAATTCAAGCCATCAACAGGTCACACTTTAAGGGTTTGAAGGAGGGGGGGTTGGCTCCCTCCTTCCTTAGCCCATGCATGATTAATTAACAATTTGTTGGAAGGCTCAGTGTAAGCCAGGTTCAGACCCCTTTTTATATTTTTGGCACTTACTACCACAAGATATCTTTTCAAGGTCATAATTTACTGTATATGATCCTCTCATGGTTAGAATCGTGGTGACACCAAACATTGATAAGGCCTGGGGAAGGCACCTTAGTTTATACAGAGATGTTGATTGAGCTGATATTTGGGGAGACATAATATTCTCAGGTAAAGAATACTGCTAGCATGTGACACAGACAATCATACCATGTTGACCTTATTGCTTATTTTTGGTGACCCATAATTATTTTCTCTCCACCCATAATTTCCAGCTCATAGGTAGAACCCCAAAATTGTGGTGTGTGACATAGGGTAGTAAGATTGGTGTGCTGATCTAATATGGACTGCGTTGGTTGCTAGAGTAATAAAACCTGTCAATGATGGCACCATGCTTGTTTATGAGCATTTAGGCTAGGCTGGGCCACGTACTGTTTGCCTGTGCAGGATGACAAAATGCACCTCCCAGACACCGCAGAACATTATTTTCATTTTAGGACGATACCTTAGGACAGCAACCAACTAACTTATAAATATGCTAACACTATCAAATCTAATCTAATCCAATGTTAACCTACTGTATGCATTTATTTGAAACTGTGCATATATTTTATAATTTGGCTCACTTCCTTGCTAGAATTTCATACATTTGGCATGAGAATTAAATGGCACTGTTGTGATATGCAGCAAGGTTGAATCCACTTCTATGGAACATAACTTATGTCATATCCATGTGTTGTGTTGTCTTTCCTTTTAATGTAAAGTGTGACCAAAACCCCCTCAGGATCCCAGAAGTAATTTATTCAGAATCCTGGCCACAAACAACTCCTAACAGAAATGCAACTAAAATACATTACATCTATAGTCCAGCTTAGCCCAGCTTCAGTTTGGTCCCACATCTAATTATTAACTCCTAAAGAGTGGTAGAAACAGATATAGGATAGTGTGTAGTAAGTACCCACCACAAGCCCACTCTGTTTTGTCTCATAATGAAGTCCCCAGGTGACTCAGCACAGTGAATATGTGCAATTTCCTGGCAAATGAGAGGAATTAGAGCTTGAGATGCCAATCTGTGCCTGATTTATATTTTAGAGCTTGTAGAGAATACACACAGATGCACGGAACGAGAGACAGAGAGACAAAAGGAAAGAGGGAGTGTCAAATCGACAATGAACAGATCTATTAAATACTGCATTGGACCTGCTGTACAATGCATCCAAGGTCTTTTGAGAGAGAGTTTGCTATGTAGCACAAGACACAGACAGCTGTGTTCCTGCCTTATTTGTTTTTACTTGTCACATGTGAGGGAAAGTACTGTGCTACTGTGGAACATCAGGACTGGTACTGGTCGTGTGCACACTCTCTGGTCAAACAGTATCTCATTATTTAACACCTTACATAATTTGATTGACAAGTAACACTTTCTTGGGACCGTCAGTTGCTTGGAAACTAAATCAAAGCAAGGAAGGCAAGGCAGAGAGATTTTTTTTAAAGGACAGAGTAAAGGCTCTTAAGGGCAGTAATCGGTGAGGCTTAAATATTTCCTCTAGGCTCAAAATGAGGGGCCCTGATATTACCTATGAGGCTCTGCAGCTGTGAAGCAATTCACATGATTGAACTGTGTTTAATCAGACACACCTGTGCAAAATTCACTCTGCCGGTGATCTAGCTAGCATATAGGCAGGAGTCTGAGTGCTCATCCTAATTAATATGGTTTAAAATGTAATTTATCTGCTTAAACAGGAGGATAGTTGTGATAACCTGTTGGGTGTAATTACATGGTTGAATTCCAAGCAGTGTTCCTTGGGGGTTCATTTTTCAGCGGAAATGTGGGGCGAGGTTAAACTGGTTGAATCAAAACAAGGATTTGAGGACGCAGATGGATAAGCATCTGGCTGGGATGTAAGCCTATAGACCAGCCCTTTCGGTCCTGGAGGGCCAGTGTGTATACAGGCTTTTGTTTCTACCAATTAACCTGGCTCAATTAGCTAATTAGCTGCACGCGTTAATGCCGGTTAACTCTCAGATTAGATTACAGTAAACATTTCAAGAACAGTCTTCAACTGTCATTCATGAGTTTAATAGAAAACTTGGCTAAAATGTGAGATAATGTAAATGATTGGGGTTAATTAAATCATTAAGAACAGAAGTTGGCACGAAATCCATAAACAGACACGGCCCTCTTTGCCCACCCCTGCTATAGACCCTGCAGGACCCTGGACTAGGACTGTGCTGCAATCAGGGGTTACATTGGGATTTTGGCAAAGTGGCATGTGTGTATGTGAAATAACTTATTGATTTTGGTATAAAGCTTGTAGCAGAAAGGAATAAGGTCAATGCAGCATCTGCATTCTACCAAGTAGTCTATATGGTGACAGTTCTGGTACTTCAATTCTGGTAAACAATCTATTGAGCCATAGCCCTGGGGTTATGTGACATGTTCCAATGCCAGTATGCCAATATTGAAATATTCAGCACTGTGACAATCTGTGTCCCCTGCCTAACAGCCAGGGCTTGGCTTGCAGGCAGGCTCTGTGACCCCTTTGAATACTGAGGGTTGTGGGTGTAGACCACTTTTCAGCTGTCAATGGGGATATGGAGCTGCTGCCCACTGTATTCCTGATTAGGGATTAGGCCTGTCCAACACTGTATGTGTCCAAAATTACTGTATATATATGTAGTGCTCTGTGACAATTCCATTATGTAATTGTCAGGAAAGGTGTCGGAAAACCAAGCGCGGACCCAGGAATGCAATAATGTTCTTTATAGGGGCTGGCGGATGGCCCAAGTGCAATGTTCGTTTCTATCAGCCCGATCGGAGGCGGCATTTGGCTGTCGCCTCCGGGGGAGGGGGAGGGAAAGTCCGCCGAGGAGAAGGTTAATGGAGTCCGTGGAAGATCTCCGTCTCGAAAGAAGGCGGGGAAATAGGTGGAATCAAATCTCGTTCCCGGAGGACAATCAGGGTGAGGGTGGGGAATTGAAAATAAAATAGAGGGTATAATTGGCTACTAAATTGGGAGAAAAACGGGGGAAAAATCTGAAATAAATTTAAAAAAATAATAATAATAATGTTCTTTATTACGAAAACAATAGGCAATGGTCAAACGGGAGCAATCAGGGCAATACAAGAATCCAGAGAGTAGTCAGGGACAGGCGAAGTTCGTTTCAGGCTCTGGCTGTGTCACAGGCAGGCAAGACGTGGTCAATGGGCAGGCGGAGGTTGGTATCAGAAAATCAGTCTGGGGAACACAGAGAGGAGCGGGGCTGGAACCACGAGGAGCACGAACAGGTGGATCGGGAACGAGACTGAGACACACGGGGGAACGAAACGAACGAAACGAACGAAAGTTGTGGAAGCATAAGCAAAGCTCAAGACAATCTGGCAACGGACATGGGAAAACGCACAGCTTATATACATTACACATAACGAGAAACAATCAGGAATTAACACGAATGCAGCTAACTACAATCAGACACATGAGGAAGAAGTGAAAACGATGACGAGACAATCTGGTAATGAGCATGGGAAAACGCACAGCTAAATACATCAGATATAACGAGAAACAATCAGGAATTAACACGAATGCAGCTAACTGCAATCAGACACATGAGGAACAGGTGAAAACGATAATACAAGGACGAGACTGGAAACAGGTAAGCGAAAGTGAAAACACGGACCGGACAAACAGGAAAACATGGAATAAACTGAAAACACCTAATTACGGGGAACACGAACATGAGACGTGACAGTAATTATGTACACTACCGTTCAAAAGTTTGGGGTCACCTGCTGGAAACTATTTTTATCTCATAATTGACAATGCTTTACACCGTATACATTTCTGTAAATACTTTAAAATGACAAAAAAACACATGTAACAATGAACAAAATGAACATCAAAGAAATGTTCAAGAAAATTATATTGAAAATTGAATCTTGGATTCCTCAAAATAGTCACCCTTTGGCGTGAGAATAGCCTCATAAACAGTGGCCATTTGGTTAATAAGTTTTAGCAGGAAATCACCTGACATGTTTTCCCAGCTATCCTGCAGCAATTCCCAGAGAAACTTGTGGGTTGCTTTGCTTTGACTCTTCCTTTCCAGTTTGTCCCATACAAGTTCTATGGGATTGAGGTCTGGACACTGGGCAGGCCAGATTGAGGTCTGGACACTGGGCAGGCCAGGTCTTTAGTTTGAGTTGTTGTTCACATTCCTCCTTCACCAGATAGTTCTTGCACAACTTCAAGGTGTGTTTCGGGTCGTTATCTTGCTGAGTGCCCGATTAGCCATAGTCCAGATGGAAGGTGACCCCAAACTTTTGAACGGTAGTGTACATGCTATTAAAAAGGGCTATAACAAATTAAAAAAAACATTTCATTGAATTACTATTTGTTCATGTTATCATACGTATGGCTCTTTGTGATCTGTACTCATCATGACATTTACAAAAAGTATCCTTCCTTCATTCCTTCCCTTCTTACACTGAGGCACCAACTTTTACGTCATTCTTTCGATTTCTTGTTTGAAGCAAGGCATTGTGGGACTTGCAGTCACGTATAGCTGAAATCACATCTGCACAGGATGCCTTTGTCATATCCTTAGCCATATGAGGCGAACAAGTATGGAACTTATTTTAAGGCAGCCAAGGTGTCTGCTATCACATTCTCGAACATGCCAGAGAGGTTAATAAAACTGTACCAGATGATTGTATAGAAACACAGTTATTTTCATTGGGAGGGGAAAAGTGAGCCTGAATCTATATAGATTCAACTCATTAACATTTATTGTTGGACATTTGAACATATTATATATATATATATGCGTATGTGTGTGCATTTCTGTAAATCTGAGTTGCATTGAGAATTGCTATTAAGTTATTTCATTCATTTTCATGACAATTTCAAATTTCCTTTAGAATGGCTTTGTAAATATTTGATTTCTCATACCCACCCTACCCACTTCCCGGTTGTAATCCAGTTTGGAGAACACACATAACTGCTGCCAAGTGTCCTTGACGCAATTACTCTCACTGCTGAAACGTTTATGCCGTGTGCTTATGTTCTGGTTGGTTGTCCCCTCCTCCGCCCACCCACCCAAATTTAATTCTCTCGCACAAAGAACCTTTTAATTATTTCGATGGGCGTTTGGAGTGTCTGCAGGCGAGAAGCCTGTGTGGGTGCGAAAAGCTGCAGAGTGAGCGCATGGAGGCCCGGAGAACCTACTGCTCTTGTTTCAGCCTTATTTCAGCCTGAATTACCTTCAGTGAGAATGTGGGGGGAAACAGATGACTTCCCTGACCAGGGTCAGAGAAAAGTGGCTTTGGCTCACTGGAGGCTAATCAGGCTATAGTGACATTTCAGTAATAGGTCTGCCACATGTGTGACACTGATATTGACGTGGAGGTATTGAGAGGAAATCCATTTTAATTATCATCATTCATCAGGAGTGGATCTCGGTGGTAGGTGGAAAGCGGTTAGTACATAGAGGATTAGAATTGTATGCATCATGTTTCTAGGGAGACTGCAATTCAGGAGTATGTGCATTACAGGTGGACTCAAATATTGGGAGATTAACTATTATTACACGTAAACATGTGCTGATGAACTGCAAAAACTGATAAAACAAAATGGTAACAAATTATCGGTTCGCTTAACAAAATAATCAAAGGATATGGAAAGAATACCAAGCATGTATACAGCAAATTGGTAGAGTATGATCCATCTACTTAGTTTGTACTTGGTACATCCAGCCATCTCTTTCCTTTGGTTTGATTTTTAGTTACATTTTTCTAGGTGACTTTGTGAATAATTTCAGGTAAATAGTTTCTACAGTATTTAATCTCCTAGCCCACATGTATTTGTACTTGAAATATTTGCTGATTACTCATTAAGACCATTTTCCTACCACATAGACCAAAGTGTACACAAAATACAGTTCCAAATGTACGATGTCATACTAAAGCTATATAAATTGAGAGGGAAGAATAGCAATGTCGAGATCTACAGGTGACAAGTTTGTTTGCTAGTTTCAACCCCATATGTCCTGCACAGCATCTATAAAGGGAAGTTACAGTTTGTGAGATTTTTCCCTTTTTTCCCATGAAAAATCGTGAAATCTGATTCGTTCTTGTGTGATTTAGCCAGCATTGAGTTGGCTGTTAAGTGAGTTTACTGGCTAGCACTAATAGGGATCACCAGAAGTTGGGAATCCGAGTGTCAACCTGGTCAGGCTCATACAGGCTCCATACTGTAAGGTTATGAGCCAATTCAGGCTACAATTTCTTTCATTTTTTCTAATATGTCGTATACTTTCATTGTATATATTGTGGCAGCCCAAGGGGCTGCACAAGGAAATGGCTGCCGGGTCCTTCAACAAATGGGAGCCGAAAACACTACATTTCCCAGCAGGCCACAGTAACACCTGAACGGAGTAAAGGCAATGGGACTAACGAACAGCTGAAGGCCATTTCAAGGCCTATTTAAAGGGCTGAATCCCATCACACTTGAAAAGGAGTAGGAACGTGTTTGGAAAGGAGTTGGTGAGTGTGTTGAAGGAGAGTGAGAAACCATGACGTCGTTTGACTAGCTGGGATTTAGAGAGAGAGTGAAAGTGTTTTTGGAGTATTTTTTGTGTATGAAATTGGATTGTTTTGAGGACCCTCCCTTTGGATTGACTACGGACTGGATAACGGAATTGACCTGGATAACGGAACTGGATTTTGGACACTGACAACAAGATAAAGATTGCAGACTTTGTTTGTATTCCCCCGAATACCCTGCCCTTTGTTTTGTGTAGTGTTTGTCAATAAGATTATTAGTTTAATAAATTATCATTTTGTTTTGAATACTGCCTCCTCTGTGTTCTTTAACTTGCCTACGCCCTCTGCAAGGTCCGTGAGTGTCGCCCAACCCCTGGGGACACCACAATATATAGATATACATATGTGTGCACAGTAGGTATGCAGAGGTGAATTACAACAATGGACTGTGTTATTGTGCTTCCAGTATTTCACTTTTTTATTGAGGTTTTATTGAGGGTCTTACTATAATATCCATCTCATCTCATCTCTCATCTCATTGTCTAAGCTGCTTATTCCTGGTCAGGGTCGGGGGGCTGGAGCCTATCCCAGCATGCATAGGGGCGGGAGGCAGGAATAAACCCTGGACAGGTCGCCAATCCATCGCAGATAATATCCATCCAATAATGGCTAATAAGAACTAAAGAACAATCCCTCACTTCATCAATATTGAAGCCCAACTCTACCTCAGCTGCTTTATTATCATTCCAAGTCTGACAGTTTGGCTTCATCATATTTTTCATCTACACAGTCAATGAAACCGGGCATTTCCTCAAACAAATTTATACCTTTATTATTGATACCACTGTCACAACGACAGGAAACTGTGCACCTAAATCAGAGGAGAGCATTGCATCCTTCAACGGCAAACACAAGCTCGATTTTAACAATGTGGTCTAGTAAGTGCAAGCACATTTTATTAGCTGCTACTAATGGAAAATGTCCTCTCCGACTGGTGGCCCAGCATGATCACAGCTGAACTGAGATTCACAAAACTAGATTAATGACTGGAACATGAATGCTAGAGGGAGCAAAACACACACACACACACACCCAATGGTGGTAGCACATAAATGTTGTATTTTCTCCTGACTGAAAAAATTAAATAATAAAACCTTTGGCTGGCAGGTTTCATGATTTATTTAGTTGTCTTCAATATGACCCTGATCATTGCTCCCAAAACTCCAAATAAAGTCTGTGCCTTTGTTGGATGTGATGGAATGAATACTGAACGACATTCAGACCTTGAATGACATTTTTCATATTCATTTTATTTTCATTTAGTTTTTCATTAACATTGATGCACCTGATAAAAAAGCAATATTTGTATTCCCTTCATTTATTTGTGACCCAGGACAGTAAAATGAGTCAGATGTAATGCATACGCATTTCTCAGCGTAACATGTTAACAATCACAATGGAAAAAGCAAAAAAACTCTCACCGTCCATTTTATTGTACAACTGTCCAATGGCAGATGTTAACAATCACAATGGTAAAAAAGCAAAAAACTGAATGGGAACTCAGCCAGGAGTCCATTTTATTGTACAACTGATTCCAATGGCAGATGTCCAATCAATTTGCAGGTTAACATCCCAAAGACCAACACAAACACAGACACAAAATCTTCACCCTCTGGCTTTCGGGTAAAAACAACCGAAAATAACAAGTTAAAATAACCAAACTTGATTGGTCCAGTGGTTCAACATCCCCGCTGGCCACGGAGGGGTTATAGTGTCGGCTCTGGCCGGGAGTATAAGAGTGCCCTTGTAGGACCGACGTGGCGTTACTGCGTATAAGAGTGGCCCTGTAGTACCGGAGTACGGTTGACGGCTTAGCGAGTGACGTCTCAGAAGAGGCGCCACTTCGCGTCGTCACTACCGGTCGCAGGACTACGGCAGTGAACTCACATTACTAGGGGGGATTGATGTAAAATAGCGGGTCTAATTGGCTACCAAATTGGGAGAAAATGGGATAAAATCAGAAACAAATGTAAAAAAATAAAAAAAAAAAAAAAATAAATAAAAACTTACGGGACACCGCGCCTCTTCCTCCAGAGTTCCCCTGGAACCTCCTCAGGCACACACACATATCCAGCGACCGTTCAAGTGCTTCCCACCCATTCATACTGAGACACTCGAACCTTTCAGTTCGAGTTCTCTTACTCATTCATCCAGAGACACTCGCCACTCCCAGGGTGTGAGAGTTCTGGCAACTGGCTCTCAAGACACTCCACTCTTCCGGTGAGTTCTTGGGCTTGCTCAGACACTCTCCACTGTCGAGTGCGAGCTCTTTTTACTAAAACCGAGGGCGAGAGGCGGACCCTCTTCCAGGGCACCCTCCCGCTCCTCCATAATCACACCGAGGGAGAGAGGCGGACACCTAAAGCACCTCTTCCTCACTCACACAGGAAGCACTCTACTCAGTCACTTTCGACAAACGCACACAAAACTCCACAAACATTAAACATCAAACATCAAACATCAAACATCAAACATCAAACATCAAACATTCAACATTCAACATTCAACATCAAACTTGCACGCGCACTCACACACACATCAAGACAAGACTGACTGATTCCCCACTCGCCCCACCTGTGCCCCACCTGGCTCAGGTGGGACTCGTGAGGCAATCACCCAATCACAATCACAACTCACATTCTCACCCAGACACCCAATCAGCCAATTGACTTCTATATCAATTGACTGATTGACACCAATTAAATAATTAAATAATAATTAAACCAATTAAGGCCTTTGGAGCTCCCTTCCGGGCGACAGTTCACTCTCACACCCTGGGAGAGTGCCAAACCTGCCCCCGGAAAGTCTCACTGCTCCAAAGGCCTCTACCACATGGAACAAGACAGGCAACCATGCCACTCCCATGTGGCCGAGACCGACGTCCTCCACAAAGACATTTACAGTTATGGTACTGCCCAGCTTGCAAGCACAATATATGAAATTGATGGGTTTTGAATTCAATAAACAGCAAATCATTTCCAATTAATTTTCTGTTTTGCATAAATTGGTGCCACTTGTACTTTCCATACCATGCATGCTATTGTACTCCCCACAGATCTTGACCCATAGTTCTTACTTAATTTGGTTTGAGTAACAAGACAAAGCACATCCCCTGAAATAAATCAGATATGTACCATGAAGGGAAATATTTAAAATCATAGCAAAAACCAAATAAGAGCAGGGAAAAAACAATAACAAAGAAATAGAGAATGGCAATGAACTCAATGTATTTCAATGGAAGCTTCAAAAATGTATTTTCCTTTGACTTTAACATTATCATACAGATAATGTTGCTGTCAAAAGAAAATGCAATTGTATAACTTTTATAAGGAATAAGGACTGGACTTTTTTGAAAAGGGTGCTCTTTGAACACTTACATGTCAAAAAAGGCACACTTACTATATGTTGAGTTAAAAAGCCTTTGGTGCTTGGGCATATCCATTCGGGCATATCAAATGTATTATTATTATTTGTTTTACATTTGATAACTGACATCTCCTGTCTTTTGTGAATGGTAGATTGACAGGGAGGATCACAGTGACTCCATAATATTGTGAGCTGATTCTGAATCTTGTGGCAGCTTTTCTCTCACAATAAGGGATGATAAAATTACTGCGATTAAATGATCACGCCTCTGCAATGGTTATAAATGCAGCTGTAATTTTGGTAACTTTATAAAGAACATCATCCCCTTTTGAGCAATAAGAATAATTTTGTTTAATGTTGTTTTATTTTATTTATTTATTTCAATACGTATTTATTTACCAACTTACTTGTGTAGGAAAATATCTTTTAATTCATTTTTGCAAAGAAGCATTTCTACCTATGATATAATCAGGTTATTTTTATATCATTACTGCTTTAAACTAATTAAATAATATGTTTATTTATATGGTTCCTTTCATAAAAAGTTTCAAAAAAATATTTTAAAAAAGAAATAAATCAAACAGAGGCAGTATGATGAGCATACACATAGTTGATACATAAAATAAAATGACAAAGAAGCAAAGACAAAACAATATTCTAATATTCATGGCTTTCAATCCAATCTTGGTACAAAGGGGATCGCATATTCTATTATATATAAAAGAATCATGGTGGCACAAGGCTGATACATGCCTCCCATGTATTGTGGGTATGGCCATAAACAGAGTCCTGGGAAGAGATTTAATGGCACCACACGCTAATTCACAGCGACCTCACCATGGGTGGAACCTATTCAATTAAAATTGAGGAGTCTGAGGAGGTTGCATGAATTATTTTTTCTGGTGATAACAGATTCCAACTTGGAACAGTACAACAATCAGTCATGCATTCTCATGCATGATGTTAATAGACTTCATATATGTTGAGTGTTTGTCTTTGAGTAGGAGGTAATGGTAAAATAAATCAAAACTTTCCAACCCATATTTTTGGGTTATATTCATAAATTAAAAAAACAGCAACAATGGTTGTTGCAAACCATGCCATTTCTAGATATACTGTGTAATTATGTGACATATTTCATTTATCCAAAATCAGAAAGAATTATCAGCACACTGCTGTTATGCGCCCAAGTAATTCAATGAATTTTACCCATGTCAACCATAACATGTAACATCTTTGTTACATAAAGAAAAAAGGCTGTATGGTCGAAACATCACTGCGCACGGGTAAAATTAAATAAATCACTTGCTCGTATTTCCATTTTGGATTATTCTTCTTTTCTTTTTTTCCCAAGCACATGCACAGATTTATGGATATGTGTATGCTTCTGTGAAATTATATGTTTTATTTGGCCTTTTATTTAAAAAGAAAAAATGTACCCATGTAATCATGAATAAAGTGTGGGAAATGAGCCAAAGAAAGAGTTTGGCAGGAGTATCCACACCTCATTGCCCAAGAAATGTAGTCCTTGTGAAATCTGGATGGTTGATGTGGAAAGCCTACAATCTTTTATTTCTCATGCAATAAATTAAGCATGTCTTTCCTTACCTTTGGGGCAAAAAACAGGCAAACAACGCTGAGTAACGTCACCACATGCACCCACCCCTGCCCCCCATTTATTTTATCAGTAACATTTTGTCTCATTTAAAAGGTAAGAACATTTGCCAAAGGTGTGACACATTTATTTTTAGCTTGCATTGAATTTAATTCCAACATTTACACAAACATATAATTTTCTATCCCACACCCAGCCATTTTTAGATTTCATAAAATGTATATAGAAATTAAAATTATGGAATAATGTTGTCCCAAATCTTGTATTTAAGACAACAATAAATATTTAATATAAATGTTTTGTTAGCTCTAAGTTCAGAGTGCTGTGTATCCTATTGGAAAAAAAGAATAGCAACGGAAAGCACTTAAATCAGCAAGGTCTGCACAGCCAGGATACGAACCTATGACCTTCTTCTCACTGGCCTAGTGCCCTAACCACTACTCCGTACCGTGCAATCCAATACCACCCTCGTCCCACGGCCATGTGTGAGAGTTATCTGCACCAAAATGAAGAGAATCTCTGTCAAGCAAAAGTGAAAGGCAGTCAAGGAATGCAGCTGGCTTTGATGGCCAGAAACAAAGACATCAGGCCCACTCATTGTAGGAGAGGTCGTAGCTCCCGGCTACAACTTTGTTCCATTTGTTCTGGCTGTGGAACTCCCCGGTGTCAGATTTGGCAGGAGGCAGAATGAACTTAGGATGCATACGCCAGTCAAAGAGTTTATTTATACAACCGCGCTCTCCCAGCCTTGCAGCCGAGGAGATACAGCTAAAGCTGAGAGAGGTGAGGTGCTCAGGGAGTAAGCTGTTGAAAGGGGCACAAAATAGATATCCTCCGCGATGATTGTTAATGATACTTGCCATTCCAGATATAGAAACATGGCTTTAATGACCTGACTCCTATGGTCTCTAGTGACGGAATATTGAGGAAATAGGCAGTTTGCAAGGGTCTAACGATTTTTTGAGAAAACAGAAACCAAGCAAAAGCAAGAAGTTGGCTCTTTTGTATGTTGGTATGAGAAAGGAATGAGAGTTTGTGTAGTTACGTTTGGAATTATTACCATTGCTAAAAGCATTTAAGAAATTCTAATATCAAAGTAAATTGTTCCTCAATATACCTACTTACCATGGTACAGATCATAACAAATGTATAGGATAAAGTAGTTGATAATGCTTATGCATGCCACACATATATGAGATGTCATGTCTTGTGTTAGTTAGCCCCTTAATGTTAATAACAAAATCGCCTGAGGCGTTATCTTACTTTTGAAAAAATATATTTAATTATATATCATTTGTGGTGAATATATATAATTTGGGGGCAGATTCAATTATATTTCCACCCTATTTTTAAGAATAACTGGCTGGTTGTTCATAGGTTGCTTTAATTTAACAGGTCTGGTGACCTCTTTTTACATTGCAAGAACACCACATAAATACTGTAGGTTTGTCCCTTCTCTTTGCTGCTGCGAGTGAAATTACAGACTCTGTCCCTGGTCCGACTTGTCTAATTTTGAAACGCCTTTCACGTTGACCTTTGCCTTGCTTTGTTGCTCTTCACTGACCTCACATCCCAAAGCTCTTTCACCTGCGTCGGCCCTTGCCTGCCTCGCCTCCTCTCAGCACTCAAGTCAGCCAGGCAGGCAGAGCTGAAATCAGAATGTTGGAGAATGTGAGGGGGAGAAGACACAGAAAGAGAGAGAGAGAGAGAGAGAGAGAGCGAGAGAGAGAGAGAGAGAGAGAGAGAGAGAGAGAGAGAGAGAGAGAGAGAGAGAGAGAGAAAAGAGAAAAAAAAGATTAATCTGATAGCTAAATATGTATCATGTTGGGAAAGACAGAGACCTTCTATTGATTTTAAAACACGTATTTAACAATAACGCAAGGGCAGAGTGCTATGTAATTTTTTTAAATTATTGTTATAATAATGTGATATTTATAATAATAATAATAATATTCACCCTAACGGTGCCGAGAGAGAGGAGGATCGTAAGGAAATGAAAATGCAAACACATGCATGGACGCGCACACACAGACGACACACACATGCAGGCACTTGCAAGCACACACAGGTACAGTGCACACACAAGGCAAATCCCAAATTCCTGCATATCATTGTTACAATAACTATCTTAGCAATCTGGAAATAGTGACAGAAATAGGAGACGACTGAATTTAATTGGCTGTTTGTAACAATGGTAGGTCAAATCTAGAAAAAAACTCCTACACCAAAGCACAAATGGAAAAGCACTTCCCGGGACAGTAGTAGTACCAGACTTTCTAGCCGGACCGCCCACTCCTGAGAAAGACATTGAAGTAAACACTAGCCAGCAGCTGTGCGTTCTCATCAGCTCTGTGTTATGAAACACTCCCACAAAGTATGTCCTTCTCTGTATCATACTCAGGTGTCCAAACCTCTACCATACAGCAGTTTATAATGTCAGTGGAGGCCGATGGAGGGTAAACATACATGATCTTTTTTTTCTGTAGAAACCATTGGAATTTGTCTCTTGAGTTGCCCAATGGTCCTTGTGGTCACGTGAGAGGAACCAGATGTCCCAGGCATGAATTACAGTCAAGCCAACATTAAACAACCAGAATAATGGCATCCTAATATTGTGCTGTGCTGTAAAGAGACACGTGTATCCCTTCTAGCATAGTTCCGGGGAGAGGGTGCACACCAGGAGATATCCCATCTGGTACTGATCAGGGGTTCTCCTAACATCTTAAAAGTATTACTAGATCTTACTATCTTGAATCCATATGAGCTCTCCTAGGTTGGGTGCTCTTTCATCTATAGTATCCAGCAGCAATAATGATAGATCCTCTACATGAATACTGGACCAGTTTTTATTGGCACCATACCATGGGTGGAGCAGAGTCCTTGTGGTCCCGCAAACAAAGCAAGAAAAATAAATTACCAGTTTGGTTTGCTTGTTTGTCCACAAGCCTGCCGTTACGGTTACATAATACCCTGCCAGAAATCCACACTGCTGCTTGTGGGAGATGAAGGCAGGAGTGCTGGATTCTGAACATCTGCCATTGCTACACCCCGCTGGATCTATGCAATATCACCAGGAATCATCCACAGCCATGCAGATATAAGGAAACGATCTTGCCGCTATTCCAGCATCACTGGTGACTGGTTTGAATCAACTGGTGATATTCATAACATTCTAGAGTGTGACTTTCAGTGCATTTCATGCAATGTGGTGCATTTGTGTGTGTGTGTGTGTGTGTGTGTGTGTGTGTGTGTGTGTGTGTGTGTGTGTGTGTGTGTGTGTGTGTATAAGGCAGTCCTCAATATGCAACATTTTATCTTATGGAGATTTTAACTTCTGGCACTCTGCCACCTGGACCACTTAGCATGTCAGTACTGACAGTGCTGGATCCTTGTTACTGGTAGTGAGACAGCAACTGAGACGGCAGACATACGTCACCCAGTCGACTTGCTTCCTGATGTGTTCCTGGACATATGTTTCTTCTATTCGTTGGATTCTTATTCAGTCCTTAAAAATAAAAGAAAAAGACAATGCTGTAGTGTTGGTGATGGTTCCGATAAGAAAAGTCAGTAATACTACTACTACTACTACTAAAAATAATAATAATTTATATTAATGTAGTGCCTACAGTAAATTAGAGGAGAAAGCCAGTCAGCAAGGACAAACTTAAGAGTGGTTTATTGCAACCTGAAATGTATTGGTGACATAGCTTTGGATATTGTGCAAACAGTTGTTAGAGAAAATGAGAAAATAAGTGGTGAAATTAAAAAGCACAGTCACATTGTTGAAAAGGTGAGGTATAAGGTATTGTGCAGGACTTTTGTCTGTATTTTGTGGGTTCAGGATCAAATTTGTGTCATGCTCATTTTTGTTTTGCTTTCAGCTTTATAATGTACACTGTATATTAGTTAGTATGGTGTTTTTGGTCATTTATACACAAAGTTGGTCAAATTGTGGAACATGACCTGTAAGTGTGATAACTGTGTATATACAGGTAACTGCCAAAATAAAGGAAACGTCAACATAAAGTGTCTAATAGGGCGCTGGGCCACCTTGAGCCTCCAGAACAGCGTACTGAGGTACCCAGGTATGACATTCAGATGGTGAGCATCTGATGCCATCACCACCCTTTACAGGGGCTATTACATCTCCATGCCTTTAATGAAAAATGCACATCAGCTGAAATTCAATCCTCTTAATGGTAGCGATGATGAAGGAATCACTAGTGCATGCTTTGTCGCACTGACGGAGGTCCTCCAGCCTTGACAGGATACTGATTTCTGATTTGAGTCTCCTCCTCCTCAGGGGTTTCACCTCTCCTTCTTTAAAGGATATCTTAGGATATCGAACATCTTCTTCCCTCAGTTCACCTTCATGAGTTCAGGTGGGTTCAAACGAGGCTTTTCCTCTCAAAACTGCACGCCCCCGGGAAAACCAAGGACTGCGATGGGCTCGCACAAGTCTTTTTTTGCACACCCTCCTCTGAGAGGTGAGTGCAAACATGTGATGGATATCAAAACTTTGCCTTTGAGGCGAGTGACTGAAAGGAGAGGCGCTTTAATTGAGTGCTGTTTAGAAGTCACAGATCCCTCTGCTCGGTATCTGTTTGCTGAGATCCTGGAACCAGACCATCTCATAACTTGAGTAAAATTTGATGTAGTTTTGGGCAAGTAGGATAGGATGCAGTAGGGCAAGTAGGATTCTGTTGAATTCACAGGGTAGCAGCTCTGATTTCAGTTACAGTCTACTACTCCTAAATGCTGCACATGTAAGAAAGATTAGACAAGTTTAAATAATAATAATTATTATTATTATTAAAAACAGTAATCCTGGGGCCTCCCAGATGGTCTAGTGGTTACAACATTCGACGCTGGCCACTGTGACCAGGGTTCAATTCCACCAGCTGTGTCAGAGTCGGCGACAATTGGCTGTCCTCCCCAGGGAGGGAGGAGGGAAGCCAACATGATGTTCGCTCAGGAGTTGCTCTGGAGTACCGGAGTTATGGTCGACAGCTTGGCGAGTGCCGTCTCGGAGGAGATGATACTTCGCTCATGTCACTGCCGGTCATAGGGCTATGGCAGCGAACTCATAATACGAGGGGGGATTGACATGAAAAATAGAGGATGTAATTGGCTACTAAATTGGTAGAAAATGGGATAAAATCTGAAACAAATTCTTTAGAAAAACAATAATCCTAATCCAAACCTGCAAATCCATTGATAGATTAATCAAACAGTAACTGGTCAAAACTAACTCCAAATCGGATTTAAGATTAAACAAGTTTATTAAATAAATACAAAGACATTTAATGAGAAGCAATATTAGAAAACTCAATTCTGAATGTAGGTTCCCTACTATAACATTAACAAGACAGAGAGAGGGTGAGAGACCAATAACCAAAGAAATTGACTCTCCTCTCAGTCATATGAATACTTCACCCAACAGGGATCAAGTCAGAAGATGCTGAACCTGATTGGGAGCTGACGAGCATTGGTCGGGTTAACATATGGCAATATCTAAAGTCTGGCAAAGGTAACTCAAGGTTGTCAAAAGCAGGTCAATTGTTTAAGGCTCTTTTGACAGTGACTAAACACAAATGTGTTGGGAGGAAATTCATCTTAGCTACTGAACACCACTAACAAGAATTTTGTCCTACTTTAGACAATAGAGGTCAGGTAAGTAATGTAAGTCCAAAGAGTAGTGAAATATCAATTTTCAGGCAAAGAATAACACTACCATGTGACATCTGAGACAGTCAACTGATATTCTCAATTGAATAATCTTTTTTAAATAAGCAATCTTGGCCATACAGACTTTAGGGAGCTCTAAATGAGCATGTAGAGGCCCCATTTTGGGGTGTGGCCACACTGGGTCCACATTATTTAAAGGTTGTCATAGAGTTGTATGTTTTTGTCCAATAATTCTGTTTCAATGTATGCTTATGCTTTTTTAAACCTTTTTTGGTGTAGCCGTGCCACAAATCGTCCTAGAACTGAGGTTGAATGAGTAGATTCAGCTTGGCTTTACTCTCCACTGACCGCAGAATGGATGGAGCCCCATCGATTGTAGTCTGGTTAGACTTGCCTGGCACACGATCAGAGAGAACAAAGACATTTGCATACATACTTTTATATGTGGACAGCCCAGACACTGTCTTCTGGAGCCATTGGCGGCCAACCTCGGCCAAATTGACACCACCCTAGGGGATTGCTGCCCACAGCATGACACGCCCTGGGCATGTTATAATGAGAGGCTGGATCTTTGTCACAGAGGGCTTTTACGTAAGATGGGGGAGTTTGCCGAGGACAGCAGGGGAAGCTAATTGAAGCCTAGGGTTCAAGGCAGTGTATTTTCCACATACAGTATTAAAAACATTCTCATCCAGAGCTACATACTGTGAAGGTCTCATAACTTAACAACTAATAAATATGGCTCAAAGCTCTAAACCATGGATGGTCAACACTGGTCTTAGAGAGCTAAGAGTATGCTGGGTTTTGTTTTCACATTCAAATCAGCAACAATTTAGACAGGTTGGAGTTACTTTAACTGTAATGTAGTAACTGCTTTAATTGGTCAATTAAGTGCTAAGTAACAATGACAGCACACCCCTGATGCACAGATTTATAAAAATTTTTTGTGAACAATATTGTATTGGTGTTCAGATGCACAATATGACTGGGAATAATAATTTTCACATTACCATAAAAATATATTGTAACATATATGTATGAGTCCTTCTGGTTATACATACAAAGGAATATAAGCATACCATCTACATACATGCATACATACTACATCTTCAATATATAAATAAATAATGCTACAACAAACCTCTGACAGTCAGAATAAATCCTGGTGTTCATAAATTTAGAATCTGGAGAAAACTATGCTCAAGGAATGGATTTTCTAACCGCTGTTAAAGTTGCTAATAAAATGTCTGCAGTCACAGACAGACACATGCAAACCCGTATCATAATTTAAGAGACACAGTGTGGGAGAAATGGGGACTAAAGTCTCAGTCTCAGTCTCAGATATTGTCTTTAGAATGTCTGTACAGAAGCTAGAAATCACAGAGCATTCACAAAACCAAAACATACTGTATGTAAAGTGGTGCCAATTTTGCCTGGTTGGTAAACCATACACAGGGTTTCCTGACCAGTCTCATTATATATTTGTATATATATATACAGTGAAGGAAATAAGTATTTGATCCCTTGCCGATTTTGTACGTTTGCCCACTGACAAAGAAATGAACAGTCTATCATTTTAATGGTAGGTTTATTTTAACAGTAAGAGACAGAATATTTTTAAAAAATCCAGAAAATCACATTATATAAAAGATATAAATTGATTTGCATTTGATTGTGTGAAATAAGTATTTGATCCCCTAGTAAAACATGACTTAATACTTGGTGGAGAAATCCTTGTTGGAAAGCACAGAGGTCAGACGTTTCTTGTAGTTTGTCACCAGGTTTGCGCACATCTCAGGAGGGATTTTGGTCCACTCCTCTTTGCAGATCCTCTCCAAATCCTTAAGGTTTTGAGGCTGTCGCTTGGCAACTCGAAGCTTCAGCTCCCTCCACAGATTTTCTATGGGATTAAGGTCCAGAGACTGGCTAGGCCACTCCATGACCTTAATGTGCTTCTTCTTGAGCCACTCCTTTGTTGCCTTGGCCGTATGTTTTAGATCATTGTCGTGCTGGAAGACCCATCCACGACCCATTTTCAGTGTCCTGGCTGAGGAAAGGAGGTTGTCGCCCAAGATTTCACGGTACATGGCCCCGTCCATCCTCCCCTCGATGTGGTGAAGTCGTCCTGTCCCCTTAGCAGAGAAACACCCCCAAAGCATAATGTTTCCACCTCCATGCTTGATGGTGTGGATGGTGTTCTTGGGGTCATAGTCAGCATTTCTCTTCCTCCAAACACGGGGAGTTGAGTTGATGCCAAAGAGCTCAATTTTGGTCTCATCTGACCACATTACATTCTCCAAAGCATTCTCTGAATCATTCAGGTGTTCATTGGCAAACTTCAGACGGGCCTGTACATGTGCCTTCTTGAGCAGGGGGATATTGTGGGCGCTGCAGGATTTTACTCCATTACGGCGTAGTGTGTTACCAATGGTTTTCTTGGTGACTATGGTCCCAGCTGCCTTGAGATCATTAACAAGCTCCTCCCGTGTAGTTCTGGGCTGATCCCTCACCTTTCTCATGATCATCGATACCTCACGAGGCGAGATCTTGCGTGGAGCCCCAGACTGAGGGCGATTGATGGTCATTTTGTGTTTCTTCCATTTTCGAATAATAGCACCAACAGTTGTCTCCTTCTCACCAAGCTGCTTGCCAATGGTCTTGTAGCCCATTCCAGCCTTGTGCAGGTCTACAATCTTGTCCCTGATGTCCTTAGACAGCTCTTTGGTCTTGCCCATGGTGGAGAGGTTGGAATCTGATTGATTGATTCTGTGGACAGGTAACAAGTTGAGACAGGTGTCTTTTATACAGGTAACGAGTTGAGATTAGGAGTAAAGCGAGAGGACTAATCTAACCGGTCTGTGGGAGCCAGAATTCTTGCTGGTTGGTAGGGGATCAAATACTTATTTCACACAATCAAATGCAAATCAATTTATATATTTTATATAATGTGATTTTCAGGATTTTTTGTAAAATATTCTGTCTCTCACTGTTAAAATAAACCTACCATAAAAATTATAGACCGTTCATTTCTTTGTTAGTGGGCAAACTTACAAAATCGGCAAGGGATCAAATACTTATTTCCTTCACTGTATGTGTGTGTGTGTGTGTGTGTGTGTGTGTGTGTGTGTGTGTGTGTGTGTGTGTGTGTGTGTGTGTGTGTGTGTGTGTGTGTGTGTGTGTGTGTGTGTATTTGAGAATCTATTTTTTTTATACAGCCTGAATAACGCAGCTTGAAAAAGTAGATGCTTTATAAGTAGTAGTGACAGTAGTGAATGCATACATTTTTCAGTATATCAAAACCACAACATAAGCGTTGTCAGTTGCCATGACCTACCTACTGAGCCACACAAAACCACGTTGTTTTTGTTTCTGTGTATGTTGTGGTGTAATTAGCCACAATCTGAAAATCAAAACAAAGAGGCCACGTGTTCTGAGTGGTATGCTTTGGATCATGGGCATTTCCTTTTTTTCTCCACACATTCCTCTTTCCCTCACTCTGGTACATGTTAATCTGTTGACTTTGTTCAGAATCTTTTGTCCACAAGACTTTGTTCCAGAACATCTTGTAGTGGGCTCTGTAGTCCTTGGTGTGGTCTTCTACGTATGGTACACTTTGACACATCTACACCTGCATCCAGGAGAGTGTTTTTGATCTGTTGGGCCGTTGTCAGGGGGGTTTTCTTCAACATAGAGAGTATTCTCCGGTCATCCACTACAGTGGTCTTCTTCGGTCTACCGGGTCTTTTGACATAATTTAGTTCACCAGTTGTTTTTTTCTTGTTAATGATGGACCAAACTGTTGACTTGGGCATGCCCAGGGTTTTTGCAATGTTCCTGATTGATTGATTGTCATTTCTGAGCCTTAAAATGCATCGACACTACTGTCTTCCTCATGTTGTCATACCCCAACAACAATCTCCAAAGGCAATTGCAAAGTCTAGAATCAAGACTAAACATCAACAGTTCTATTCTGCATTCACTAACGACACAAATGAATACACCTGCCTAACGAAACACATCTGTGAAGCCAATTCAACAAATACTTGTAGTACCTTAAAATGGGGGACCATGAACAAAAGGGGCTGTCATTTCTAAATGGTTCATCCAATATGGATGAGAATACCCTCAAATTAAAGCTGACAGTCTGCATTGCCATTGTATCCTTTCAAACTCAAAGTGCTAGAGTACAGAACCAAAGTAACAAAAAATGTGTCACTGTCCATTGAATTATGGTGCTCACTGTATATATTTGTGAATAAAAGATGAAGAATGGTTATAGTTCTATATATTAAATATATTATGACTATTTATTTTGCTATGATCTTGGATGACTCCACAACATATTCAATAGTTGTGTAGTCATTTTTAGTATTATATACTAATATATACCAGTGGTGGGCCGTCAGGGCCTGCAAGGCCTTCTCTGCTGGCCTAAAAAATATCTGAATCACAGACTGATGTTAATTATATTTTGTCTATGAATACTTATTAAATAATTCCAAATGGTCTGTCCGCTTCCTTTCATAGCTTTTCCCCTGGTTGCGCTGCGTCCAGACGTGTATTTTCATATTAAAGCATTTAACCAATCACATTTCAGCCATCATTTGTTGCCACGGTCAAAGAAATCTGCCTGGAGGCCTTCACAATCAATTCTGAAGGCCCTGTAGCATAAAATAAGTGTTGATCAAACTGTTGCTTCAACCAATCAGATTTTGAGTTGGAGACACCAAGGCCTTCTAGAAGGCCTAGGTACGTCAGCGTATTCACACCCTTTGATTGGATAGTCAGAGAGTGTCTGACTATGATGTAATGTGATTGGTTAAATGCTTTAATATGAAAATACACATCTGGAAGGAGCGCAGCCAGGGGAAAAGCTATTAAAGGAAGCGGACAGACCATTTGGAATTATTTAATAAGTATTCATGGACAAAATATAATTAACATCAGTCTGTGATTCAGACATTTGAGCGGACATTTTCAGCCCTAAAGTGAATTAAAATTTATGCCAGAAATACGACAGGGCAGGCTCGACTTTCAGCATTAGCTTCGATGGCCTATTTGATGGAACTGAAACACACGGATAATCTGTACGACAGAGTAATTTAACTCTTTTTGAGGAAAGAAAGGAGGATGGATTTTGTGTACAAATAGTAAGGATTTTTGGTGAGTAAAATGTTGCTATTTTCCTAAATAATATTGCAGGTTATTATTGATGTTTCATGTTAGATCTTGTTTAGCTAGCTATCTAACCAGCTAAGTTTATGTAATAAACATGAGCTGTGACTCGAATAAAAATAGCGATCATAAAACAGGTCAGCTAGCGCTTTTTCTTATTATGATCAGTGTGTTTGTATGATTTAATGAAGTGGCTAACTTATTATAGCTAACCACCTTAGTCTTTAACATTAACTTTGTATCATTCAATTTTTAATAACAAGCTAGCCAGCATGCAAGGCAGATAATAACATGGCATGGCAGGCTGCATTACAAAATGTTATAGATAGCATAACTATACACTGAACACAGGCTGGTTCTGGCCGATCCGGTCTCGCGGTGAGAAGAGAACCGTGTCTCTCTGGTGGCAGCAGTGAGTTGTCTTTCTGTAAGCACAGATTCTCACCCGCTGTGATGAGGCAGGCCTGGGTCTGTGAGAGGGGACAGTGACCCCCCGTCTTCCTCTGTTATGTCCTGTCCCTACACCGTCCCCATAGCCCCATGTTTATACTGCATTTCTGCATAATAAGAATAAGATGGTTTTTATAGCCATAAAATAGTTATTGAGGGGTGGATCGATTCAGATGGAGCCATAGGTGTAGCGTGGGGAGTGCAAGGTTGGGAAATAAATAAACTGGTCTCAGCTTTCTCTTAACCCCCGGAAAATGAAACCGGTGAACGGTGAAAGGTTGGGCAGAGCACGTTACTGAAGCTACGCCACTGGGTGCACTACTGAAGGCCTGCATGGCCCGCCACTGATATATACATCTTTTTCATAATCACCCCTATCAAGGATTATGCCAGTGCATGGTTGCCTCCGCACTGAGACCAAGTTTCTGGTGGCGGAACCTTCTGATGGCAGACCCCTTAAATTAAAATACCCTATGCCATACATTTACACCAGTTCACATACCCAAATGACTGACCTAGCCCCCTTTCTACCTACCCAGGGAAAGCGCAAAAAAGATAGGGATGAAAATACCAAACTAGGTGAAAACATTGTTGCACCTCTGTGCTCCACTTCAAAATATCAACCCGCCCATGTGAAAGCTGCGTTTGCGCTTGTGGGGGGCTTTTTGCACCTCAAAATAGAGCCTGAGTGTTATTAAATTGTATTGAGTGGGCTGGCACTCCTAATGGATTTTACTTGATTGGTTGACTGAAAAGGCAGGATTTGAAAAAGTACAGTACCAAAGAAGAGCTCCATTAAATATTACAGATGTACAAAAACTTTTTCCACCATGATTTTTGCAAACAACACATTTTTGATGCGATCAAATGGCATATCCACTCCATCCTGGGACTTACTGAGAATGATTGGTATTTCTTTCATTTTTTATTTATTTATTCTGTGTTTACAGACATAGTTTCGGTTAATGCCACAATGCTTCCTGGCACATCTGTGGTAATTGTCAGTATTTTCTGCAAACCTGTTGTACAGCTCAGGTTTTTCCTTTATGTTTACAGGTGGTGACTGATAAGAAGAAAACCAGAGGTAATGATTGAGTACATTGTTTCCCCCTGCTTATGTGACAGGCAACCTAGAGCCCTTCACCTTGTAAGGCTGATGCATAATACATCTTTCTTATACATACACCACACGAGTCTTTCTATTTTTAGGGCAGGAGTCAAAAAGTAAGTCTTCTCTTTGGTGGTACTGCATTTGAGAAAAAAACTAAACATAAATTTGAAGTTGCATTCTATTTCACATGAAGTATAATTCATATTAAGGAGCCACTGTGGACCTTTTGGAAATACCCACCCGCCCATGATATTCGCATTTGTGCAGTGTATGTCCTTGAATGGCTTCTGTATTCATTGAGATTTATATTCCATTGTATCAGGTAATATCTTCGACAGCAAGATACATATTTTTGTGTCTTTCTGGAGTTCAGAGCACACATTGCCAATTTCACCTGTAATGACAAAGGCGAACACCAACAGCAATCGATGGGTAATTGTTCCTAAAGTGAAGCATAGACACTTGTTTGCTGCCAGCGATCACATACATAATCAGTAGAGCGAATGCCTATTAGTTCTGCCCCGTCGGACGGGAACAGAAGAGGCTAATGGTTGATAACAGGAATGACTGCTAAAAGACAGAACCAAAAGGCATAGGTGTGAATTACGACAGGACCGTGTCCCTTACAACCCTGAACTTACAATTCAGAATGCCCAGTTGTATCTACAATGTAGGCCCATCCCATTACTGCAATATGCCCCCAATTTGGGTGAGTGCAGACCAACACGTGTAGCTTTGTAAGTCACTCATTGTAATGGAGCACTCCTCTACTTGCACAGCTGACATAGGCAGATTATGACTGCCCTGATTGTTCAGAGGAGCCGATATTACACGATGAGGGCGAATAATAATTGCGCATTGCCTTGTGGGACTCCAGACTGCACTGGTCACAATTTGATTCCTGACCATGTGGCACATCACTGCACCAAGGACTGCTTTAGCAAGGCATTCCATCCTAGAAGCTTGTGAACATGAGTTATGAACTCATCCTGGAGAAAACAGCATGTTTAGAAATGAACAGCATAGATCTGTGATTTCAAAGTAGAAATCTTGTGCATAGTTTGTATTTGGTGTTAAAACTTTATCAGATACAGGAAAGCAGGCCTGATATTATGGGGGGGGGACTTGTCACATCCCCAATTGTGACATGTGCGACTACAAATGGCCTTAAGTTGTTTACTTACTTTGTTACCTAAGCCAGTAGTGAACCTGCATGTATAATTCTAGGGAGGGCCTTCCAATTGTGGTATATCAAAGCAAAGACAGCACAAAGGGTGGAGAGCGTTTTGTAGGAAGAGATGGAGATACAATTAGCTTGGAAGTGGAGTGATGAAAAGCGAAATGCTGTCACACAAAGCTTACTTGAGTTGGTCCAGATCCTATTATGAGGTTTCGCAGAATGCGCAAAATTACGGAGAAAGAGACCCCAAAAAATATGTTTTGCTTGACACATCAAAACAATGTTCACCAATGTTTTTACAACCTTACAGGTCTCAACTGTATATACAGTATATATACTGTATACTGTATATTTATTTTTTTAGCAAAAAAAGACTAAAGAGCTAAAATACCACACCTAAACTGTTTATTCAGTGTGTGTGTGTGTGTGTGTGTGTGTGTGTGTGTGTGTGTGTGTGTGTGTGTGCATGTGTGTTTACAAAGACAAATGGATGCAATCATTTGAGCTGTTTTTATAAGTTCATCAAAAATGAAACTGTATCCGTGTGCTTATAACACATTCTCTACTAGTCGACTCTTACGGTTAAGTTGAGAGTGATTGCATGGCGCGTTCTAAGTTTCATTGACCGGTAGTTTATCTGGAAGGGCATTTTGTACTCTGCTACCCCCCTGCCCCTGGGGATGGAGATAATTTTGCCAAGGAGTAATTTTATTCCCAAATTAACGACTTAACAAATTATCCTCTGACTGTCTACACTCACATCAATGATAAGGAAAGTTACAATGCAATGCCTGGGAAATTGTATTCTCTGTGTTGCATTATCTCTTTTTCAAGAGAAAAACTAGATACCTCTTTAATGGATCATTGAAGGTTCTTCTGAGCCTGAACCAATTCTCCTAAAGTCCACAAAGAAACACAAGGAAACAAAGTGAGATTACTATGAGACAAATGGAATCCTTGGATATCCTTGGATCCAATTGGATGTATTGGGTTGGAGTAAAACTGAGGAGGGTAAAAAGAAAGAAAGAAATACACACTGCATTCATATATGCTTGTGTTTCTTTTAGCTTAGAAACGCACACTGCATGGCTAATTCACAAATACACGCTACTGTACCCACTCTAGGTAAGTATTAAAGTAAGCTTTAAACACTTCTATAAAACACAGATCAACCAAAGAGCTGCTAGTAAGTAGCCTATTGCTAACAGCTATGAGCTAGTGAACGCGCTAGGCTAAATTACATAGGCTTTCTATGGGGAATGAGTTATCATTGCGCTAGCGAATGTAAAACTGGTTAATACAAATGATGTACACACTAAATACATAAAATATAGCCAACATTTATACAGGAATGTGTAATGGAACAATCCAACCTACAGGCAATGCTTTCGAAGGCGAAACAAGGTGAGATTGCAGAGAATGAACTTTGAGCACTTTGTAGTAACGTTAACACATTGATTTCCTTTCACCACATGAGCTTCCTGTTTCCTGTTTCCTGTATGTAGATTTATGACGTTTTTCTTAAGCGGCCAGTAGGTGGCAGTAAGCATTAAAACATAACATTTGCAATTACAAGGCAGAACACTCCCCGTCTGGCATCTATTGGATGCCACTACTTATAAACATACCTAACTGGGGAACCAATAACACTCAGTCCTCGTTAGGTAAGAGAAGTATGACCTCTGAGATGGGTCTGAAGAACTTCTTCACGGTCCCTTGAACAGTGACCTAAACCTCTATCTTGTGCACCCTGTTGTCTTTGCTGGAGAAGACGGCGGTGACAAGACCCATAGGCCACTCATTGTGGGATACTTGACTTTCTTTCAGTTTGACAACGCTGAAGAAGGCTGTTTGCTGAAACGCGTTTGTTATTATTTGTCTGACTGACCCAGTGGCATTAAAGGATATAAAGGACATTCTTTGAGTGCTGGCGTTTTCAATTTTTTCAGTACGTTTTTGGCCGTGCACCTTGAAGGTAATTTGATGGTTGAGTTGTGCTCGCATTTATAACTTCTCTCTGGCAGTAAGCATTAAAACATAACATTTGCAATTACAAGGTAAAACAATAACGTTTGCAATTACAAGGCAAAACAATAACATTTGCAATTACAAGGCAGAATAATCCTTGTTAAGTGTTCCTGAAAATGATACCTTCACAAAAGGATGGAGACTTTCATATGTCTTGTGCAGTCTATTGGTGATCTAATTTTGGTCTATGAGAAATACAAAAGAAAACATAATTGCTCTGAGTTCATTTCTGAGTGGCAGTGTCAACCTACTCTTTAGAAGCCATAGTAATATTACACAGAGTTTTAGTACTCGAGACCGGTCTCAAGACCACATTTTGAAAGTCTTGGTCTCGTCTTGGAATCGGAGGCAGTTTCACTCGGTCTTGACTCGGTCTTGGAACACAGATGACTCGTAATTTCTGCCAAGACCAGTCGAGACCGATAATATTTGCATTGTCATTTTCAATGGCTAATTAAATAACATTTAAATTATGATCATATTATAATTAAGTTATCATAATTATCATTATTCTTCATAAACTAGGTGAAGCAATAAAACTGTTCCTGTGAAAAGTTGATACCCTGCCAACCAATGACTGCGTGATCCAGGTTTCAATTTGAATATCAAGTGTATTGTATCTCCAACGTTGACTGTAAATTTAGTTAACATCTGCTAAAGTCAGTTCTTCCATGTAAGAGACCATTCAAGTTCAAACATTATGTTTGCCAATTCGGCAATAATATGGTTTGTGTATACAAATATTGAAGATTTCATTTTCAAAATCTCAATGAAAAAAAACCATACTGACTCATCCAAATATTGCAAGCAATCCATAACTGAGACAGCTGGAACCATTTGCACCTTCTCCAGACACTTGGAAAGGACTCACAAAGAGAGATAGATTGAAATAAATGTATAAACGTTAACAACTAAATTAACCAGTGTTGCGCCAGATCATTTTTAACCCCATGACTGTCACTGGCCCATCGCCAGGCCATCTACATCACATAGCACATTTTCCTTTATATATCACAGTTAAATGTACCGAAAAGGTGTTATATGCAACAATGCATGCCAATACACGTTAACTGTGATGTTGAAAAAAAAAAAACAATCCCGCCCCAATTCAAGACAGGATACTCTAGGAGAATAGCTGCTCCTTACCTTTGGTGAAGTCTACAAGTCCCAAAATATGACAAATTGTTGACAATGTGGCCATCCAGATCACCGTAAGGGTCTAAGAAACAAAAGTAGTAATGCTGTTTTGTCACAAGAGCAAGCCAAATTTAGAGAATTCCGACAACAGCAAAGATGTAATTCTCCTGGGTCTACGAAACATGTGAGTATGTTTCACATAGGAAAGTTGTCTATCCTCGCGATGGTACATCTTTCGACAAACTAAGCCCAAACCCATAATAAGTATTGTCCAAGCAACCCCCCGCCCCCCACCCGCAGAATGGCAACCAGCACCACCAGTAATATCATCATGTTGCATAATTGATTCCCTCCATATATGCTGAAATGTATCTATGGTTCTAGCCAATGTGTTGTCCTTTACAACAATATGAGGTTTCCTTAGGTTTGCATTTACTATCATGAATGTGCTATGTGCACATTCTGATGCTAATTAAGACACATGCTACTAAAGAGAGTGCATAGACCTCAGAGTTTTGGAAAACTCTTTATTGTTTTCTCTTAGTTTCTTTGGATTTTTTGGGGGGTTTCAATACCAAAAGCCCCAAAGAAGCCCCGTTTCGAAGGCCAGGATGCCATTTACGACCGGTGAGTAGCTACTGGTCAGCTAGTAGGTGGAAGTGCCAGCTCTGCCACCAGAAGACACATATCAAGTTCATGTCCTGTGACGGAGACTGCTTCAATGACTGGCACAACCAAAATAACCTATAGTTAGGAACAGATAGAAATGAGTTAGAACAGATAGAATCAAATAATTTCACTGACTCTACCGTAAAGTTATGACACCTTGCTACCTACGAAGTGCTGTCCTAAACGTACTCCCTACTGAGACAGCTACGTAATTTTGTGCTGCCCTATGTAGGCAGCTGCAAAGCGATTGAGACACTACCATATTACCATTCTGTGGTTTAATGTGGCATTTCACACAATGTATTGTTTTGGTGTTGCACTTGTGATGAGGTTTAGGATCTTAAGAATCTTAAAAAATCAATTACTGTAGACAATCAATTCAATCAGAGGATTCTTGTTTCTCAGCCTTTCTTTGTCTTCATGTGTCCCTGAACATTTTGATTATGTGTACACAGGACATCCTCCTCCCTTTAAAAGCATGTTTATGTTCATAGTATGCATTAATGAAACATTTTAAGGAATCAGGAACAGCAGCCGTCAATTATTTTAGTGTTATTTTAGTGCTCAGATTTTATTAACTGTTTTCATTTACTTTGTGGCTTCATCTTTAGAAATGTTTAGATGGCAATTGTTCTCTTTGTGTAGTGTTAATACAGATTTATTCTAAACACACAGAAACATTTGTAATGCACTGGAAGAAGACAAAAGAGGAATGTTGTTTTGTCCTATTATATTCTGATCATTATGTGCAATGTTCACTTTAACATGCATGAAAAATGCATGAAAACCGCACTTTTATGGTCTCGGTCTAGAAAGTGACTTGGATTGTTCCGGTCTCGGTCTCGAACCCTGGCCCTGTCAGTCTTGATCTTGAATCGGTCTCGAACCCCCATCGGTCTCGGTCTTGAATCGGACTCGAATGGCCCTGGTCTTGGTCTTGAATCGGACTCGCTTAAGGCGGTCTGATTGGTAAATAGAAAAGATTTTATGCAGGATATGTGCTATTATATATTTTCATTTTATTAAACTATAAAGACATATTTTAGAAGGCCAACTGAACCAGATGTGACCTTCGGTCAAAAAATTTCTTGGGCCCTGGGCCCTTAAATGGCACAACCGGTAAAGGCACTTGTTCTAAGTGCAGGTTGCCCACTGCAGTCTGGGTTCAAGCAATGGCTGCACAAGCTCGGCTCTGGCCGGAAGTCCCATTTGGGGGCAGCGAATGGTTGTCGGCCCCGATGGGGAGAGGGGAGGGAAGCCAGCATGAGTTGCAAGCAGCTTGGACTATGTGCAAGCAGCTCTGTGAGTGTCAGAGTAGCAGTCAATGGCTTTGTGGGTTCTGTCTCGGAGGAGACGGTTCAGTTTTCTTTTGTCACTGCCAGTCCCAGAGTTGCAGTGGCAAACTCACAGTATGAGGGAAAGACTAGGTGAATTAGAAGAGGGTACATTCAAAGTGGGAATAAATAATTAATTCGTTAAAAAAAAAAAAAATAAATTTGTCTAAAATCCAATGTGTCATACATTTTAAAGAAAATGTTTGAGCTGAGAATTGGATGAGAGGGTCTGGAACAACAAAAGAACATAAAAACAAAGACCAAAACACTCTCCCTGGAGCGGCCATTCAAAATGGGGAATTCAATTTGTTGGAAAGCAATACTTTTTATTCTGAGGCACTTTGAAGCATTTGAGCTGTACTAGTTGTTTATGTCCCTGGACATTCAGGTGATTGCAGTAATTTTTCTTCTTTTTTTGCTGTCCAACAATAAATCGGTGCCTTATGGATAACAATACTCAAGTGCTAACTAACTTTAATTGGAAGGGGGAAACAACATTTAGAGATGGAAGGAAATACATATCTATTTAAAATACTGAACCTACAGCTGAGAGAGATAGAGGAAGAGATTGTTAGTGATGATTCTGTCCTGCCAATGCAGGATATTCAGTTGTTCAGAGTTCATTCAGTTGACTTACAGACTAAATCCTGAACCTGCCTAAAATCTTATTATGTGGAATATGTGAATCCAGCTCTATTATTCTGACATAGAAACACAGTTATACCTTTATATGTTTTTAAAAATATTGTTTATCTCAAATGCCCAACCATATGTGTAAGCCTGTCCCATGACGGCAATTCCTCCATTAATTCGGGGCAGTGCACACCAATACACATGAAGACCAAAGTGTGTTCTGTCAGCTGCCATTTCTTTTCTCTCTGCAGCCTACCAGCTGAGCTGTGCAGTCATTGCGCTGGACTACACTTCATGCGCAGCTGGTGCAAAAAAACTGCAGGTACCTGATCAACCAGATGAGTTTCTCTTGTGCAATGAGGAGGGAGAAGCTTTGTAGAGAAGCCAACTGTATCCCTCCCTCCCTGGGGGACGTCTTAACCAAAAACACCACCCTGCAAACCTCCCAGCCAAAGTCAACACTGGCAAGGGCAGGATTCAGTTCCTGAAAGTGGGCCATGCCAAGGATTAGAGCTTTAGCTGGATGCACTAATCGGAAGGCCACAGTTACAGCTATTGCGTTTGGTTTGGAAAGTTTGTGATGGGAGGGTTATGGGCTTGAAAGGTCTAAAAATCTCTGAACAATGGAACTGGTCTCAAAAAGCAAACTCTATTCCTTTATACATTTCCTGCAAAACATGTAAATCCCTTAAAAACCAAGAGCATATTCATTGCACCATCCCCGATAAATAACGGCGGCTCTGAGTGTAGGAGCAGACGCATTTGATGAATGCTCTGCAGTATCATCCTCTGAATTTACTGCTCTTTTTGCCGTATACAATAAATTACAATGTTATGGCCCTGCTCCTGACACAGAAGTTTGTGCGTACACTAACTCAGCCAGAGACCCTTAAAAATGACAACTCCTGGTGGCTAGCCAATACAGACCTTGGGGAAATGATAAAGTGAAAATGAAATCTAAAAACGTCCTAGAGAGAAACAGAAGGGGAATGGAGATTTCAAGATTAGCTAGGAAACAACTGCTGGGAATGACAGCCCTGACCTTATGGCGAGCCGTCTAAGCTGTGTCACTGAGAGAGACCAGCTCACTCATTCAGTCTCAATTCCCAATCCAGGAGCTTGACCGGATTGTCAGAGATGCTGAGGCACCTCAGCCAGCCACTTTCTGTTGATGGTTCCTAACGGTGGGTTGGGTGGGGGGGAGCACGCTCCCATTATTGCACTGATTGCTTCTGGGGCTGATGAGGTTCCTTTGGGTGCAATGTTGTAATGCCTTTGGCCAACACCCAAGCCTAAGGAATCCAATCACTCATTCCTCTTCAGACAGAGTGATAGGCCATCTATGATTGGTTGTAACTGAGATGTTGCTGGTTCAATCCCAGGTGAGGCACTGCCGTTGTACCCTTGAGCTAAAGGTACTTAACCTGAATTGCTTCAGTAAATATCCAGCTGTGTAAATGGATTGTATGTAAAAGAAATGTGAAACTGTGTAAGTTGCTCTGGATAAGAGCGTCTGCTAAATGCCTAAAATGTAATGTAATGTAATGTAACAAATGTTTCAGGAGAAACCAATACAACGCTGTAAATCCAGAAAAAACTTCAAAATGTTCAATCAAAATGTGTCCTTACCTTTGACTCAAATTAATTAATTGCAAGCATTCATTTTGTTCTTTACAAACAAAGTTTCCTGAATTCAGCAATCACCAAAATGAATGACAACAACTGGACTGAATGAAATACTTGCATTTATTTGAACTGTATGTCAAAGTTAACGACAAATGTTGATTGAATCTAGGCTATAGTGTCCAACATGGATTATATCTGGGAACCCGATGTGTCCTCCACAACTTCTTGTTGAGTCCTGATTTGGATTCTGTATTTGATCTCTGATCCGATCTGAGAGCCAGGCTGCCTGTAGCTCTGTCCCATTTTCTCTTATCTTTCATGTCTTTCCTTTTTATCAGCACGCTGCTGGGCAGTCTAACATCAAAGATGCTGACCCCAGTCAAGCAGCAGGAGAGAGCATGTGTATGTGCATGAGAGGAAGGGAGGAAAAAGGTTGGATCTTATTATTTGTGCAATGATTTATGATTATTGCGCTTAATATTGTGATAATAGCTATTTGTGATTTATGAACTCCCCCTACCCGTGTTTCTGAAACAAGGCCATTTGGATTTACTATGACTGTGAGATGTAAGCACCTCAGTGGTGCTTTCTGCTGATAGAGCTGACGAATAAATTACTTGACTGGTGCAAGAGAAAACGTGTTTTGTGTAGAAAAATGTGCCTCTCTTACAGAAATTTAATAATATAACAAAATGCTGCATCAGGCCCGCTTCAACACAAAAAGGCCTTGATGGGGTAGACAAACATGGGGTAACAAACACATGTCCATCCAAATTAAATTCAGTTCAATTCAATTCATTTTAACATTATTATCCCACAGGGGAAACTCATTGGTGTAATTGCAACCAACCTTTTCACTGCTTATTTGTTATAGTTTAACATGAGATCATCCGGGGCTTAGTCTTCAAGCCTTAAACACAATTGTAACAAACATATCACTTGTTTCTGATGTATGAATTCATGTTAATCCCAAGCTGCGTCGTCTTGTAGTCCCAACATTTCTCTAAAGGAATTTCCCTTCTCACAAGTTCTTTCTAAAATGTCTCTAAATTCCTTGCTGCTCCCTAGAGACTAAAATACTACAGGTTTATCTTTGGAGCATGTGATCTTGTAATGAAGGTAGGCTAATGGGGAAGTTTCACTACAATACCCACAATCTACAAGCATCGTAATCCCTATTTTATTAAGCATAGCACACTTATTTTTGACTGTGACATCATTATGCATGACAAGCATGAATAATTTGACATTGTATGTATAGCTAGCTTTAAACAATGCACATAATAAAAGATAATTGGCTTTTTATTCAAGTAAGAAATTACCACTCAAACATGATATTGCACTGTAGAGCAATGCAATGATGTCTATGAGTTTAATAACTGCTTACATTCCAATAAAAACATTTTTTTACATAGGCTACTAAAGGCTCTAGTTTCAATGTCGAAGCGCAATTTGCAGACAGTAGCGCTCATCCAGGTCGAAGGTGCATTAAGGCATGTCCTTGTCCATTGTTACGGATAGAAATAAACCTGCATTGTAATAACCAGGCATACAATATCAGACGTAACACTAAGCCACTTAATCAATAACCACAACCCGTAAGGAGTACCAGTGAAACAGTGGTATAGAAAAAAAATTAAACATGTATTTATTAATATGTATACACTTAATGATTGTTCTCTCTATCTATAACATGAAAGTACTTTAAAAGTACTTTGTTAGTCTAATTAGTAGCTTGTTGCTTTTGTTCCACAGTTTATTAGTTGATTACTAGCTTCAGTCGCTGCTTAGAAGATTTAGTTCAAAGTTTGATTGATACTTAGCGTTTCAACCAGTTTTGATTAACAGGCTTAGCACCCGTGTTTGCAGTTGATTAATGTAAGGAATTTGTAATTAGTCTGTATTGTTGTCAGGGGCATTCGCCACATATAAGCAATCATAGTTGTGGATAGCGGCAGCTTTTCGCGGCAGCCTTACCTTCCTAGCCTCACCGAACGAAGACTCAGCGGACAAAGACAAAGGAGTCTACCTGCAGGAGTCCACCGAGGGGGGCCAGCTAGGGAGTGCTCGCCGCACGGTGAGTATCATAGTTTTGTATCTCCCTATTGTACTACCTCTGCATCTAACACTACATGCTTCCTCCCTATCCCAGTCCATGTCTCCTCTTCTAGATTGCCTAGATGGAGAGATTCTACCCACACCCGTAATCTACCTCATCCACCCTCCTAGATCTCCCGGTGTTGACGTGGTGGTAGCAGGCGGACTATGGAACTGCCAGTCCGCTGTCCGGAAGGCCGATTTCATCTCGGCCCAGGCCTCACTACTCTCCCTGCAGTTCCTGGCGCTTACGGAGACCTGGATCACTCCGCAAAACACGGCCACCCCTGCTGCTCTCTCCGCTGCCTACACCTTCTCCCACACTCCACGACCCTCAGGTAGAGGTGGAGGGACAGGTATACTCATTTCCCCCCTGTGGAGATTTGGTATTGTTCCTCTTCCTCACTTTTCACCCTCCTCCTTTGAATTTCATGCTGTCACTGTCACTGTTCCATGTAAACTGCACATCATTGTTCTTTATCGCCCTCCAGGTCCACTGGGGAGTTTCCTAGACGAGATGGATGCCCTACTCAGTGCCTTCCCTGAGGATGGCACTCCCGTCTTACTCCTCGGGGACTTCAACCTGCAGCTAGAGTCCTCCCAGGCCTCTGCATTCCTCCCCCTGCTTCAGTCCTTTGACTTCACCATGGCTGAATCCCCATCCACCCACAAGGCCAGTAACCAACTGGACTTGGTCTTCACCAGGAACTGCGCCTCACCCAACATCACGGTATCACCTCTACATGTGTCTGACCACTCCTTTCTGTCCTTCTCCCTCCCCCTCCCCTCTGTCCCTAAACCATCTTCACCTGCTCCCACTGTCCTTGTCCGTCGCAACCTCCGCTCTCTCTCACCCGCTGCCCTGTCAGCTACTGTCCTATCTTCCCTTCCCCCTACTGATGCCTTCTCTCAGCTACCTGCCGAAGTAGCATCATCCACCCTACTTTCCTCTCTCTCCTCCTCCTTTGACTTACTCTGTCCTCTATCCGCTAAACCCGCTCGTCTCCGCCCCCCCGCCCCCTGGCTAACCGATTCCATTCGCGCTAACCGACTGAAGCTGCGTGCGGCAGAAAGGAAATGGAGAAAATCCAAATCCCCTGTAGCTCTGTCTGACTTCCACACACTCCTGGCTTCCTTCTCCGCTAACCTCTCCTCTGCTAAGTCTGCATTTTTCCTTTCCAAAATTCAATCTTCTGTTTCCAACCCATGTAAACTCTATGCTACGTTTTCCTCTCTCCTCACCCCTCCTCCTCCCCCCACCCCCTCCTCTATAACCGCCCGATGACTTCTCATCCTTCTTTCACGAGAAGGTTGAGGTCATTCGCAACTCCTTCCCCCCAACCTCTCCCTCTCCCATCCCGCTACCTAAACCTCCCACTCCTCTGTCCTCCTTCTCACCCCTCCCTGACTCTGACATCCTTCAACTTGTTCTCTCCCACCGTCCCACCACCTGCCCTCTTGATCCCATTCCATCCCCCTCTTCCAGTCCATTGCTATGGACATCCTCCCCTTTGTCTCTAATGTCATTAACTCCTCTCTTTCCTCTGGCTCTGTCCCCTCCTCCCTCAAATGCGCTCAGGTTGTCCCCCTCCTCAAAAAACCCTCTCTGAATCCTGCTGTCATCTCTAACTACCGACCTGTCTCTCTCCTCCCTTTCCTCTCCAAAACGTTAGAGCGGGCTGTCTATAATCAACTGTCTGCTCATCTCTCACAGAACGACCTGCTTGATCCTAACCAATCTGGGTTCAGAGCAGGCCACTCCACAGAGACTGCTCTCCTTGCGGTCACAGAGGCTCTTCACATCGCTAAGTCCCGATCCCTTAGCTCCGTCCTCCTTCTCCTCGACCTGTCGGCGGCGTTCGACACCGTGGACCACCGGATCCTGCTCTCATCTCTCGTCGAGATGGGAATCTCTGGATCTGTGTTGACATGGTTTGAGTCCTACCTGGCTGACCGGTCCTACCAGGTGGCCTGGAGAGGATCCCTCTCCTCTCCCGCACCCTCTCTACCGGTGTCCCGCAGGGCTCGGTGCTAGGCCCTGTCCTATTTTCTCTGTACACCAAGTCACTTGGCTCTGTTATTTCTGCTCATGGTTTTTCCTATCACTGTTATGCTGATGACACTCAACTGTTTCTCTCCTTCCCTCCATCTGATACCCAGGTCCCGGCACGGATCTCTGCATGCCTGGCTGACATCTCCGCATGGATGTCCACCCACCACCTGAAGCTGAACCTGGGGAAGACAGAGCTGCTCTTCCTCCCAGCGAAGGGCTCCCGATGATTGATGCATCAATCACCGTGGAAGGCTCCATAGTGTCTCCGTCCCAGTCTGCCAGGAGTCTTGGGGTAACCCTGGACAACCAGCTGTGCTTCTCGAGCCATATTGCAGCGATCACTCGGACCTGCCGTTTCTCCCTCCACAACATCCGGAGGATCCGACCGTTCCTCACCCAAGAGGCCACTCAACTCCTGGTCCAGGCCCTGGTGATCTCACGTCTGGACTACTGCAACTCCTTGCTGGCAGGCCTTCCGGCCTGTGCCATCAAGCCACTGCAACTAGTCCAGAACGCTGCTGCTCGCCTGGTGTTCAACCAGCCGAAGTTCTACCACGTCACCCCTCTACTCTCCTCTCTGCACTGGCTCCCCATCGCAGCACGCATCAGATTCAAGTCACTGGTGCTTGCTTTTCAAGCGACCAGAGGTACTGCTCCCCCTTACCTCCAGTCACTCATCACGCCCTACACCCCATCCAGACCTCTCCGCTCCGCCTCCGCTGGCAGACTGACTGCCCCATCCCTCCGGGCACCTGGCAGCCGCTCCTCGCGGTCTCGCCTCTTCTCTGTCCTGGTCCCTCGTTGGTGGAACGACCTCCCGCAATCGGTCAGGACTGCGGAATCACTTCCAATCTTCCGCAAGAGACTCAAAACCCACCTCTTCAGACTCCACTACCCCTGATCTCTGTCCATCTAGCTAAATTGTCTTCACCACTGTCTACTTGTTCAACACTATACTTTTTTTTTTTTTTTTTTTTTTTTTAATAAAATGTCAAATACCTTTTCCTTCCCGGTGTTACAGGTATGGTACGCAGATGCCTGCAATGATGTCTATTGCTGTATTCCTGCACTGATCTCGTGCGCTAACTGTGATTGTTCCTACCATGTATTGATGCACATCTTGTAAGTCGCTCTGGATAAGAGCGTCTGCTAAATGCTTAAAATGTAAAATGTAAAATGTAAAAGACAGAAGCAGGTTGAAAGGTCTCACCGGCCAGCCAGCTTGTGGTTCCAGACCCTTGAAGATGACAGGATAGTTCTTCTCTTCGGAGTTCCCAAAATGTATTACTAATAGCAATAATAATTAATTAGCAGCTAGGCGGTCAATCAGAATAATGAATTCACCAAGCTGTAATTAACAATGTCGTAAAGGGAACTGATGGCATTCAGGTGGCAACCACTATATATTGTCCCGCATCTTTTTAAAAGTCTCCTCAGTGATGTAGCCAAGCGATGTCCAGTCGCATCTTCTCTCATCATGTTGACTGGAGGGTTCCCCTGGAAACCACGTGTATCCTCAAGCAGGTCCCAGCAGGTCAGTGACATCATCTCCACCTAAAGGGGAGAAACCAAGGAAACACAGCAGCACGCAAAGCCAAAAGGAAACACGAAGCAGTGCTAATACAAAGCAAAGGGACGTAACACCATTCCGGTAGTTTCATGACAAATGGTAATGCATCTGCAGCACAGTTGCAAAAGAGTATGGTGTAAGAATAAATTACCTGTGGGTGTGGTAAGGATTTGGTTCAGTATAACCAATTTGATCATACGATTTTTTCCCTTTAATACCTTTGCCATAACGAACCGGCAGGTGCCATGGCTTGCGAAGATCAAGTAATGGGACTTGCTTTCACTATAATAAAATTGAGTGAATACTTGGAAGTCGTACAATACTAAACTAGCAAGGATGACCAGATTTCCCACATTTTGATAAACGTTTCAGATTTCTCTGGCTTCCTTATTTTGAATATTACCTAATTTTATCTAACCCCACAGCTCAACGATATCATCAGAAAAAAAATTGCTTTGTTACTTTTCTATTCCACCTTTCTTGTCCTGCAATGTCCTGCAAATACATTCTGCGTATCCTGCATTTGGACTGTCTGAATCTGGTCACACTGAAACTAATGTGTGTGTGTGTGTCATATAGGCTACTGTTTAGTTTAGTTTGTGTGTGTCCATCTAACCCTCTATTAAAACCTGTTTGAATGTATATAACCAACCCATGTTGAAGCAAATGCATTTACGGCATATCACGAGACTACAAAATTGGGCAGATGACAAATATTCAGTTTGCAATGGACGAAGTTGGCAATCACACTACCGCACAGGTAAATGTTTCATAAGTATAGCAGCAGTGGCACTTTCTAATTATTTTATGGATATCTTCAAAGTTTTTAATACAACATTTTTTAATTGTCTGTGTCCTTACATTTTCAGCTCACTTTGCTGGATATTGATCGAATGAGAGGCAACTAAGGTGAGCTGAACCCAGACATACCTCCTTTAACTAACCAACAATATATGTGAAACAAAACCACAACAAGAAAATATGACAAATATTTGTTGAAATTAATTAAAATAAAGAGAACAATATGATCTTGTGGTTGCAACTAGTGCCGGCTTTATCTTTTTGTTAGAAATATGCTACATAAAAGCAACATATAAACAAAGACAAACATCAACAAAAAACGCACAATACAAGACACAAAAAAATTCACATGTGCATAAAACCAATGTTTATGCAAAAGCAAGTCAATACTAAAAGTTTTACTGTCCATCTCAAAATGACAATCATTTTGGAGGTTTTCATTGATTATTTGAAAGGTGTTGCAATGAACAAACATCAATGTCTATTCATTCTCATCACATGCTGTAGGAGCCTACAAGAGCTCATCTATTGCTTCGGTAGAATTTAATAGGAAGTGGGTGGCTATAGCCTTTCAAAATCTGTCTGATCTTGTATATTGAATTTGTTATACAGACCACCTGCAGCTTCCTGGTTAACAGCAATCATCTTGCTGGCGTGATTGAGAGCATATATGCCAGCTTGGCCTTGTCATGAAAGCAATTTTTTTCTGAATGCACAGATAAGACAAAAGCTAAGGACACTATGTAAAATATATCTATGTAAATTGATTTATAAAACAACATGTGCTGCAGCAGTTTAATATAATTCAATTTTGTGTCAATGTCAAATTTCAGTTCATTGTCAATTTCGATCCCAAATTATTTCCATCCATGGGCTCTTTATAGCAGTTTTCCATTTGATTTGAGGAGTAATTGTTCAATATTTCCTAAAGTCAACTTTGTCCTTTCATCTTCTTTACATTTATCTTTAGGTAGCTGTTTTACACCATTTGACAAAATATGCATATTGTAAAGATGATAAAACACATACATGTGGTGCTCCAGGTTTAGTGTACGCAATTGAAGATAACATGGTTTTCAATTTGTTTTGTTAGCTCCTATTTTTGAGGAAATCATGAATCCACAAAATTGCATTGTATATACGCAAATTTCTCAGGTAGTAGAAACTGCTAGTGTCTTTAAATCCACTGTATCTTCCACGCCTCTCCATGCGCTGTATGTGTTTGATTCCTTGGCTCCTAGATACATTATACCTTGAGGATCACTGTCTGGTTCTCTGAGAGAGTGTTTTTTAAGCAGCTCTTACAAAAAAAGCAATACATTTCAATATATGTCGCTACAGCACAAATATCAGAAATATGAGGAATACATTACTCAATATAGGTGTATATCCATTATTATTATTATTATTATTCTATATTGCCGAATTGTATAATATAATCTATGTAATGTGTATGTATATGTATATACATCTGAATTATATAGTTAAACATAATTTACCATGAGGCGGGAAAATTTTACCCTTAATGCCTGTTCCAAGGTGACACTTAAACACAATATGGCAGAAAATGTAGCCGTCTGTCTGACTGAATTATATTACTGAGGATTTTGTTTTATTAGGTTTAACTTTTTTTTCTATTCATGTCTTTCATTTTCATTTCATTCCATTTTTCACCAGCATAATGTACAAGCCCATGCATATTAATCTAATCATCTACTTCATCTCTCTTCTTGGAGCTCTGAGTGCCTTCACATCTCTTTGGCTGGTCCTGAAAGCATTGAACTAATCACAGCTTTTCTTTTCTGTGGACTCCACTTCAGAATTGTTTCCCTCTTCCACTAAACCTCTTGGCTCTGCAACCACTAATCAGAAAGAACATCAGAGGGAAATAGGCTGTGCTACCACAACACAGTAAAATGCTCGGCGTTAATTTAACTGTATGCAGAGCCTATGTGAAAACAGAAGGGATCAATTGGACTCAAGTAAAATTTCTACTACCCTAGTTGATTTAACACCGACTTTTGCTTTGTAGGTTTTACTAAGGGGAATTTCAAAGGTCTGTGCTGGGTGACGGGGATGGAGGAACATGAACAGATTCTTCTACTTCTGTAGTCAAATTGTGGTCAAAGTCGTGGTCAAATCTATTTAATTAATGGTTAATACTATTTATACTATCCCATGTCAAGTGATTTTTGCCAGGCCAGCCTGCTATTATGCGCTCAGGTCAGGTCAATTCTTATTTGTCTTTTTTGGAATAACTAACTAACTGACCCTGTATTGAATTGCTTTTAAATTAAGTTTCAGTTCCAGCTTTATCAACTTAATGCATGTAACATGTGTTCAGATAGTCATAATAACGCAAAATATGTGTTAGTCATACTGCAGAAATATTCTTAAAGGGGCAATCTAGTCAGAAACTAAGGCTTGGAATCATTCATACTGTATCGTGGTTTGTCCTTGTCTTCGATTAACAAATGAAACAAGTATCCTCATTGCCTGTGAAGCATCTGCGACAGGGAGTTATGTGGTTAGATCTAATAAATGTTTATAGTCTAAGCCATTGTGAAAAGGGCCTATGAAAATACTTCACTTGCTCTGAGGCTTAGCCTATACTGCTCGCTCTCTGAATACCACTGTGTAATGTCACAGAAACGCAAACATGGTTTGGTTAAAGGAAATCGAGGCCCTTCACACTCTTAGTTTAGAGTGCATTGAGTATAGACCTTTACATCTGGGGTGGGATGGGGGGGGAGTATGGTCAAGGATGGAGGGGTCAAGATATTTCAAATCAGGTGGTGCAAGTCTTAAGGAGAGTGCCACATCAAAGCAAATATAATTCAGCGCCCTCGACCAGATCAAGTCTGAGGTGGAACCAGGCTGGCCAACATCTGCAGTCATCCAGGTCTGCAGATGCAGTGTAACCCCCACCCTACCTCACCCCAGCCCCCTTTAGCTCCCTGTGAAGTGTCACTGCCACTTTGGGGCAGGTCAAAAAGCATGAAGCGAAGCTGTATAGCTGTGGCTGTAATAGTCCGGTGGGGACCTTGCGGTCGATGGCTTCATGAACCGCGGTTGAGAAAAACAATGAATGATGGGGGGCAGGCAACCTTAGATACCGATCATAGGGAGGCCTGATCCTATTGAAGTTTTGAATGCAGACGGGCCAGCGGGATTCGAGGGTGGTTATATGTTTCACAGCATGTGCAATCTGGCTTTTGAGCAATATCCGCTAGAGGGGGAATTATTTAAGGGAATGGGGGGGAGAAAATCTGACAGAATTACGTTGTCGAATGTGGTACGGTGAAGCGGGGGGTCCTATTGTGGTGGGAATGGAAAGGGGAACAGGGGAACAGCCAAGTCCTGGGGGGCTCTAAACAGAAAGGGAGGATTAATTTGGATTTCCCACATTATAGCCTTTGATGTCTGTATGGGATTCGGTTGATGCGGATCAGCCTGAAAACGCTTTGTATTAACACGCCATCTTGACTGTAGTCTCTCAAATTGTGGAGGCTAATTCCCATGGGCAGTAGTCTTCTAGAACAGAGTGAAAAGCACCTGAGAGCACTGTAAACATGCAACAGATATTGCTTAATAATTATTATAATATGACAGATATAATTTTATTGGAGCCTGGAAAAGGCTTTGAAAACAAACCCAGGGAAACTTGGTCATTGGTCCTTAAATGAGTTTAATAACAAGTAGGAATTTGTCCCCTCCAGGATCTGACCATATGGGTACATGGGAAATGTCAATCTGTTTCTTTTCCTCCATGAATATATTGATTGAATGTATTATTCATCAGATCAAATCATCAAGTGATTACTATTGGGGGTGTAGGTAATTTTGAATGCGCTCTTGTGAATAGAGAGCAGTTGTATAATGATCCTTTTGATATATATACTGTATATTTTTTCATTTTACTTTGTGTCATCTTTCTCACGTGTTGATTTTGTTTTTCAGTCTGTGCAAAGATATCTCTGTCATAATAAAAAAGGAAAAACCTAATTTTCTCTCATTATATATATATACTGTATATATGTGTGTGTGTGTGTCTGTGTGTGTGTGTGTACGTATGTGTGGGTATGCGTGTGCATGTGTTTGTATGTTCATATATGTATACAGTAGGTATAATAAGTATTCACCCCCTTTGGAATTTTTACCATTTTCCCACATGGAAAAATCTCCAGATGTGCAAAGCTGGTAGAGACTTACTCAGATAAACTCACAGTTGTAATTGCAGCCAAAGGTGCTTCTACCAAGTAGTAAATCAAGGGGGGTAAATACTTTGTGAATATGTTTTAATATTTAGTAATTAATTAAGAAACAGCATCAGTTTTTATTTTTTTATTATTGAATATTTTGTGTTCAAGTGACACTGATCAAGTGGCACGAAATCCCAGTTAAATCCATTTTGATTCCATGAAGAAAATAAAATGTGAAAAATACTTTTTATAACCACTGTATAGAGAGAGAGAGAGAGAGAGAGAGAGAGAGAGAGAGAGAGAGAGAGAGAGAGAGAGAGAGAGAGAGAGAAAGTAGATAGATAGATAGATCCATTTTGATTACTAATTAATCTAAATTAAATCATCTAATTTCTGCTCAGCACTCACTATAAAGCAGAGACCACCTCTGGCGTACATCCATATATTTCATAATACAAGCAGCCAGAGGCACAGCAGCTCTGAAACTATGACAGCAGACTGTTATCTTATGAAACCCGATAACACCCAATTCAAATGCCCTTTGCGCTGGCTTAGCGCCGATATGATTGACATGACTTGTGATCTGTGATGCACTGTGATGCCTGTGAAATTATGCATGAAATATCAAAAGAGGTTTTCAAAGAGCAGGGGGTGAAGCACACTCGGGGGCTTTATCATAAGCTCTCTTGCCAGCATTTACCAGTTCAGCCATTCGCGTGTGAAAACCCCCAGTGAAGTCCAGGGGTTTATTATATTTAATTGCATAGCACTGTAAAAGATGCAGGTTTTATATCAATGTTCAATTATCTATACAAACATTATTTATTTTCTAATCTGTTCTGTCATTTGCACTTTTCCTTGAATGTTATCTAATTTAGGTAGCAAGCAAGCTAGTACATTAGGTTTGCTACTACAGAAGCCAACAGATGAGTTCCAGTCTTTTCTTTCACAGCGATGTAGTTAGAGACTGAAAATCTCTGGAGCAGTGTGGTGAGAAGAGCAAGTAGTCTGGTTAACTGCTAAAATTACTAGCTGGCTAGTTGGAAACGGTGGTAACACAATAGCAATTGGCTCAATAGCGGCCTCTACTGTTCAGGATATGTAACAATTATGACCATTATAAACTACACAAATTCAAAACCATTTGCTTCCACAAAAGTAATGGAAAACAAATGTACCAAAAAAGGTGGGTTTGTCTAATACACCAATGCATCTTATGCATCAGGTTTTACAGTATTACAGATTGTCAGCAATTAACCTTTTCAGCGTAGCATGACTGTGCTCCACAATGTCTTGATTGAGTGCGCAGTGAGGGAACAAACACCTGCTTCAGCAATCAAGCAGGTGCATAAATAACCATGATAGATTGCTAAATAATGACCGAATGATCTGTTTGCATGACTGAATGCTGTGGATTGTGCTTCTCATCTTTATTAATTGTACCTATTCGAGATCGCATTTTAGATCAGATTTCACAGACCTAACTTCATGCAAATGAACACAGCTCCCTTGGAGTATGGAAACAATTTCATTATCCTGCAAAGCCTGACATGAATGCAGTGTGACACAGATTTAAAAAGCTCTTCCAAATACCAGCAGTAACTTCCTCTCCTTGTCTTTTTTTCTGTGAACTCTGATTCCCAGGAAGCCTTGTGAGGGTTGTGCTTCTGAATCCCAGGTACACACTTGAGTAGCCCAACACAATAAAGGCAATCTTAGGCCCATAGTATGTTTTCATAAGGGTATCCTTGTGCTTTTCCTATGTCCGTTGGGCAACCAAGTGAAATATGGTCTCGGTATTGAAAGGCAAACTGGAGGGTGGAGTGTTCAAATTCCCCAGGAGTTTGGGATTGTGAGAATTCCATTTCAGTTCCATTCAGGAGAATAGCATCTTTAAGTAACCTCTCCAACTCAAGAGTCCTGTGTCATATGGCTTTTTGAATGCAGTGCTCTTGTGATTGGACTAATCTGCACATTACGTAACAAATGACACAGGCTCTCAGGTGGCTAATCCAGCTAAAGCACTGGAACTCAGCCCCAGGTTCTGAAATCAAATTCTAATCCTGCCAATTCTGACTGTGGCCAAGAATCCCACAGGGCAATGACGAGTCATCCTGGGAGGGAGAGTTCCAGTTGGCAGGGTAAGCCAGAGGGAGAGTTCCTGCACCATTTGCATATGTAGTTCAGGGAAATGACTGCGCAGCTCAGCCGGTGGACTGCATAGTGAAAACAAGGAGTCTGGCTGAATTTATGTCAGAGGACAGACGTGCTAGTGGGCACCCTCCCAGACTTTCTAATTGTGCATGAGTATTCCAAAATGGGGGATAAAGAAAAAAATTATGATAAAAAGGAAACACTTCCTGTCCCAGATCTCCATTAACCATCATGGTATCCATAAACTGGGTGCTGAGGGTATTGTAAGGTCCTACCATCTTCTGACTAAACAAACAGAGAGAAGGGTCGCTCTGTCCTTTCCATCTGATGCTTCTTCTCACTTCTCCATCCCTTCTCCAGGCCCCAGGTGCAGTGTGGTGATAATAAATACAGGAAGGAAAATCTGGCACTGACACAATGTGTATTTGTTCAGCTGCCATCCTCCCCAGGGGTCTGACTTATTGGATATCAATAAATATGTGACAGTTTCACATACACCGTTGCCCATATGACCGTTATCTGTTTGTCAAGGCTTGCTGGCGAGGCTCTTAGCTCTCAAACCTCACCTCCCCTCATTGGTCTGCTCTCCTCTGTACCTCGACACATTTAAACCTATATCCCTTATCCTTCAATTCCCTTTTTTTACCATTGTATTCAGGAGGTAGAGACACAGGGCAGGGGTTCATCAGCTGTCGGTCTGGAGGGCTGAGGTTTTCTAGCTCTCTTCACGCCACTAACGTGATTCAGTGGAGATGGTTAGCTAAATCAGGTGCTCTGTCTGGAATGAGAAGCCTGCAATTCAAGGAACCGCCTCCCTCTAGGACCAAGGTTGAGTAGGCTTGGCATATGGTTTCATTTTTAGTGTTCCTGTCACCTTAATATTATACATTATTCTATTACTGTTTTTAAATAAAAAACTTGGTGAAAGCCCGATGAGTGCTGAAGCACGTAAAAATCGCCTATCATCTGCTGCATCACTCACTACAGAGTAGCAAACTGCCTCTGGAAGCACCATCAGCACAATAACTGTGCGTCAGGAGCTTCATGGAATGGGTTTCCATGGCCGAGCAGCTGCACACAAGCCTCACATCACCATGCTCAGTGCCAAGCGTTGGCTGGAGTGGTGTAAAGCACGCCGCAACTGGACTCTGGAGCAGTGGAAACGTGTTCTTTCGAGTGATGAATCACGCTTCACTATCTGGCAGTCTGATGGATGAATCTGGGTTTGGCGGATGCCAGGAGAACGCTACCTTCTGGAATGCATAGTGCCTACTGTAAAGTTTGGTGGAGGAGGGATGGAATGCTCTGGGGCTGTTTCTCAGGGTTTGGGATAGGCCCCTTAGTTCCAGTGAAGGGTATTCTTAATGCTACAGGATACGAAGACATCTTAGCCAATTGGGCGCTTCCAACTTTGTGCCAACAGTTTGGGGAAGGCCCTTTGCTGTTCCAGCATGACTGTGCCCCTGTGCACAAAGCGAGGTCCATAAAGACATGGTTAGACGAGTTTGGTGTGGAGGAACTCGATTGTTCTGCACAGAGCCCTGACCTCAACCCCATTGAACACCTTTGGGAAGAATTAGAACACCGATTGCGAGCCAGGCCAACATCAGTGCCTGACCTCACAGATGCTCTTTTGGCTGAATGGGCACGAATTCCCACAGACACACTCCAAAATCTTGTGGAAAGCCTTCCCAGAAGAGTGGCAGCTGTCATAGCCGCAAAGGGGGTCCAACTCCATATTAATGCCCATGGTTTTAGAATGCGATGTCCAACAAGCTCATATAGGTGTGATGGTCAAGTGTCCACTGACTTTTGGCCATATATTGTAAGTAAGGAGGTGGTAGGATAACAATAACGTTTCATGAACAGACCTATTGTAGTTTTCTGTGTTGAAGCATGTGGAGTCATCCAAACAAACAAAGGCATCGAATAGAATGGCACTCGATACTTCCTCCAAACCACACAGTCAATCTTCTTTCATGGGTGTTTTTAAAAGGTAGAGGGATTACAAAAAGCCTAACACCCTGCCACCCCCACTGGATACAAAACCAATAGCAAGCAGCTGATGAGTGTCGAAGTGCTATTTCCACTTCCACTGAAGTGGAAATAGCAGCCATGTTGGTGACTCTCCATGTTTGTCGCCCCAAGCCCTTGTTGCAAACAGAACTGTAGTGCAGAATTTATTTTCATCATTCCTGGATAAGCATGCCAGTCCACTCGTATAGACAACAGTAAAATGTTTAAAATAGGCACACAGCTGTTATTCATGACCATATCAAGAAATTTAGCTAAAATGTCAGATCACTTAATTGTTTAATTAACCCAGAGCAGAAGTGAAATCCGGAAATGGATATGGCCTACGTTGCCCACCCCTTATGTATAGTGCTGAATGTTTGCTTGAAGCATGTCTGGTTCAGGTCCTTAATGCCAGGAACCACATCAGTTCAACAATCCAGGATCCGAACCTGCAACCTTCCATAAGGAGGGAAGAGTAAAAAAAAGGGAATGGGGGCTCCATTTATAGCCAAGAAACCAAACGCTGTGTTTGCAAGAACTGGGTTGCTGGCAGTAATTACTGCATTACTTTAAATAATGTCATAATAATACAATAAATTCATTTTAAAAAAACCTTGTGTGCTTTCTATTCAAAGGCGATGTCTGTTCGAGGTGAGGTGTTAATTTTATGGTGCAGCTATTATGAGTTAGGTTTCAAATGTTATCAGACTGAGGCGTGTTCAGCTACACAGATGTTCACAGCACACTGGGCTGTCATCCAACACAAGTCTGTCAGCATAGTAATTATCCCGTTTTTTGTCATGAGTCCTCCATCGGCTGCATTGTCTTTAATCTCAAACAAAGCTTTTCTACTTCATGTCCACAGCAGTTCCAGGTCCACAGATCAGCTAGACTAAATTATATAAAAATATAATTATAAGATGAATAAGTTGTAATTACCGTTTTATGCATCACTTTTAATGTTGTATGTGCTTTTGGGCTCGCTTACATGGTCTGCTTTTCCACATGTAAAGTTAATGGGAATTCTCAGCTAGTGGTGAGAAGTAAGAGCAAGAGGACGGGGGACTCAAAGCAATGGGGCCACACTCTAAATGGAGGGTCGGGACCATAAATAGGGGAGGGGGTGTGGGCACACTGACAGACTTCATTAACTGGTCCTCTACTCATTAGTTGACTAGAACTGTATATGTGTGATTTAAAATTGTATACATGTGTGCCTTAACCAACACAGATAAGTTCCCTTGTAATATTTACTGTGTGAGCACTATTGCAAGTGGTTGTAGGGAAGTAGAAGAGATGCATTCTGGGAATTTAAATAAGATTGGTTGGGAACAGCCACTCAGGTCACCAAACTGTCATGCAGCAGTGTCTCGGCAAACACACGCATCCTCAAGTGCAATCTGTTATCTTTCTGGGGCTGGCCTCCTCTGCAGCTTGAAATATGTTGTCAACAATAGACGTCTCCTCGGTAACGCAGTTATTTCAGTTACAGGGTGGCCATTGAGGACCCTCACCATGGTTACAGGCGATATCTTCTGCTCAATAAAAAAAACCTGCAGAGATCCCGGTTTTGTCGCCAGCCAGAGAGAATCACTCCACTTTTGGATGTTAGTGAGGTCTGCAACAGAAGGATGCTTTCAGCAGCAAAGGTGAGAGACTAGAAAAAGAAGTTTTGGCTGTCGAGAGTCCAATCCAAGTGGCACCTTCAATTTAGTAGAACAATAAATTGTATATCCTTGTGTATATTTTCTTCAGTTTATCTTAGACTCAGTTATGCATCTGTCACTCACAGTACATCATTAAGCAGTCTAACTTGGATGGCTTAATTATGTACAGTGTTTGACAGATAAATTGCAGTGACTGACAGCAGTGTTTGCAGTGACTGACAGCTCAAGCTTTTGAGTTGAAAAATAGATATACAGTTAAACACACAAGGCATGCATGACTTACCTTTGTAACATATGTTTGTTCCTACATAATAATTACTGTTCTTTTTGGGGGTCTTTCATCTTTACAAATAAATCTTTAAAGAAGCGATTTGATTAATATCCTCTAGGAGAGAAGAGATTCTTCATTTCTTTTTTCTGGCAGTTGCAGATTAATTGAGCAATTGTGTTCAATCACGCTCAGCTGGCGATGAACTGCCTTTCTATAAATACCAATTTAACTTCTATTAAATCAATATTCACAATATTCACTCAGAAGCCTTCAGTTGAGGAGAAAAAAGTAATACAGTGGAATTTAAATAAGTTCAGACATAAAACCAATTGAAGCGCATGGATTCAAGCGCAAGGGCGTTTCATTCGTATGATGCAACATAAAAGTTGGGGAGGCAACAGACATAAAAGTAACGCAAAATCAAAATGATACTGTGCTAGGAATGAATTTTAAAAAGGCATAGAAAAGATGTATTGAAATGGAGAATTATATTTTCAGTTACCTCAGATATCTTTTCATTTATTTGCTGCTTACTTTAGATTTGTGATTTCATGATAAGGAGTGCTCCCTGCCATGACTCTTGTGAGAGTCTTGTTAGAGGAGAAACCTTTCAGCTATGCCATGAACGAAGGCTCTTTGGAGCCAGACAGGAACAGAACAAGTTACCCTGATAAACTTTGCCCCCTAGTGGTCGGACGCATGCATCCAAAATATTACACATAATTAATATTCATAAATAATAATTAAACAGTGTAGGAACAGTGTAGTGACATTAGCATGGGTCGCATCAACGTGTAGGTGTTACGTGGTGTAGTGCAACCCAAGAGATAGATCCACGGTCAAATGTAACAAAAATGGTTTTAATTAAAGGAAAATCCACTCAGAAACACAAACTATGGGGAAGTCACTCAAATGCTTGAATATTTTAATAAAGTTCAACACAACTCAAAATCTCTTAAACAAAAAGTTTCTTCCGCTCTGGGGAGCTAACCCCTTACCCAGAGCCTCTCCAAATCCTGGCTGGTCTACAGACATCACAGGGTTCCTTTCCACGTTCAATACTCTTCCACCAACTTGTCTCCTTCTCGCTCTGTTTGTCTCCCTCCACTTGTTCTCTTCACAAGGGACACCTGGCTCCTTTTATTCACTTGATTGGGTGGTGATTGGTTGATTGGGTGTTGATTGGTAGATTAGTTGCAGGCGGCAGTCGTTTTGGTCCTGCGAGGTTGGGGATGGTACCATATGAACCCCTGCACATGGCTCTGCCTGCCAGGTTGCCACAGTATTTATTTAGTGAGGACGGTAGCCAGTAGAATGCAATTTGTGCAGAGCAAGGACAAGACAGAAAAATCAACTTATCAAAAATGTGAATGTTTACTAATGTAATCACTACAGTGATGAATATAATCACTATATCTATCAATCAGCTCATTTTAATTACGGCACCATATAACCAAAGCACACAATAACAAACTAACTTTAATGGTTTCGACAAACATAGGGCTTCTAACTAGGGAACCAAAAGAGAAAAACAGTTCGGTGTTCGGATCGTTGTTGGCTAGATAACCCCACGTTCCGAGACAAATCAATGCCCCCTTTCTGATGACAACATTGGTTGCATGGGGATGTGGGACCATTGTGGCGCATTCTGGCACAGCGGGTATTGCTCCCCATGGATCAGCCATGTGATATTTATGGTACCTCCCCTAGCTTATCTCCTGGTAAGTTGGTAAGAGTGCTGTACTGTGGTAGCTGATCTCCTGCTGGGCTCCAAACTGTCTCTAGACCCTCATTCTCTTCTTTATCTCTTACAAGAATCACCCATGTGTGTTACAATATAGGTATATATGGTTTCAATATTTTGGTGCTCACAATCCTGTGCATACATACTCATCATTTCTATTCTTATTCAAGTTTAGAATTTTGTGCATGTGCATCAATGCAAATATGGTTAAAGAAAACCTACCCCATGTTGATGCCATGGTTCTTTTTGACAATTTTGAAAGTTTATTCAATAATCTGTTCAACCATTGTCAATAAATCTTTATTGTTAGGTGATATCTACCTAGCCCAGAGCAGTTATACTATACTTTCATCCTGACGTATGTAGGTGTAGGTGGAGTAGTTTGTGTAAATTGACTTTGTTGTCGTAGTTGACACTTTCCACGGTTTCAAACAAACTACAACATGTCATTATGCCATGATGAATGTGATAAGGAGCAATGCTGCATAAATGCAGCCTCTATCATTACCCTTGGCTATTACACCTGTGCTACTGTTTGCTTATTGGCTGTCAATGTGTGCTTGCTAGCTTTTTCGGTCAAGCAATGCACCTCTGTGCACTGTCAACATGGAACACAAAAGAAAACTATGGACAGATTTGCCATCCTAGAACAGTAGGACCAGATAAACACCAATTGGGGAGAATATGACATCAGAACTGATGAGTATTGGAACATTTGAGCAGAGATTAGACATCCTCCAAATCATGTAACTTTACCCTTGAATGATCTTCATCACTGGCATTGTTATGATTAGCTAATACTAGTATTGTTGTCATTATTGGTGGAGCCTATGCATTGAGTCTGTCTATCTTGCTAATAAAATATGACATGCTAAATCATGGCATTCCGAGCTAGCTAGTTAGCAAGCTAGTTGTTAGCGAGTGCATGATAATGATACGAGTGGAGTTTTTGGTGACTTAACGCCAATGATTGTCATCACCATTATTATCAACCATCATTATTGTCATCATTAGCCAATACCAGTATCACTATTAGTGGAGTGTATGCATTGAGTCTTGTGTATCTTTTTAATAAAATATGACAAGCTAAGTCATGGTGATGTGTTGGTTAATTATCATCATCACCATCACTACCAACAACCATTAGTGTTATCATTAGTTAATACTAGTATCCGTGTATGTATTTAATCTATCTTGCAAATAAATAATATAAGCTAAGTGACCTCATGTGACCAAATGTTTCACATGGTTCTACAGGAACACCTGGTTGCTTAGCTAAAGTAATTCACAATCCCTAATAATCAACATGGCATCATATAATTATTCCTGATTTAGCTTTACAGCTAGTCTTCAATCATAAATAAATAAATACATTCTCAGTTTAAATTGTTTTCAGATTTTGTATTTTGTAAAAAATATATACAGCATATACAGTATATTTTTGTGACCTCAGTTTTTAGAAGCTAGTTTTTTACTGTCATACCTGTGGATTCAACTTACTATCTTTGTTTTACATGACTAATTCCGTTTATTATTATCCTTCTTATATATGGAGAATACTGAAGACTTCCTTTAGCAGAGATGGTGGTTGGAGCCAGTTGAGAAACCTCCACACTTATGTAAGTTTTATAATCATTTTTATGTTTTCACCAGGTTGTACTAATTAAAATATTCAGTATATTCAGTTATATTCACTGGAGAGATTTCACATGGTTTGGAAAAACCTCAATATAATATATATTGTGGCAAGCATGCGTTGGGTGGTGTATCAAGGAAGGAGACAGAGTCCAAGTAGAATGCAAAACTGGCTACACGGGCAGCAGTTTTAATAACGAAAAGGATAGTTACCCATACTCTGTACACCGCTCAGTCATGGGTAATATCTGCTGCTAGCTTCCATGTTCCCTACACCGCACAACCCTGGAAGTAGCCTAAAAACCAATGGAGGTTCTTGCCTGCCTACCGAGTCCTTAAAAGGACACGAGAGACCAATGAAACGCCTTTCGCAGAACACACAATCAGTCAGGAAGGTACAGTCCATTCCACACAGGGCACATTGACACTCTCCCTCTGGAACTTGGGAGACGCCATTATTTACATAGTGTGTTCCAGTCGCAGTGGTCCAAATGGCACACACCGCGACCAGCCAGCTAACACAACACAGTTTAACTAAACAATACACGCAAACACAGAACAGAACAATTTAACAGTTTAACTGGGGGAGACGCTTAAGGTTACAGCAGCGCCTCCCCCAGAATGCACCGCGAACACATTTATTCGCAGGCGACTCTGCCGGATCGCCACAATATTATAATATTATATATATATATATGCACCACATGTTTTTCACATATGGACTTATTCTAGATGAATTATTGTAACTATTGTATTAGTTTCATATGGGTCATACATAATATAAAGATATAAATAAAAATTATAGATTAAAAACTCAAGATTCATGAGTGCCTTCTTTGAACCCCTCAACCATGTGTGTGAAATCATCTTTTCTTATGACACATGTTTAAGGATGTTTTTCAAAATCCCACTAACTGCTTGGAGCAAAGCATTATTTTCACAGTTAAATGTGTCAATATGTTCAGGTTTTCAATATGTTCTGGAGATATATTATAGTTTGGTTAAGTGCCTGAGGCACTTATAAAAGTAAGCCATAAGGCTTCCATGTGGCATATCCAGTTGAGGTGATCCAGGGATCTGACCTACAGTCCGGATTGAATCTAGACAGTGCCAGTGCTGGTTCTGGCTGAAAGTCCAGTGGGGTTATGCAAAACTGCCATAACACATGGTGTCGCCCGGGGAGGGAAGGTTTCAGCTGGCAGGATATCATTCAAAAGCGATTGCCCTGATCGACCCAGGCACCTGCAATCTTGCTGCTCCAGTTGTACAGCTCATGGATTGTTAATTGCAAGAAAGCGATGGCTGGCTTCACACTTTTCTGAGGACACGCATGACAACCAAACACATAGAGAATGTTGCAGCAAAGGTAAGTGTGTCTAAAATTATGTTTGGGCATTACAAATCAGGGAGCTAAATGCATTAATTAAGAAAGCAGCTATTCCTGTTATGCAGGACTGTACTGTACACAGACAGTAAAGAACCACTAGAGGATTCATTATCTGTGATTGGGATTAAAGCTAAGCTTTGATTCGGGCATACATCAGTGTTTAACATGAGAATCTAAATGCACACCAGAGAACACAGGAAATAGAGTGGGAAGAACTGGAATTCATTGCTGCAAAATGCTTTATTTTAGAGACAAGCTAAACCCCATAAAGCAGTTTATGATCCAGTGGTAAATGTGATATTCCAAGATGCATGCATCATTTCCTTTTATGTTAAATAACTAGGTGTAGAGTAACAAGTCCAGTGATGTCATCATTCTGAGTCACATTTTCATGTTCTCTCCAGATCAGCAAGAATGAACGATGGGAGTTGGACCATGTACCAGTTTTCATACAGGCCCTTACCTAAACAGATCTTTATGTAGAAATTAATAAAGTTAATGCTGTTTAAAAAAAGATTAGATGATTACCATACAAATATCACTTAACAAGTTTAACTCATGTACATTTTGCAACATAAGTATTTGTTGCAACAACAACAACAAAAAAATATATATACTGTATATATAACATTTGTTTTTTAGTTGCACAGAACAAGCACAGAACAAGTCAATGGCCCAACAAGGCAAACTGAACTAAAGGTGCCTTTTAAGATTTCATGGTTTATAATTTTGTTTAGAAAAAGGGTCTGACTGTTTGCAGTTTCACACTGCTGTGGGGGAAAAAAAAGCAAAAAAGGAACCCAAAACAAACACAACAGCATAGCCGAGAAACAAACCTTATCGATGCTCGTTTTCTTTCATTTGCTTGTCTGCTTACACATCCGTGTGTTTGTGTGACTGGAGGTGCGGATTGTGATTTTTGCAGGAACTCGATAAACAGCTTGTTTGTAATCTGCCGGGATTTGCACTTAGAAACACAAGTGGCAGGAAAGCACATCCGCATATTCACAGTGGGGTAACAGGAACTTGTTATTGCCGGGAACGGAGGTGAAAAAGTGAATCGGTGAAGAAGTGAAGAAGCTCCATAGCTCAGGCCTTCTGAGGATTCCTCAAACAGTTGCGCATTCAACATTTTGCACGCAAAACGATTGGCCTGAAAGGAGGAATAACCTGAGTTTTAACCTGTGTCTTCCGGGAGAAGATGAGAGGGTTGCTGCATATTTTATGAATTAGGTTGGGGGGACTTCTGGTATTTCAAGTTTCTCAAGGCATATAGAGAAAGTACGTTGACATCTGTAGGATGAAACACAAATTGCTCAGTAATCTGAAATACTGCTGGGTCAGACATTTTCTCCTAATTTTTTATTTATATTTTATGTTTCATGTCTCCTCCCATGTAAGCCTTTGCTTGACTGGTCTTGATACATGCAGTCAGAACACAAATTAATGACATAATGAAATGGGTCAGGTGATTTCTCCAATCAACAACAGTATCATGTCGATCAACCTTCTACTAGAAGGTTAAAATGGAGCAATATGGAAAAACTTTTGCAGGTTCTGTATGTCAAAACAACATTTGAATGGGCACTCTAGCCAAAGTTCTGCCATTGTGTCATCTAGGCCATCTCCTTGCAGCCAATAAGAGCCAATGTTATCATTTAATAGGTCACCCACCCATGCCTCTCTGCTTTTTCAATACTCACCGTTTCCCCCACATTCTCCCCTCTAACATCAGCTCTGGTAGCACCTTTCTTTTGGGGGCATGGCACACCTTGCCTCGCTCTTATTGGGCAGTCATGCAGTCCCTCCAGTGAACACATGCTGCGTGAGTTACCTGAAGGTGGGGTTGCCCCCAGACTTTTCCCTTGGTAATCAAGGTAACCCAAGGTTATCAAAATAGGGTTAAGTTAGCTAAACCAGAAGTAAACTAGCAATGTAAAAATGGAGCCACTTATTTTCCAGTTAGGACAACCAATATGTGGCTATGTCACTGTCTGTCTATCTTTTTTTTAACCTTGGTAATCATGTCTGCCTTACACTAATCTCCTAAAATCATTGATTTACTTGGAAATCTGCCTGGTTGGACAATCCTAGCCTGTAATTTGGCCATGGAAACAATCACAGACTTATCAAAGCATAGCCCCTGTATAATGCTTAATCTACCTGTGATTGGATCAGTGCCTCTTTCACTTCACTGAAGCTTAACATCATCACCTTTCTGTGCGTTATGGAGGATTAGGTGAGGTGCATGGATAGGTGAGTGCACTGAAGCTTTAGTGGAGGGCAAAATATTTTTTAAATAATAATGTAATATATTAATAACAATTGTTCTATGCTGTCAATATCACCTGGGACAGTTCCTTTCCCATCTTGATAGACGGAAGCAGACCTGCCAGAGACTTTGAGACCTCCAGATCAGTCTAATTTTTATTTGTTTGTTTCTATCCCCTCCGAATCTTGTATGTTATGCAGACTGGGTCCAGCCTGGGCAAAGCTTGTCAGTCAGGAGGTGAAGCAATGCGGTTTGGGCACTTTTCTCGAGGTTACAAAGCTTTCCCCCACACCAGGCACTGCATTTGCAACCTTGCATGGTGAGCTTAGCTTAACCACTCTGCCTGGTGAACAAAACAATGCACTGAACTGACACTACGTCCGTAAGAAGTCTATTAATGATCCGCCAGCTACTAATCTCAAGTGTCTGACTCACACTGATGAGAACCCCTTTTGCCCAGCAGTGCCAGTGGAGAATAGTGCTGTGAGGAGCCATCCACAGGCTAGGCTCTCTGAGAGATTTCTCTGAGTTTGTTGATTTTAGCTGCACGTTCTGGGCAGGTTTCCACTTGCTTACCTAGAGCAATTTGATCTCTGACCACCTTGCATGAACGAATGCAATCCATTGCTAATTTTAAGCATTACAAAAACTTCCATTCTCATGGTACCATTTTGAATTGTTTTGTTATGGTTTCTGTGATACTGGTAATAAAATGATCCTATCTGTGGGTTGTAAACTGTATAGATCAACAAAATAAAACATTATTTTAAAGAATGAATTAGTGTCGTGAAGTGGCGGGGCATTTTACTTCTGCCGTTTTGCTTGCAGACTTTTGTTTACAGAGGAAAATTGTCTTTTGACTTGTGCTGCCAACCTTTTAGCCTGAGTGCTCCCCCACAATAATATGGTGTGGAGGACGTCGGTCTCGGCCACGTGGGAGTGGCATGGTTGCCTGTGTTGTATATGTTTTGGAGGCCTTTGGAGCAGGTAGACCTTCCGGGGGCTGGTTTGGCACTCTCACAGTGCCAGAGTGTGAGAGTGAACTGTCTCCCGGAAGGTTGCTCCAAAGGCCATAGTTGATTGAATTATTATTTAATTGGTGTCAATCAGTCAATTGATATGGAAGTCAATTGGCTGATTGGGTGTCTGTGTGAGAATGTGAGTGAGTGATTGATAGATGGGTGATTGCCTCACGAGTCCCACCTGAGCCAGGCAGAAAGTGAGCCTATTTAAGAGCAGGTGGGGCGAATGAGGAATCAGTTAGTCTTTTGTCTTTCTGTGTTTCATGAGAGTGAGTAAATTTTCTGTCGTCGTCGTCGTCGTCGTCGTCGTCGTCGTCGTCGTCGTCGTCGTCGTCGTCGTCGTCGAGTGTGTGTGTGCACGCGCACGGTGTCGTGTCGTGGAATGTTGGATGTGGATGTTGGATGAGTTTTGTGTGCATTTGTTGAAAGTGACTGAGTAGAGTGCTTCTTGTGTGTGTGGGAGAGGGGGTGCACTAAGAGTGTCCGCCTCTCTCCCTCGATGTGAACGTGATAGAGAGCGAGGGGGCGCCCTGAAAGAGGGTCTGCCTCTCGCCCTCGGTTTTATTTGTGTGATTGAAAGAGAACTCGCACTCGGGCAGTGGAGAGTGTTTCTGGGCAACAGTCCGAGAACTCTCACTGTGTGGAGTGGCGAGTGTCTCTGTATGAATGGGTTGAAAAGAGCACTCGGACTGCAAGGTTTGAGTCTCTCAGTATGCATGGGTGGGACGCACTTGAAAGGTCACTGGATATGTGTGTGCCTGGGAGGTTCCAGGGGAACTCCGGAAGAAGAGGCGCATTTTAGTTTGTTATTTTAGTTTGTTGTTTTTCTCCGAAAGCTTCATGGCGAGTAGGGTGAAGATTTTGTGTTTGTGTTTGTTATATGTTAACCTGCTACTCCCACTGTCTCTTCCCCATGGGGGGGGAGACAGGAAAAAAATATATATATAATTCCGGTCTGTAGACCGACAAACTCCACTCCGTCTCCAGACTGCTCTGTTCCCATCCAGGGTTTGTCACGTGGCGTGTGACATATGACCTCTAGTCTATGGCTTTGTGTTGGGCAATAGCTGGGAAATTAGTTCTGCTGTTCATCCCTGTTTCTGGCTATCATTTTTCCTTGAGCATTCTTAAGATGAAGCGCAACGAAAGAAAAGGCTGTTTTCTCCAGGGGCCGCTTGTTCCATTTAAAAATAATCTGTAAATATTCAGAGAATCAGAACTTGTGGTCAAAAGTTAAGTTAAACAGAGCCACCCGGGGAGATATACTGTATAGTAGTTAGAGCTTGGTTGTAAAAGCAGTAGGACCAAGATCAATGTGGTTTAAGCAAAGATAATGGAATTTACAATGGAATGAACAATATCTTATAATGAAACGTGTAATGAAACCACCATGTCTGTGAAAATATATGGTTATTTTTTACCATTAAACCAAGAATTTGTGCATCGGGCTTGTAAAGGCCATCCATTAACAGTAAGCGCATGGAAAATCCTACTTTCCCCATGTTACATTTTTCAAATATTTAATAAACTATTGCTCCACACTTGAAAAGAAAAAGAAAGCTCCTACTGATATATACATGTAAAATAATAATACCTACTGAAGAGAAATGGCCTTGGTGCTCTTAAGCGTTCATCTCATTCATGACAGAAGGATGGGATTGGGGATGCGTGTGCAAGAAGCAACACTTTCTATTACCACTCATTGACTCAGAAAATAGACTCTGCAAAAAAATCTAAGATTACAATTTCACGCTTTTTGAAGTTATTGCTATTGGATCGACAACCACGGGGAAGCGCAAAAGCCATCTAAATGGAAGATACAGATGCAACACAACGCAGGCAGGCTGGCTGGAAGGCAACATCATGGAGTACATGGAATAGCCATTTACACCTGCTATTTTTCAAGTTTATCCCCCCCTTGTAATGTGAGTTCGCTGCCATAGCCCTGTGACTGGTAGTGACTAAGGCAAAGTATCGTCTCCTCCGAGACGGCACTCACCAGGCCGTCGACTGTAACCCGATACTCCAGAGCCACTCCTGTATGCGGCGAACATCCTGTCGGCTTCCCTCCCCCCTCCCTGGGGTGGACAGCCAATCACCACCCCCGGTGGCACTCCTAACCAGAGCCGACTCTGGCGCGACGCACATTCCATCTTTACAAACATACAGGTAGTCATTAATTGGAAACACCAATATAAAGTCACTTAGTTTTCTTCAATCACTTTGGCACTTGTATGTGCTCCTTCAAAACTTAACGCAAACCTAAAAACTGATTACACAGCCTGTCCTATGTTGAAAACCTGTCAGCGTGCATTCATTTTCTTTTAAGACATCTTTCACCTAACCGTCATTCATACAAAATAAATATTTACTGTGAAGCACCATACAAACATGGATTTAATTAGAAACACGAGCACACACCCATGATAACTTCACAGTTAAGTAATTGTATCAATCAGTTAACCCAAGAAAAAGAAAATGCTTAACTCGTCTTTCAGAAGTGCTGTTTTTGGAGTGATGAATAGAAGGCACAGTAGAGCAGTAGGTTACAACACGCTATCATTTGTATGTAAGTATGTGATCATTGAATACATCTTTCACATCAAAATAATTTATCCAAAATAATTTATTGTTGGAATACAAGCGCTACAAATCCATCCATCCATCCATCTATTATCTAAGCCGCTTATTCTTAGTCAGGGTCGCGGGGGGCTGGAGCCTATCCCAGCATGCGTTCCGGGCGAGAGGCAGGAATACACCCTGGACAGGTCGCCAATCCATCGCAGGGCACACACACCATTCACTCACACATTCATACCTACGGGCAATTTAGACTCTCCAATTAGCCTAACGTGCATGTCTTTGGACTGTGGGAGGAAACCGGAATACCCGGAGGAAACCCACGCGGACACGGGGAGAACATGCAAACTCCGCACAGAAAGGCTCCCGGTCTGGATTCGAACCCGAGACCTTCTTACTGTGAGGCGACAGCGCTATCCACTGCACCACCATGCCGCCCACGCTACAAATCATCACCCAATATCATTCAATCTATACACTGTACTCTGTACTTTCCCAAAATGCACAGTTAGTGCATTATACTGGTAACTTCCACAGTATGCAATTACAATAAATCAGAATAACAAGTGTAGCAGAACCCGGAGTGTTGAGTTGCAACTCTGCCAACGGTCAATAATAAAAGCGAAAAACACCGTAAAATGCCAACCAGTTTTGTTTATTCTCCCAGGGGGCAAGGGAAGGGGAAAAGGGAAACATAACATAACATATGCCATTTAGCAGGTAAATTCCACAATCCTTGTTCATCATTGTAATCCAGAATCCTCAAATAGTCCAAAGGTCGATACACAGGCGGGGTCCTCAAACAATCCAATCCAAACTGTCACGTCTCGTGTTCGTGTTTCCCATAATTAAGCGTTTGTAGTTTGTTCCATGTTTTCCTAGTTGTCTGGTCCGTGTTTTTACTTTCGCTTACCTGTTCCAGTCTCGTCAGTGTATTATCTGTTTCACCTGCTTCTCGTTATGTCTGATGTAGTTAGCTGTTTGTTTCCCATGTTCATTTCCTGATTGTCTCGTTATTGTATAATCGTTTTCACTTAATTCCTCATGTGTCTGATTGCAGTCAGCTGCATTCATGTTTATTCCTGATTGTTTCTTGTTATGTCTAAATGTATTTAAGCTGTGTGTTTTCCCATGTTCGTTGCCAGATTGTCTTGTGCTTTGCGTATGCTTACACTACTCTCCAGCGTTATCTCTGTTTCCCCGCGTTTCGTTTCATCGTGTTTGTGTTTGTGTTCGTGCTTGTGCTCCAGTGTTCATCTTGTTCTCAGTCTCGTTCCCGCTCCTCCCTGTGTTCCCTGGACTGCTTTCACGGTATCGACCTTCGCCTGCCCACTGACTACGCCTTGCCTGCCCCTGATACCCCTGAAGCCCGGAACGAACTCTGCCTGTCCCCGACCATTCTTTGGATCCCTGCATTGCCCTGATTACTCCTGCCTGACCATTGCCTGTTTTAAAAATAAAAGAAGTTTTTGCATTTCTTGGTCCGCGCCTGGTTTTCCGACACCGTTCCTGACACCAAACACAGGTAGAAATCCATAAAAACACACTCTACAATACTCTCTCCACAACACTCTCAGAAGTCACCAACCATAGGCCTCCGAACGTCCTTCAGCTGTTCGTAAATTGGATGGCTGCAGATGCGTTCCCACACTTCCTGTTCGGGCCATATAGGGAAAAGGGGTGGAGCCAGCATCCCACCACGTACCTCCCGTCAATCACTCGCCCTCGGGTTGCCTCCGGGCAGCTGCTACACAAGTAACAAATCAAGGGGAAACAAAATTAAAAGTGTAATCAATCTCATCGCTGTACGTTTAGCCACTTTTGCAGACAGAGGTCATTCATTTGCATTGAGCCTATCTTCTGCATTGGAAAATAAATTCCTACAGAAAACCCTTCTAACACAGCGAATCCATGCCTGAAAATGCTTTGGAGTAAGGTCAGCACATGCCTCGTCCATGGCCTGAAGGAGGGTGGCACGCTCATGAGGGTCACGCCTTCCACCTCCATGCAGAAGATTCAGGCTTAAATATACTTCACTTTAAATATGCCTATGCGTATGCAAGATGGCTGCCATGCGTATCCTGCGGTCATTGGGAACGTCGTTTGTGCACGTCCTCAAAACATTAACGGTACGGGTACACGAGGTGCAATATTAACATAAATTGTGGGGGCAGTATACCACGTGATGTCCAGTCTGTGACTGACTGAAGAAACGGAAACAGGAACACAGCGAAGAAGCTGAAAACAAAAAAAATCCCAAATCGCTCTGACCTGCCCCCTAGTGGATATAGCTTTTACATCCAGACAGATAAAAAGTACACAGTGGAGACAATGCTACTCGCTTGGCATACACATGATCAAGTGAAATATATTTAAGCCTTAAGGGGGGCAGGTAGAGGATGATGAATTGGGGGTGTGTAGGAAACCATGCCCGGGTGTCTTCAGCGTGGTGACACCTCACATTGTCCCACACAATGACATATGTCACTGCCTCTGCATGACATGCCTGATCATGAAGAGCTGCACCGTATGCTCAAAGCAGAGGCTTTTGGGCCACAATACCACCCACCGATATGGCAGCACACATGGAGCCATCCTCAAAAAAGATCTGGTCAGTCATTTTGAAGTACAGTGTAACATTGTGAATAATTACTTTAAATGTATTTTTTGTATACAGTGCCAATATGCCGTAAAGTACTATACTTGAACATATTGCTCACTGAGTAGTTGGACTCAATTGTAATTTCCTTCAAAAGGCACCAGGTAGATCTGTTTATTGGAGACCTGGTGCTTTTTCTAAATGTGGGCAATTATCATCTTCCTCGTCTGCACACGCCCAAAGGTGTCTGCACACCCCCAAAGGTATGATCATCTTCCTCGATGTGGTATTTTATTTCGTTATAAACCATCTGTTATTTCTGGCCCGAACCATCTGTACCACAGTCATTTCCTGTTGGTTAGTCAGCAGTCGAGCACGACAGCAGATTTCTTCTCAATTCGGCAGGAGGAACAGAGTATGTGTCATCGTGTCACAAACATGCACAATACATGCAGTACAACACATACAATGTTACTGTATGTGCCTTGCCTCACATACAAATAGGACATTTCAAAGATATGTGCAGATTTACTGGCTCTCTTTGAGAAATGTATGAATGATGGACGCAATGGTTGACCTTTTCAGGTTTGGTTGCTCTGCCATTGTAGTCTCCCTCATTGTAAGCCCCCTGTTGATGACCTGGTCAACTATAATGACCCACACTTCACCTGACACAATAGTTTGGCCTTACTTTCTATGTTGTCCTTGACCACAGCCTCTTCTGTGAGGAAGCCCTTGTCCCTGGGCATCTCTTTGAAGGGGCCCTTGTCCTTGTGAACCTCTTTTAGGGGGCCCTTGTCCACCTCTGTGACCACGTCCATGTCCATCTCTCGGGGTCATGGACGGGATCCATGTCTTCCGCCAGCTCCTTGACCTCTCCCTCTGTCTGCTTGCTCCATGTTGTTACATTATGTGGTTACCAGTTAAGGGTAAATTGAACTTCACATGCAAAGTTCTGATAATCATTGCTGAACTGTATAGAGAAGGAAATTTGAGCAAAGCAACTCTGTGCCAGAGTTTGGTGCAGTGGTCTTAGATGTTGATCCAAAGGTTGCAGCATTAAATCCACCCTCTAACGCTTTTTTTTGTCACTCTCTCTTTCTAATGTTGTCCATAGTTACTGTACATGAAAAGAGAAAGGAAAACTGTCTTTCTTTCTACTGGAAAGAAAGAAATTGATTGCAATATTATGGTGAAATGTTGAGTTTGACCATATTCAGTCATCTCAGGCTAATTTGTGGCATTATTTTAATTTATCACAGAAAAGTAATGTAAATGCTGTATTGTTTAAAGCAAATACTTTGATATGAAAATGTGTTCTTTTGTGAAACTTTAATTTGAGCTTGTATTTCAAAAAGAACAAATAATTCGGTTTGGCTAACATGTTTTTTATTTTTATTTGTGTGTTGTATTTAAACAATTGAATAATGTTCTTAGATATTTGAACTAGGTGCCTGTTTAATGATCAGTTTTGATGTTTGAACACATTTAGAGTTTTGAAGGTTGAACACATACTAGTGAAATTAGTGCCAAAGTCACTGACAAAAAACTGTAATAGGGTGTGGAGGCATCATGTGTTGCCAGTACAGGCTGTATCGCCATGGAATATAGTCTACCAGAGTCTGGAATTCTGCAGGAGGAATATGACACCACTATTACACCAAGAAGTCATGCTTAGTTGATGGGAGTATGGGGTATGAGCCCAGACCATGCCAGAAAATGTATCCTCCACCATTACAGAACCACCACACCTCTTCACTGTTGGAACACTGTTGTGTTTCCATTTATTGTTCACTGCCTGTATTTTACTTCAGCAAAGACTTTAAAGGTGAGTCAATTTTAAGACTTTTCCACCATCAAGTATGCCACTCTTATTTTGGAATGTTGTTTTAAAAAAAATCCCAAATAAATTAATTTGTTGGCCACATTTTTAAACAAGATGCAACTGCTCAACATGGCTGTTGTGAGGATGCAATTACCATTGTCAGGAATGAAATTAACAACAACGCCCATTTAAAATCAAGATTAATTTCCTGCTGAAAAGGGCGAGGGCTAATCAGTCTGTCTAGTTTAAAGGTTAAAAGGTTTTCTATGATCATTTGGAGAAAATCGCTTGTGGTAGTTTGAAGCTATAAAATGTCCCATAAATCTTATAAGTGACTGAATTCAGAGACTGTACTGCTTGTGTCTATACAAGGCTGAGCTTTTATTTTAATTAAAATTGCAATTTTTCATTATTTGTCTGGGGACTCAATAAGTTGTGGGGGAAATCTTTATTTTATATTAACATTAACTGAATTAAATTACTTTTCAAATTAATCTGTTGGTATTTCATAAGTCATTGCACAGATGAAGCAGTTGGTCCATTGGTTTGTTTGTCATATTTTTCTCATTTGCCAGCTCTGCCTCATTTCCAATGTTTACATTCACAAGTTGCAACATGGAAAATGTGGTAACCTATCTATCTACAGTATTTATAGGCCTGTAGTTTCCTCTGTGGAGTAAGCTTGTACATTTATTTGGGGTTTGGGTTGCCTTCTCATCTTTTCTAAATGCTTACTGTCAATTTAAATGATAAATGATCCATGTCAATTATAAAAATATTTGTTTGTGATTTACCCACTGAACCCTTGACAAATGTAGCCTGAATGTCGGAAATTGGTTAGCAACTGGTGGCTGTATGTAAAATAGACAGAAGGAAACTACTTAAGCCAATCATGTCTCTTTCCGTCCACTATGTCTTATGTCTGTGTTGTTTTTTTGAGGAGTTGAGCACTTATTTGTTGTTACCTATGGAAACTTGTTTCACAAACAAAACATTTTCTATATCATGTGAGTGAAGTGCCTTAACCCAGCCAGTTTCTATCACTGAGCTTCTGATCCCAAAACCATTATGATGCTTAATAACACCCACAGTAATATGCACAAAGATGTTTATTTCATCAAAATAATTTAAACAGACGAATCAGGACGTACCTGATAGCTGAGTTTAAACCGCCGAATGACTTCAAAACAGTCTGGGTGGTACCTGTTTTGGAAAAGATCAATGTCATTAAAGCGCTTGAAGCCCACTAAAAATATGTTGCCTTTTAGGAGCCCTTCTGACCCAATTAAACGTGATTTCAGACAGAGGATATTGGGCAAATGTTATTTGCTTTGGGTCAGGAGGGGGGCGTCAGACAGTCTGTCTGCACACATCAACTGAGGAGAAGCACTTGGCTCTCAAATTGCTCTTTCAGGGACCTTGACGGACTGCTGAAATGACTCAATTAATCAATGTTTTCCTCTGTGCACGTCCAATCATTTATGTATTAGAGATGAGCCATTGGTTTAGGTATGCGGTAATTGCAGTGTTGTGCTGCGAGCATGCAACTGGAGAGCGCAGGTTCATTAGTTAATTATGGCACATTTTGTGCGAGACGCCTGTTCCCTACAGTGATTACTTTCTACGCTCTTCCTTCTTTGTTTTTCATTCAAGCTACATTTATTTTTCACATATTGATGATTTAAAAGGAACTGGATTGTTTGAGTGATTCAAATGATTTAGTGGCATTTATATTTTCTGAGCAGTTTTGAAACAGGCAACCTTGTTATTTAGCTTTGTAATACAGCTTGTGCTCATTTACTTTGCTGGCTCCCTGGCCCGGTCGGCTGGAAGTCTGTTGAGTCTTTTTTTGGGTTCTTTTCTCCTCTGCATAACTCAATGTGATTGATAACTCAATTGTCTGAACAGGATTAAGCCTGCTATGATTATTAAGCATGCTATTTAGACGCATATAAACTTGCCCCCACCCCCTCCCCTCTCCCAGCCATGGCTGATATGGTGAAAAAAAAAGTGCAGGATGTTTCTATTTTCTGTCCATAATGTCTAGACAGTTTCCTCATGGAATTGAGGAGAATAGTTAGTCATATGTCATTGCTTCTGGTGCCCAAGCCCTGTAACATGCAAATGTATATTCCTCCTTGACCATAGAGTGACCATGAAGGCAAATGCATGTTATTTCACATTAACATAACCCTTTATCCAAAATGAATCTTTGCTGAGCCCTCATATTTAGCATAGATTGTCCATATGACCACCCAATCAGTGACAGGTGGCAGGATATGCGATTATGGCCACAAGTTCGTTTAATTCCATTTCTTTGAATTAGCTGTGTATATGGTCTTAAAATAGGACGATGATGTGGCATCCCTTTAATATGCTTATACAAATATGCTTGCTAAAATTGTTTGGTGGCTATGTTATGTACGTATGTATGGCGATTGTACGTACATGCCCAAGACAGCCATTTCTCCTGATCTCTGACTGCAAATGGACATAGCAGATAGCAAGCTTTGATATACCAAGGGTTGCTTATTATTATAGTGTATGACAGCAAAAATAAGTTTATCATAATACGTTCTTCATAACTTTTCCATGGTACTCATACCATAACCTTCATATCAGAGTAGCATGGCAAAGTTTCATAGTTTCATAATGTGATAGCACTTTGAGTGGATAATTGTATTATGCTTTTGAAGGGTAAATTACAAGAAATGTAAGTGTTAGAATTGACAGGTAGTTGTGTATCTTGCATGCCTTAATGGACATTAGATTGCATGAAATGAGATCAATTTCTTGAAAGCTCATTTCTCCTCATCTTTTACTTATACCGCCTTCAGATCTTGTGTGTTGGTTCATATTTTTTATATACATATTTCCATTAATTTGCATATTGTATTATTTGTCAAGTCAAATATGCTTGTCTCTGTATTGTATACAATAAATGCATGCAACTGTGACTGAAAGCCAGTTACCTCGCCTTACATAATCCCATTAATGTCATTACATGACATACTATAAATATTCAATGAATATGTATATGAGGATGCTTGCAACCTCTAGTTACATTTTTGCATTTGAGATGAGTTTGAAAGGAATGTACTTTATCAAGTAATGCTGTCTTTTAACAAAATAAAACATTTGTGGCATTTAGATTTACTGCCCTTCGGTCAAAAAAAAGATTTCCAGAATGTTACCATATTCAAACAGGGCATGGTACATCACAGATAACATGATCTTTATGAAACTTAGATCTACTCTACCCAAAAGCATGTTACAATGCACCATGAGTGTCAGTGGTGCATCACAGTGGAAAGAAAAAACACACACGCACTGTAAAATGTATGCAGGTGGAAATGTTGCCATATGTATGCATTTACCAGACTGTTACAGGTTTGTCCCATGTGGGACACCATTGTTGTACTTTTGAAAGGGGTGCTTAGGCCAAATCTGCCTAGTAAATATCCAGCAGTATAAATATATATAATTTGTCAAACTATAAGCTGCAGTAGTTCCTCTGGATAAGGGTGTCTGCTAAGCAAATACATGATGATAATAACCTGTCACTGGTGAGTCAGAATGAAGGCTGTGCCAACATTGGCACCGTCCAGAACCAAGGCACACATCACAGATTAACATGCCATCACTCCCTTCCCAAGCAGATGTCAAGGGATATAAAAAGTGTTTGTATTCTTCCCCCACATTAGATGCGCATAAGCATGCTGTGCACCCTGGCCAATGATGTGTGACAATGGAATAGAAAATGTGAAAGCTATTCCATTCATTTGCGTAGATGCTTCCAATCCAGGTGAGGCCCTGACTCCAGGGCGTACCCACACTTCAGGACGCAGACAAGGTGGAATGCCAAGAGCTGTCAGGATTCCCCACACAAGCGCAGAATTCCCACTGGACATCTGAATCTGCAACCAGCGAACAGACAATTTCATACAAAACCTTTTGTTCCACCTGTCAAGGCGATATGCAAATAGTTAATTATGAGCGGTGGGGGTGTCTCCGGTGCTGTTGAATGTCCCAAGAAGATGATCATTCAATATGCTGAGAGGCATTCAAAATAGATTATATACTCAAGAGCTTATCTTTACTTTCCAGTAATGTCTAGGTAGGAAGTGAAAGAAGTTCACTGCGCATTGAGTCACAACAGCAAGTTCACAAACATCCGCAGGACCTAACTTTGTCACATAATCGCTGGCGACACTCCTTCCATCACTGTAGCCCTTTAGTGACCAGCATGTTGCAGTTGTCAGTTATTTTCTCTGCTGGCTGTTCACTGCTGGTCATGGGTATAAATGGCCACAGCTATAAAAGCCATGAAAAGAAAAACGAAGCTTTCCACGACTAGCTGAAATGAATGGGGGGTGAGCCATAGGAACGCTCACAGGAGGACCGTCAGCGTCAAGTTCAATCAGACGCTTGGTTGTTCACTGGGCTATTCGATCCTAGAAATGTGTTCATGCGCATACCATTAACATGCTGGATGCACCATGCACATCAGAAAGTGCTTCTTCCCGGGGCATATCCTGAACTGCATGCATCTCTCACAAGTCCACAGAGGCAAACCAACATCCAAGTGACATGTACGCCTGGTCAGATACGAGCACTGTTGGTCACTCATGTGGTTACGATAGATCGAACAAAAATGTACTGTAAAATGAGGCTCTGAGGTGGTGCATCCAGGGGCACTTTTTCTCAGTGCTGCGATGAGCCCCACAGACCAGACTGCCTTCTGCCCAAGGCAGTAGCCGGGGAACTCATCCAGACAGGCACCGCACGCCACACCAAAGTGTGGCGCGTTAGACCGCTACGCCATCCGCCGCCCCTACTATTATCACTTTTACTTATGTGAACAGAAGAAACAAGCAGCTGCCTTGAAATTGAGCTAATTCATCATGCAGTCTATACATATTGCATGATAGATACAATTCTATGCAATATGTATTTTAATATACAGTACCAGTCAAAGGTTTGAGTACACCTTCCATCTGGATTATGGCTAATCGGGCACTCCTTCATTCTTCAGCAAGATAACGACCCGAAAACACACCTTGAAGTTGTGCAACTACTATCTGGTGAAGGAGGAACGTGAAGGACAACTCAAACTAACTGACCTGGCCTGCCCAGTGTCCAGACCTCAATCCCATAGAACTTGTATGGGATGAATTGGACAGAAGAATCAAAGCAAAGCAACCCACAAGTGTCTCTGGGAATTGCTGCAGGAGAGTTGGGAAAATTTCGGGTGATTTCCTTCTGAAACTCATTAACCGAATGATCCGTGTTTGTAAGGCTGTTATCAAGGCAAAGGGTGGCTATTTTGAGGAATCAGAGATTTAGAGACAATTTTCTATTTTCTTTACCATTGTTTTGATGTTCCTCATGTGTTTTTTGTCATTTCAAGTATAAACATTGTAAAACATTGTCAATTATGAAATAAACCTAGGTGTACTCAAACCTTTGACTGGTAATGTGTATGATTGATCAGATATTTCTAAAATAATGTGGTGCTGCATTTGTTGCTTGTAAGTATATAAATATATTCTGTTAAGACTTTATATTTAATACTAATAATGTAATCTTTATATTTAATACAGGGCTTATCATATTCAGAGCCTACTGAAATTTTATACAAAGTTAGTAGCACACATATTTTAAAGCCATGGTTACTGCACATGCAGATCTGATTATTTTTATAGAGAACCCTCTGAGGGCTTTGACTCAAAAGCTAGCAGAACAGTGTGTGCAGGTATAAACATCTTGCTTTCTGTCACCTCGTTTGGGAGAGTAATTACCTTCACAATCTTTCAAACTGTCTATTCTTAGCAACCAGCTAAAGAGAAAGCGAGGGAAAGGGATGACTTTAATAGTCAAGCAGTTTTTTAATGCACTGGGGCCCCTCAAAAATCATAAAAAAATCATAAAGGAGAAATATCTTAGATGGTGCCTCCCTCGTGAGGACCTGACACGTTACCTGAGCAAAGGAGAGAGCACTGTATTTTAACCTGGAGCCATCTTTATAGAAGTTTCACTGCTTATCAAGACCTTACTTACTTACTTGACTTACAGAGCAGCGCCGTATTGTCTGTTCTATTTCAGAAACGCCATTGGTAAATAATGGTATTGTATATAATGACAATTCAGTGGTGGAGGGATGTGTCATGTATGAATTTCAACCCAGAAAATAAAAATAAACATGCAGTCTATCAAATGTTTTTAACTCTTCGAAGTTTGAGTTGCTATATGTTGCTTTGAATGCATTTGAATTTGAGAGAAAAAATGGGATTTAAAAAGAAATACCTAGAGAAGATGCACTGCTCAACATTATGGTGTTTCTCTTACATTTGAGATCTGAATTAAGTCTTACACTAGCCTCAAAAATGTCTAGCTTTTCTATAGCAGCTATTAGAGAACAAACGAGTCTTAAGTTCAGAAATCAAATGAGATGTTGGAGAAAAAGAAGCATGGTTTAGGCTGAGAAAACAATTATACAAAACATTCTGCAGATCCAGAAGCCTCAGTGACAAGGACATGCTTGGGCACAACGCCCCCCTCTATGGTCTAAGCTTTCACAAGCTTTAAAACTATTCATTACCCTAGGACAGCCCCTTAGTCACCATTTGTTGCCTTTGCTTTGTCAGTTACCTGAAACCTCTGACCTCTTCACCAATAAGGTGGAAGAATTTGCTGTTCTAAAAAAGGCAATAACCTTGTTTTCTTGTCTGGCTAGATTCCAAGGAGAGAGGACACTGTCACTCCTGACGATCTGCCTTTGTTTGTGTGCATTCCTATGTGTGCCTCATTGCCAGATAAACCATGAACACACAAGCACACAAAAGCGTTCTTTAAATCCCTCCTCCATACATGCACCCAAAGCTGTAGATGCCCATGTTATGTGTGTAGGTGGAAAGTTCTTGTCTGCAAGTGATCCTGCAGACATCCCTCTGTGATAATGACTTTTCCTGACAACCAGCGAAGTGGTCACCTGATGTCCACCACCTTGGTACAGACTCAACCACAAACCCCAATTTTCTAAATATGTGATGAAAAAAATTAGTCAATAAAAAAACACTTTCATTGAATTGCTTAACCCATATCCGTCTAATGCATTATTCTGCCTAGCCACATAACACACCCATTCACACTCAGCCAACCTTCAGTCTAACACTTCCCTCTTGGAAATGGAAAGAGAAACAATAGGCAAATTATGTGTAATTGGAAAGAGCCTGAAATTATCTTTATTTTGCTGTATAAACTGATGTGTTTTGCCCAATCACAAAAAGGTTGCAATTGAAAAACATCATATAGAAATGATGAAAATTTCAAAATATGTATTTGTACATAATTTATAATAATACATTTGTGGAGATATATGGTATGTCATATCAACATTTTAACAAATTAGTGTTATTATATACAAAATATGTGTGTAAATTATGTACAGATAAATTCTTACAATCTTACATTTATTTGTCACTTCTAGATTTACATGTAACCATTTTGAAATTTTACGTGATGAGTTATATTTCAATGAATTGAGTTCGTATCATTTACTGTAATGTCACAACATTGCACCTCAACACGCATTTCAATTTCATATAATTTTTGCTACAGAATTTTCCATAGGACGGCGACTGTAGCGTTTGCGCGATCCACAGAATATCCCGTAGATCGGTGAATGAAGGGTTTGCGCAGTCTACAGAAAATCCTGTAGTTCGGCGGATATGGGTTAAAAATGTCATTCTAGTTGGGGGGAAATTATATAGTGGCAAAGATGGGAAAAATGAAAAAAAAATAGTAACCACAACCACTGTTCTCAAATAAATTGGGGACTATGGTCATATGCAGAGCCTTAGAAGAACATTATCAGAACATTCAGTATGCAACTGCAATCTTTTAAGACTTCTAACTGCCACCATTAAGAGAGGGTTTTTTCATTGGTGGGCAGAATATGTTGAGGAAAAATATTATTTTCAATGGGCTTAAAAAGCAGTGACCGAAACACACCATTCACTCTGGTTCAGAAATGAAAAATGACTTGCCTTGATGGACACTATGATTGTGCTGCACTGTACACAGCTTCAAAATGAAATGATATCTGCCGACATCTCCCCATCAGACCTCTGCAGAGAAGGTGAATGCAGACGGAAGAAGCCAGCGGTTCCACTGAGAATTTCCTTTGTTAGGGCGATGCTGCTCCAGCATGCTGACTTCTTTTGACTGCTTGGTGTGACTTCTTCCCCTCAGTCCACTGAAGTAGCAACCAAACAACATGGGAAGTTAGGGAGATTGCAAGAGATGGTGATAAAGAGAGAGGGAGAGAGAGCAACTGAGACAGAGACTGATACAAAGAGAGTGCTTTAAACTGTCACACCTCCCCAGTGATGGATGGATGTTTACTTTGGAAGAGAGCAGCAGAGAGGTACAGCAAGACACTAGGATTGCAGTGTGATGCACCAGCCCCTTCCCCCTCTCTCTGTCTCTCTCTCTCTCTTTCTATTTTCTCTGCTGACTGATTTACCAGAGGCCAGCCTGTTTGTGGTCGGCAGGCAACCACAAGAAAACACAAACAGGCAAGCAAACACACTGAAAGAGTGCACTCTGAAGAAGCTCTCTGAAGGTGAGCTGCTAAGTAGCAGGTTTGTGCATTACACATCATGGAACACAACCCCCAATAGTCATAGTGTGTAGCTTGTTCTAAATCACATTGAGCAACTGACTAAGACCAACTTAGCATGCCAATATACTTGGCTTTACCCTCTACTAATGTATCAAAAAGTAGCTTTCTTATTAGGGGCCTATCCAAATGTTCCATATACATTTTAAATGAAACTTCAACCCTTCACATTGATGATGTCACAGAGCTTAATGTGCAACAGGGAGACAAGGCCAAATATTGCAACCACATCACTACATGAGGTATGGACAGAGCGTGGATTCAAAATCTTTCTCTTTTAATCAAGGAAGCTTCCCGACGTGCCAGCCCACATTGGCTCTCGAGCTCATTTAGAAAATCTGCGGAGCCGAGCTTCATGGCGAACTGCATCAATACGCTGCACGGCGCGGCATGCGATCTGCATGAAAGCCAAAGAAAAAGCCTTGATGAAAAACACATTGATCTTCTCCAGGCTTTCAACAAGCTCTGAAGTCATCCTGTCTTTTTGTGACCTTTGATGTGGAAATTGGCCCATTGTTCCAATTTTCGGGCTGGTCACGTGCAGTTACTCCAAGCGTTCTTCTAGGCATGTTTGACTACGCGTGGAAAGAACAAATGACATTATACTTGCAGATTGGAGTCGCAAAAAATGTCTGTGCTTCTTACCATGGGGTGCATGGAATAAAATACTGAGCTGAAAGGTAATCTCGGCTTCTGTGTGGAGGCATGTCCTCTGTCACCGTGGTGATGGCAAGAGGAGTCCACAGGGAGTGCTTTCACGGGGAGTAACAGGTGAACCCCATAATTGAATCCAAAGAATAGGGAAATCATCCACACAGGGAAACTGACACTGCAATATCCTCACAAAAAAGAGAGCCCCTGTCACTGGTTCTGAAAAACTGCCTGGGTCCGATAATTTGTGTTCCAGCTAAGTGCTTAATAACGTCCGCAATCTAATCTTCACTGTTAATTCAAATCTAATGAGTTTATATGAGTCAAAACATTTACTCGATTAGAATAACACTGAATATTTTGAACTAAACATGATTTAACATTTCATGCTGACTTCAACTATATATATATATATATATATCGTAGCAGAACCCATGGTGTTGAGTTGCAACTCCGCCAATGATCAATAATAAAAGCAAAAAACACAGTAAAATGCCAACCAGTTTTGTTTATTCTCCCGGGGGGGAAGGGAAGGGGAAAAGGGAAACAGGTAAATTCCACAATCCTTGTTCATCGTCGTAATCCATAATCCAAAATCCAGTCCAGTTCCTCAAATGGTCCAAAGGTCGATACACAGGCGGGGGCCTCAAACAATCCAATTCAAACACAAGTAGCAATCCAGAAAAACACTCTCAAAAACACACTCTGCAGCACTCTCTCCACAACACTCTCAGAAATCACCAACCTACTCCTTCCCCGTGTGATAGGAGTGTCCCACCAGGTACCTCCCGTGAATCATTCGCCCTCGGGTTGCCTCCGGGCGGCTTGCAATATATATATATATATATATATATATATATATATATATATATATATATATATATATATATATATCTTGACCATGTCTGAATGTTTTTATGCATTGAGTTCCTGCCACATGATTGGCTGATTAAATAATTGAATTAACGAGCAGGTGTACAGGTGTACCTAATAACGTGGCCACTGAGTGTATGCTTTCCTATCGATCATTGTTTTGCCTCTCATCTAACCTTGATGTCTCTGGCTGTAGACTGGGCTAAGGACTCAGGGTGGGGTGTGAAAAGTTTTTTGTCGTTTTTTTACTACACCAGCTCTGTTCCTGTGACTTCCTCCAGAATTTCCTCTTACTCCTTTTTTCTCTTTCTGCTGCTGACAGCCTCATCCCTTGTTTACATTTAAATTAATAAAATGATGACATTAACACTTATAAGATGAGTTGTTACAATAGATGTGATTTCATGTCAATTACAAACTCACATTTTGACTTAAAGGTGCAATATGCAACTTTTTTGAGTATCAATTATGGTTACATAGTCCAATATTCTGGAAGAGTAGGACTTCTAGATGGACAATATGCTTTACGAATCATTCTCAACCCTTCTGAATCAGTCGGCGCCTGGACTTGAGTGAACAGCTTGTCAGAAGCTAGGTCTTCCTCTCAACTGCTAAGGGACTTTGTATCTCAGTGATGGTGTAGGTGTAAAAAAGCAAGGGCTTGTCGTCACATGATTTGGAGGAATCACATGGCACGGCTCCCTTCTTCCTGCAGTCGATTCAGAAATTATGTAGATTAATTTCGGTGTAAAAAAGGGGGTAATATGTATTCAAAATAAAATAAAAAATACCCGTTTATTAGAGTTTTTGTTTGCTAGTGTAAAAGTGGGGCTATCAATCAATCAATCTTTATTTTTGTATAGCGCCATTTACAAACAGGTTGTCACACAGCGCTTCACAATTGGCATTTTCCAGAGGGAATCAAAAAACCAGAAAACCATTGGAGCCAATGTAGGAAACTGGAAAATTATTCCCTGACCCCTTAAAAGGCGGTCGAGATGAACTCCTGGAAAATTGTGGGATACAGAGGAAAAACAACACAAATAGTCCTTGAGGCTCATGTGGCTTAACAGACCACTGGAAGGGCATTCTAAGTGTAGGAGTGGGGTGGACCTCATCCCTCCAGATACCAGGGCAGGGCGGGGATGGAACCAGCAGCTAGGGTCTGGGCCAGCGGCATCCGGCTAACACATGGCAGGGGTGGGGGTTGACTCTGGGGCAGGTGAGCTCCGGGCAGGTGCCACGAAGCCGGGAGAAAAGAGAAAGGTGCAATTATGACTATGATAAATATCACACCGGATCAGGGGAAGAGTAGTGATAACACTTTTGCACCAGCATAAGTAATCTAGGGCAGCATAACTAATTAGGTGAGTGGCACAGGGAGCACGCAGCCATGAGGGCACTCAGAGACCATCCCACCACATCATCAGCAGTCCTGATAGGGGCGGATCATCACTTATGATTGGTGACAGTAAGGATAGCTCATTGCACCAGAAGGCTCTATTGCTACGCCCCTCCACATCTGCACCTAATGACTATAAGAGAGACTAAAGAGATGCGTTTTTAACCTAGACTTGAAAATTGAGACCGTGTCTGACTCCTTCACAGAGATGGGTAGACTGTTCCACAGTAAAGGAGCTCTATAGGAGAAAGCTCTGCCACCTGCTGTATTTTTGATATTCTAGGGACTACCAAGTTGCCTGCATCTTGTGAGCGAAGTGAACGTGGGGGATTGTACGGATGAAGTAGATCCGTCAAGTAAGAGGGTGCAAGTCCATGCAACACCTTATAAGTTAAGAGAGTACCTTATAGTCTACACGATAGTTTATAGGAAGCCAGTGAAGTGACGCTAACACAGGACTAATGTGCTCATATTTCTTTGTTCTAGTCAGGATCCTTGCAGCAGCATTCTGTATGAGTTGTAGGCTCCTGAGTGAGGCATTGGAACAGCCAGACAGTAATGCATTGCAATAATCTAATCTAGATGTAACAAAGGCATGTACCAATTTTTCTGCATCTATTAATGACAGGAAGCCCCTAATTTTGGCAATATTCCTCAGGTGAAAAAAGGCTACTCTGGAAATGTTTTTGATGTGACTATCAAATGAGAGACCAGGATCTATAGTAACACCAAGGTCTTTTACCACCAAACTTGCAGCAACAGAGCAACCATCCAGATTAAGAGATAAATCAGATAACCCAAGGTTTTTGGGCCCCAAGACCAACATCTCTGTTTTATCAGTATTCAGCAATAGAAAATTATCTGACATCTGCCATAACTGCTAGGTTTGATAAAAAGTCAGAAAACTCTGAGAGGAAAACAGCATAGGGTCCAGGGGGTCTGTAGATAGTAGCTAGTATAAAAGATGAAGTAAATGCAGATCTATTATCTACATTAGTCTGTATGGAGCCCAGGGAAAGCACTTCAAATGAAGGGAATGTGTTTAAAGATTTCTTAGGCAAGTGAGCCCTTTCTTGGGGAGGTGTGCCCTTTCTGTCCAATCAGGTAATTTCTTGCCAATACAGCCCCACTTTTCTACTAGTGGATAAAAACTCTGTAGTAAAACTGTAATCAGTTAACTGGTAATATATGTATATAATCTCAAAATATCTTAATAAACTGGGAAAAATGGGGTAAAATCAGAAAAATAAATGTATATACAGTATATATATAAATGTATGTAATCTATATATTAATTAACTCCTGAAATGTACATGAACATGTGATCATTGGCAATTATGTTACCCTGCGTCAACTATGTTGCCTTAACAGGGTAACTTAGTTTACATTTTTTTCATATTTCGGGCCTGCACTCCACATGCAGGCCTTAAGCCTAATCACATGGTATTTTTCAAATCTAGATTTTATGATCTTTACATAAAAAACACTTATTAAAAGCATTTAATAACACTTTTCCTGATAATAGTGGAGTAACTTAGTTGACGTTTAATTAATCTCCTGTGCCTGCTCCACACGGTCAGATATCAGGCTGATGTCATCTGCATAGTCCAGGTCCGTTAGGACTACAGCAGGGACTCATCTAGACCTCTGAGGTGTAATAGTGAAGCCGAGTTCCTGCTCCCGTCCACTGATAGCTTGCCTAAGTGCGTAGTCCAAGACTATAATGAAGAGGAAGGGGGCGAGGGTGTCCCCTTGCAGCACCCCCGCCAGGATGTCAAACTCCTCGCTATTGCCATCTGGGGTTACTCCCTTAGCTCTTGTTCCCGTGTACATGGTCCCTATGGCCCGGAGTAGGTTGGGAGGGACACCGTAAGCCTTAAGGATTTTCATCATCACGCCTCTGTGTATTGAGTCAAAAGCCTTTTTGAAATCAATGAAACACAGCACCGCTGTCAGGTTGTTCTTTTTCACCTCCTCGATGATCCTCCTTAAGGTCAAGATCTGGGCTATGGTGGTTCTCCCCTCTCTAAAGCCATTCTGGTTCTCTCTCAAGTGGGGGTCGATGGCGCCCCTTATCCGGTTCAGTATCATGCGGTTGTACATCTTTGCAATGATACATGTCAGACTGATGCCACGGTAGTTGTCTGGCTTCGAGAGATCTCCAGATTTAGGCACTGGGATGATGTTAGAGAGGGACCAAATATCGGGCTTGTTGTTTTCCATCAGAGCTAGGTTGCAGATCTCCAAGATGATGTCGTCAAGGTCGCAGTTCTTAAGGACCTCTGGGGGAATGCCATCCAGCCCAGCACTTTTCCCCTGCTTCAGAGTGGATTTCACTGTGGCGAACTTGCTGAGTGTAAAGGGGCCATCGTCAATTTCGAGATTTGTGAGGACTGCGGTTATCACTTTCTCGGCTCCATCCACTGTCGGGTGTGTGCCTAGGAGATCCCGGAAGTGGGTGAACCAGGAGGTCACTCTCTCCTCCGGGCTGCAGCCTGCAACCTGTCCCTCCTTCGACCTCTTGCGCCCACTCATCTCATTTATGACCCTCCATGACTCCCCATACTGTTGTTCGCCCTGAGCTGCCTCCACTCTCCGCACCTTCTCCATCAGCTCCTCCCCCTCGATCTTGTCGTAGGTACTGAAGAGTAGTTGTTTGACCTCGTTCAGTACTCCACGCCTCTCTGTGGTCCGTTCGCGGTCGAAGCTTCGGCGTGCCTCCTCCACCTTTGCACGAGCCTGCACGACCTCCGGATGCCTGGACCTTGGGGAGACTCTGATTCTCTCCATCGTTGGCACGCACTCCCTAGTTGCCTCCATGTTTGCAGCGACAAACCGCTCATATGCTGTGCTAGGCCCCTCCTCCGTAGCCAGGAGTTGGAAGCGGTTTCTCACCTCCACGGTGTACCTGGCTTGGAGGTCGGGGCTTTGCGAGAAGGCCTCCCAGTCGTAGTGGATTCTTGGGCTAGGCTTGGGGACACTTAGGCTCAGTCGCACCCTCGTGGAAACCACTCGGTGGTCAGAGCCCACAGAGTCGAACGTGCTGTACGACTCTGCATTTAGGATCGAAGTCCTCCACTTGCGCCTCACCAGTATGTAGTCTAGTTGACGTGTCATACCGGTAGCCCGGTCCTGGAAGGTCCATCTCTTGCCCATTCTCTTCCGGAACAAGGTGTTCGCAGCCAGTAGCTCGTGTTCTGTAAGCAGGGCAGCAAGATGTTCGCCGTTGCGGTTAGTGCTGTCGTGGTACGTGAAGGGTGTGTCGTCTGGTCCGAGCCTCGCGCTGAAGTCGCCCAGAATTGCTAGGAAGTTGTGAGCCGGGACATCACGGACAGTTGTTCTAAGGTCCTCGTAGAACTTCTCCACTTCCTCGACTGGAGCTACATTGGTAGGTGAGTACACGACCATGGTGGTTGTAACTGGCTTGCCATCGAAATCCGCAATAAGGATCCTGTCGGTGTGCTGGTGTACCCTACGGAGAGCCTTTCATGCCCAAGGACTCAGCAGTAGCCACACACCACCTGTTGCAGCCTGGGCCTCATTTCGCCATGCAGATGAGGTGATGAGCGAGCAATTCCCCACTTTGCAATACACGATCGGGTCATGCGCATGCACTCTCCTGTGCTCCTGGACTCCCAGGATATCCACTCCCCTTTTCTCAGCACAGTGTGCTAGCTCTGGCAGCCTTGCTTCTTCTCTCACTGTGCTTGCGTTGAAGGTTCCCATAATAAATGGTCTCCGACAATGCAGGAGTGCATTATACGGTGTGCTGTGGTCAGACTTGACCCTCCCTTCCGGGTTTGGGGTCTCGTCATGATGCTGCCCCCCATTGGGGGGACCAGCTCCACCATCTGCCGCATGATTCCTGTGGACTCCCGCTACTGGAAGTATAGGATTTGCAATGATTGGATTCTCCATACTGTTGAACTTTACGATGTGCGTAATATAAGGACTGTGGGGCACAACTCCTCGCAGCCCTACTCTGGCCGTTTTGGGCATAAGCCCTTATCCGCCCTTTACTCCAAACCTTCAGGTGGCATATGGTCCAGAGTCAGGTGCGAGCAACACCTGTGGTTTTTGTTCAGAGTGACCTTCTCCTAGATGAGTTGCCATTCAAGGCTGGGCCCCATCTGCCCTTGCTATTGGCCCATAGCTGGGACAGTGGTTGAGAGACGCCTGTTTTAGCAGTGTTCTGTGTTTTTAGCAGCAGTCTGTGCTTTTCACCATTCTGCCCTTTCCGCAGTACTCAGTTTTTTGTGTCTGCTTTTGCATGATAGCTGGCCTTTAGCATTGTTCAATGTTTTTGTGTCTCACATTTATGGATTTTTATGCTCTGTAAAGCACTCTGTGCATTCGTGCTGGGAGGGGTGCTATATAAATAAACCCTTACTTACTTACTTACTTACGCCAGGGCATATCCACACGCCGGTGGGCCTGCACACCTTCTCTCTGGGGCCCACTGCTGCTCCAAGATCCCCTACAGTTTAGCCTGGGACCACAAGGTACCCAGTTACCGTGTGTGGCCACGAGGAGGCACTGCAGGAGTCTTGGCGGTGGAGGCTGTGAGGCAGGAGGAGGCTGACGCACTCGGCTCCTCTTTTCACCCCCTGCAAAGAGGGCTAGCCGGCGGCAATAGCTGAAAGCAGAGAGTAGCAAGCAGAAGCAGCATGCAGCATGCACTAACTACAAGCACCACTACCACAGTTCTACTGCACAGGCACATCACACACGCCCTATGTGCAAGCACACACACACACATTATGGGACAAATAATTTTTTTTTTTTTTTTTTTTTTTACAGTAGTTGACACATTAAATTAGATATTTCATACCTTAGTTAAGTATAATTGCAATATTTTTTCTATCATTATTATCCTGTGGTCATTAATGTATAATAATACAAATATTTCATATATAAGCAATTTTTTGTGTTTTTTGTAAAGTTGCTGTTTACAAATTAGGACGGCAGAAAAACTAGGTTTTCAGTGGTTTTGAGCTTATTTTTGTACAGAAATGACAATTCTTTCAATACTTAGTGATGTTATTTAATACAACACTATTATGTATTAAAACCATAAGCATTAATAATACATTTATATGACAACGCATCAGAGATATATACCACGGACATGAAATATATATAATCATTCATATATATATATATATATATATATAGTGGATATAAAAAGTATTCACCTATTTCATTTTGCTACAACATGGAATCAAAATTGATTTAATTGGGATTTCTTGCTACTGATCAACACAAAAAACTTGAACTATAATGCTATAATAATAATAGTCTAAAACAAAAAACAAGCTTTTTTACAAATTATTTACAAATAAAAAACAAACAACAATTGATTCCAGAAGTGTTCACCCCTTTTGGTAAGACTCACCTAAATTAACTCTGGTGCAATCAGTTATCTTCAAAGGTCATATAATTATGATTATTATTTGATTGGACTCCACCTGTGTACAATAAGGTGTTTCAAATTATTAGAAAATAAATATACCTGTCTGTGAGAGGTCCAACAATCGGTTAGCACATTTCCAAACAAGAACTTCATCACAAAGAACATTCAAAGCAAATCAGAGAAAAGTTTCTTCAAAAGCCCCAATCAGGGGAAGGATATAAGATTACAAAGACTTTGAATATTCCCTGGAGCATCGTTATCATAAAGAAATGGAGAGAATATGGCACAACTGTGAATTTGCCTAGAACAGGCCGTTCTCCAAAACTGAGCATCAATGCAAAAAGGGTACTTGTCAGGGGGTCCACCAAGAGGTCTATGGCAACTCTGACGGAGTCATAGCCTTCCATGGCAGGGATGGGAGAAACTGTCCATCACTGGACAGTTCACAAATCTTTGCTTTATGGGAGGGTGGCAAAAATAAAACAATTGTTGAAGAAAACACATGAAATCTCAACTAGAGTTTGCTAGAAGGCATGTGGGAGACTCTAAAGGAAGATTCTATGGTCTGATGAAACCAAGATTTTTGGCATCAATGCTAGGTGCTATGTTTGGTGCAAGCCTAACACTGTGTATCAAGAACATTATCCCTACCGTGAAACATGGTGGTGGGGGCCTAATGCTAAGGGTATGCTTCTCTATTTCAGGGACTGGAAAATGTGTCAAAATAGAGGGCAAAATGTATGGAGCAAGATATAGACAAATCTTAGAGGAAAAACCTATAAGGTCTGCAAGAGACCTGGGACTTGGTGTCACGGTTTTACCTAATTCGGCCTCTGGAGGGCACGTGGTCATGTGATGGTCTTTTCCCTTGTCTGCTTGAGGAATCATTGTCATTTCTGCCATCCTTATATGGTCTTGTGTTGGTGAGTTCTCTGATCGCTTTCAGCTGAGAGCTATCAGTGTTAATCCCGTCTCTTATTTAAGGTCTCTGTTTCCCTCATGCAAACGCTTCTGTGTAAACTAATTGTTACGCTCTAGCCGGTATTCTGAACAAAGGTCTAGTTTCACCACTCTGTGGTTCTCTCAGTTAAAGAGAGAAGGTACTACTTATTCATCTCTATATAAAGGTTTAGCGTCACCACTCTGTGGTAACCTTTTAGGGAGATTTATCATCTTCAAACTAAGGGTTTTAAGCTCACCACTTCGGTGGTTTTCCTTTTGAGATTTATTCTTTGTTTATCGGGGCTAATGTTCCCCAGAGCTAAAGTCTCTATAGCTATTTATTTTCTTAGCTCCTCGGTGAGGAGTATTTGCCCTTTTGATTTTATTCCCGTGAAGTTTTGTTCCGGGGTTTCCTTTCTTTTCTTTTTCTTTCTATTTTTCCCCGCTCCCTATTCTGTTTGCAGACTTAGTGGCTGAGCGCTTGTGTTCAGCTTTTAGATACTCGTGAGATCTGGATGTGGCTCTTCCACCTTCGATCCTCAGTACACTTGGGAGAAGATTTATATTCCAGCAGGACAATGACCAAAGCCATACAGCAAAAGCCACATTGGAGGGATTTAAAAACAAAAAAAATCAATGTCCTGGAGTGGCCGTGTCAAAGCCCTAACCTCAATCCCATTGATAATCTATGCAAATATTTGACATTTCTGTTCACAAATGGTCCCCATCCAACCTGATGGTGCTTGAGCAATTTTGGAAAGAAGAATGGGTGAGAATTGCAGTGTCCATTCGGTGACCACTCGTGCACTGTGAATGGGGGCATTGTCATCCTGGAAAGGACCATTTCCATCAGCATAGAAATGCTTCACCATAAGATGAAGTTGATGCCTCAGAATGGCTAAGGGATTGAGTGGAACTAAACCATGTCAGGAAAATGCAGCCCACACCATAACAGAGCCACCAGAACCCTTCACCATGGGAAACAAGTACTCAGGGCTGTAGGTTTCTTTTAGCATGCTCCACACATGCACTCATCCACATGCACTCTTTCAAAGTCACTGAGATCTCTTCTTCAAGTCATAGTAGCCAAAATAATGGGCAACTGGGCCTGCCCAGCATTTTTATACAAGACCGTAAGCATGATGGAATGTTAATTGTTTCATTAAATCAGGAACCACACCTGTGTGGAAGCACCTGCTGTCAATATACTTTGTATCCCTCATTTACTCATGCGTTTCCTTTATTTTGGCAGTTACGTATACTATATTGCAATATATTAGTTTACAGTTTCATAATTACTTGATTGACTTGTTCCAATAACAAGAACACATAGGGGAAAATCCTGTGGACTTAAAAACAAAATCAAATTAGTCAATTGGCTTTAATAATTTCCTGTTGACAGTATTCTGTATTATAATTGTATTAAACCTGTTATATATCCTTGCATGGCAGTCTCAAAAGAACAACATTCTCATTAAAATTTTAAATTAACATTTAAAAGATTCTCCCTCATGTCAATTTTTTATTTTCTATGATACCCCTTATGCCTCCAGCAAACTTTTCAAGGAAATTGATAGAATCTGTAGGGGTTTCATTTGAAATAACAAAAGAGTGCACCTTACAACTATGCAGCAGCATAAACTGTCTGGAGGTCTTCGAGTGCTTAATTTCAAACCGTATTTTTGATCCTTCCAATTATGGTCCTTCAAAACATGGTTTGATCTTGTCAGACGTTTTTGTGGGTTCCCTGGAACGTGATTTAGAGACAGTCCCTGGAGTGCCGTGTAGGGCCTTCTCATTGAATTGTTGGGTGCTAATGCAGGGCACCTGCCGCCATGCATCAGGTAATTGGGGCTGGGCGTTATTATATAAGCAGCTCACCTGGGGTGAGAAGGGAGGAAACGGGGAAACAAGTCGTGCGGGGAAGGATGTGGTCCCTTCGTTCCTGAATTATACCTTTTTTGCAGTGTGCTTTTAATAATGAATTGTTAAATAAAGACATTGTATTTTACCCTTTTACCTGTGTGTCGGTGTGCTGTTTAGAGAGTGGTGGGTTACCTGCAAAAAAACTAAAAGGGGAAAAGGTAGATGGGTTAGTGTGAGGGAGCTCACAACCTCTGACAATCCCTCTTCATGGTTTATTGGTGAGGCATAGAGAAAGCTATATTTGCACACAGTTGGACTAAAAGCTAGAGTCGTAAATACAGGATTTGGGGGTATGAAACAGAAAGCATCACTGTTATGGATGGGCCCAATTATTAGCTATGTACTAGGAATATGGAAGCAAGTGAATAACTATCTAGGGTATTCTATCATTTTTCTATTATCTCCTGTTTGGTACAATAGTTCCTGGGTGTAAAACTTGTATTTGTCTTCCCTGGGCTGATAGCAATATTCATACTTTGGATGATTCCTTTAGTGAGTATGGTCTCCAGTCATTACAAGATTTAAAATGCATATTCTCACATCCAATTTTTTTATACCTCAGACTTCACTCAGCTCTTCGATCGTACGGTGTTCCCTGGAATATACCTCCTTGGTTGAGGTCCCTTAATTCCATAAGTACAACCAGAGGTCTTGTCTCATTTCTTTATTATTGCAAAGGAAATGCCTTCTCCTCCTGGAAGATGATTCTGATGTACATTTTTACTTACAAAAGAGGCATATTTTTATGGCAGGCCTTACAGCATCTGAGTCCAATCTGAAATATTTGTTTGAAACAGTAATCCAACTGCCTGACTGAACTATTTTTCAGATATTTTGTTTTTAGAAACACACTGCTAGATTACATAAGGCCATGGGCAATTTCTTTTGCAAAAAAGTGTTTATAAATGGTCTCTTTTATTGTTACCTTTTTACTTGTATTATTATTTTTGTATTATTATTTACTATACATTACTGTTTTGTATTGCTATTATTACTATATGTAAGTATAGAGTGCTATCCCACTAGAAATTAGAATTCTAATATGGTTGATGCCACAATGTAAGGCTTGTTAATTCCTAACCTAAGTATTCTTATGTCTCATTAGGTTTCGTATATCATAAAATATTTTTGAAATATTTTTGTCTCATAAAATATGAAATATTTTTGTCTCATAAAATATTCTTAACTATTAAATTGGAATTTCAATGAATAATTAAATTAATAATTACAATGAAATTACAATATTAATAGTTAATTCATCATAATCATTATTAACATTTAGTAATACCAATACCAAATGTATAATATTGTTGACCTAACCAAGGGGTTGAAGGCATCAAGGGGTTCTAATTAGAATAAGTTGGCTCAATTCAATACAAGTGCAACATTAAGACAGACAACCTTGTAGAAAAATAATATAACATTTATTGAACATAAAGTATGAAAATAGCAAAGCACAATTCAATACATTAGTGAATGTGAATGTGTGTATGTATCTGTATGTGTGTGTGTGCATGTGTGTGTGTGTGGGGCGTGTTTGAGTGCAAGCTTGATGACACACATGACCGTGCATGCATGTGCGTGTTCTCTAGCGTGTGCATGGGTTTCAGGCATGTGCCTGCATACTTTAAGCATGTGGGCATCGAGAACAAAGACAAGATGGAGGGAATTTTGAACCAAGGTCAAATAAAAGATGGCGCTTACTGCGCACACCAGAATAACTGTGGAGTTATTGCATGTATTGAGATCAGAATGCATCAGTAGATAAGAATACATGCAAGACCTGGGTCTATGTGTGGTGTATTTTATCATAGGCAGTCAGTGAGCAGCTATGCTAGCTACAAAAACAATGGTAAGCAGTCATGAACCATAATACATTTGAAAAAACTGTCAGTACAGAACAAACAGTTTGTTGCTAAACTATGCTATGCCGAGATGCTACTGCCTTACTGTGTTTTGCTCCGCAGTCAACGGGGTTCGTTGCATTTTGGTTCGGAAGAGAACGTGGGAAGTCCAGTTGCAGCTTTTTCAGCAAGTCCGAGGTTTCCTTGCGCAACTGTTCACGGGTGCAGTGAGGTCTTGGTTCATTATCCAGGGTGCAAAGTTAATTATTGAAGATAGGTTTTGAAGAAGGGAGCTGGCTGCTTCTGTGTTCATTCAAATGTCCGATATTGCTAGCTGTATCACAGCTCTTCACGATTTAGCGTTGGTTGCGGCTAAATTTATGGAAACAGCGCTCTGTTGATTTAGCTGCTGTTCAGAGAACTTGTCTTGGTTTTATTTGTTGCGTTGAGGTGCGTATTTCCGCTCATACAGTATTGGGCAGGGCTGGACTGGCTATATAGTCTACCGGGCAAATGCCCGGTGGGCCGGTCTAGTTTTGGGCCGGTAGGGCCTCGGTAGGGCCAGTAGAATCATTTTATATATATTATACCACGGACCGGGTGTTCCGAGGGGCGCAATAAATTTTTCGCGCATATAAACGAACTGGTCTCAGCTTCTTTTCGCGCAGCACCCCGCCCGTCGACAGATTTATTCGCGCAGCAGCACCCCCCCGGTCGACAGAAAATGCGGCGCTCGCACCGGGTGCCGGGCCGGTCTGAGCGCGAAATGGCAGGGCCGATTTTTTCTCCCAGTCCAGCCCTGGTATTGGGCTACTGTATGTGGAAATGGAATCCTTCGAGGCGGGGCCGAATGACATCATTGGGATTCCCTGGTACACTGTAGAACTCTTTGTCTGGAAGTTGGATGCGTGGTGGAGGAACATTAAGCACTCAAAATTATATTAATTGTAATTGCATTTCAAACATATATCGGTCAAAAGTTTTAGAACACCCCCATTTTTAAATTTTTACAAAAATGTAAGCAGTTCAAGTCCAGTGAATAACCTGAAATGGTACAAAGGTAAGCGGTAAACTGCCAGAGGTATAAAAAAAAAAGTTTAGGTTACCAAAAACTTAAAAATAATGTCAATTTCAGAGTGATAATGAGAAAATAATAAAATACAAAAACAAGCAGAACAAAAGTAGCAAAACATAACAGTGTTAAGCTCTGCTATCCTATCTACCACCTATCACGCAAGCTGTTGACTCTCATAAAATTGTCTTCTGATTTTGTTGTGGCTTTGGGTCTGCCAGACCTCTTCCTGTCAGAGTTTCCTTCCAAGTGCCTTTTGATGGTGTAGGAAACTACTCACTGCCAAAAACTGTACATTCTTTTTCAGTTTTTGGTAACCTTTTTTCAATTTTATTTTTACCTCTGGCAGTTTACCACTTACCTTTGTACCATTTCAGGTATGTGTTATTGTTACTATTATCATTGCTGTTGATGTCACCTATTAATTCCAGGCCTATAAATATTATTATTATTATTGTTGTTATTATGACCCCAAAATGGTGGTAACATAATACATATTGTGACATCATGAGAGGTTTGACCAGGGCAGGTCGGTGTGGGGCAGTGCAACAACACTAAAAAACAGGCAAAACACAGACGGTTCAAACATAAAGTCCAGGTTTATTTCTCCGCAGGGCATGAATGGGTACCTTTCCTCCAAACAATAATCCAAAATCCAACTTAAATGTTCCAAGAGAAAAAAGGGTTCTTCCAGAAATCCAAACATTCAAAAAATGCCTCAACCAAAAATGTCACAGTTCATCCTGCCAACAATCCTCTTCTAGTAAACAATTCTCAAATCAAAGGTTACTTTCCTGGGTGTGTTGGTTCCTTCCAGCTCCTTCCAGCCATGTGCTCGGCTCCTCACTCTCTCTCCCCTTTGTCCTGCATGTGGGCTTTCTATACTGGCCTTGATTAGGTGGCCCAAACACCTACACCTGGAGTCGTGTTGCATTGTGGGGCTTGTAGTGTGTACCACGGCGGCCATTTTGTGAAGTGGCCGCCGATCAGCAGGGGAATGCAGCACTCCTCCACCACACGTCCCCCTGTGATGCCACACATCCCTCTCCCCGTGCCTGCCGCCTCGGCAGGGTGAACGAGGCCCCCCGGATCGAACACTCGGCTCTCCCAACAGATCAGGGAGATGATGCAGAAGTTCTGTAACACAAAGGGCACAGTTATGCTGAACGTGAGGCACACACTCACCATGGCTCCCCCTAGCTGGGGAAGGAAGACAGTTGATCCCTTGGACCATAATGAGGGCACAGCCACTGGAAGACCCACACTGGTGTGGGGTGAGAAAACCACCGGACGGATGTCCAGCCAGGGCAGCATGGTGCCTTCCGCTTGCCCTACGGAACAAGGCAACATGCGGGCCTCATCTGGCCTCACGGGACAAGGCAACATGGGGGCCACCAGCAGACCCCCTGGGCAGCGCAGTGAGGCGACATTGGCTGGGCCCTCCAGGTTGTCGCCATCTGTGCCCAACACTACTATAGGCTCAACGGGTTCAAATTCAGTTTCTGCCTCAGCCTCAAACTCAGCTTCCACGGGCTCGGGTTTGATGATGGGCACCGCTTCCGGGACAGGCTCCAAGTCACTTTTCAATTCCTTTGCAGCTGCAGCTGCAAGACTGACTGGTGCAGGCTCCTCCATGACAAGGTGAGGAACTTCCTCCTGGGCAGGTTCTGGGGCTTCCTCCCCCCGCCTTCGTTTCAGGCTCCAGAATGGGCTCTGGCGCCAGGTCTGCAGTGGGCTCACCTGCTGGGACAGGCTCTTCTGCTTGACTGCCCGTCTTTGGTTCTGGCTCTGGTTCTGGTTCTGGTTCTGGTTCTGGTTCTGGTTCTGGTTCAGGTTCGGGCTCAGGTTCAGGTTCGGGCTCAGGTGCAGCTTCTTCCACTGCCGGTTCTGTGGTTGCAGTCTCGTCTGTGGGTGCCAGGACCTCGGTACTCACCGTCTCCTGGACAATCTCCTGGACTGCCTCAGCCACCACGGCTAACGCTGCAACATCACCTTCTGCCTTTTCTGTTAGGGTGACCTCATCTGCAGGTGGTGTCTCCAGTACTTCAGCCGGCACTGGTTCCTCAGTCACTGCGGCTGTCACCACCTCCACGGCCCCTTCCTGTGAGGCTGCGATGGCCTCCACGGCCCCTTCCTGTGAGGCTGCGACGGCCTCCACCATGGACTCAGCAGCAACTTCATCACTGTGTGCTTTACTATCCATCGCTTTGGGAGCGGCAATGGGGGTCACCTCGGTCTGCTCCTCTACCTGGCTGGCCGTCTTCTTCTTATTCTTATTTTTCTTCTTCTTCTTCTTCTTCTTGGGGTCAGTAGCCTGGCATGGCTGCGGCTGGGGCTGGGGAGCGTTGAACAGTGGGAGTGTGTAGTCCATCCTCTTCTGGCTCAACGGCCCATGGAGAAGGACCACTGGAGCAACCATCTCCATGAGGCGAGTAAGGTAGGTCCATTTCAACTGCAGCAGTTCCTCCCTCTGGGTAGCCTCGTCTTCATCCATGAAGTCCAGGATTGACTCAATGTCCCGCTGATCCAGGTACAGCTCCCCGTCCATCTGCAGCCAATGGTACACCTCTGGGGACCTCAGCCATCTCAGGTCCGCTTCCACATCCCGGCAGGGTTTTGGGTGCTCCTGGAGCCCTGGGTTGGGGCATTCCCCACCTTTTGGCTGGAAGTTTGCGGCAAGGCACAATAGCTCTGCTAGGAATTCTGCGGGGCAGGCTTCGAAGTCCTCCCATGTTATGCTCATTGGGGTGAAGGGCATCTCATCGAGACTAGTGCTTCCCTGCTTCTTAGCCATTATTTTTTAAACAAAAAAAACCTAACCTGACTACTTGTGTCCTGTCCTCTTCTGTGTTGCGTACTGCAAAAAAGTTGAGTCCAATCATCCGCACTTAGGCCCCAGTGCCCGCATTCTCCACCATCTGTGACATCATGAGAGGTTTGACCAGGGCAGGTCGGTGTGGGGCAGTGCAACAACACTAAAAAACAGGCAAAACACAGACGGTTCAAACATAAAGTCCAGGTTTATTTCTCCGCAGGGCATGAATGGGTACCTTTCCATCCATCCATCCATCCATTTTCTACCGCTTCTCCGGGTCGGGTCGCGGGGGCAGCGTCCTAAGCAGGGAGACCCAGACTTCCCTCTCTCCCGGCCCTTCGTCCAGCTCTTCCGGGGAATCCCGAGGCGTTCCCAGGCCAACCGAGAGACATAGTCTCTCCAGCGTGTCCTGGGTCTTCCCCGGGGCCTCCTCCCGGTGGGACGTGCCCGGAACACCTCACCCGGGAGGCGTCCAGGAGGCATCCTAACCAGATGCCCCAGCCACCTCATCTGGCTCCTCTCGACGCGGAGGAGCAGCGGCTCTACTCTGAGCCCCTCCCGGATGACCGAGCTCCTCACCCTATCTCTAAGGGAGAGCCCAGACACCCTGCGGAGAAAACTCATTTCAGCCGCTTGTATTCGTGATCTCGTTCTTTCGGTCACTACCCACAACTCGTGACCATAGGTGAGGGTAGGAACATAGATCGACCGGTAAATCGAGAGCTTTGCCTTTAGGCTCAGCTCCCTCTTTACCACGACAGACAGCATCACTGCCGACGCCGCACCAATCCGCCTGTCGATCTCCCGCTCCATCCTTCCCTCACTCGTGAACAAGACCCCGAGGTATTTAAACTCCTCCACTTGGGGGCAGGATCTCCTCCCGACCCGGAGAGTGCACTCCACCTTTTCCGGCTGAGAACCATGGTCTCGAATTTGGAGGTGCTGATTCTCATACCAGCCGCTTCACACTCGGCTGCGAACCGCTCCAGCGAGAGCTGGAGGTCACGGCCCGATGAAGCCAACAGGACCACATCATCTGCAAAGAGCAGTGACCCAATCCTCAGGCCACCGAACCGACCCCCTCAACGCCCGGCTGCGCCTAGATATTCTGTCCATAAAAGTTATGAACAGAACCGGTGACAAAGGGCAGCCTGGCGGAGTCCAACCCTCACCGGGAACAAGTCCGACTTACTGCCAGCCATGCGGACCAAGCTCTGGCACCGGTCGTACAGGGACCGAATGGCTCGTATCAAGGGGTCCGGTACCCCATACTCCCGGAGCACCCCCACAAGACTCCCGAGGGACACGGTCGAAAGCCTTCTCCAAGTCCACAAAACATGTGTAGACTGGTTGGGCAAACTCCCATGCACCCTCCAGGACCCCGCGGAGGGTGTAGAGCTGGTCCACAGTTCCGCGACCAGGACGAAAACCACATTGCTCCTCCTGAATCCGAGGTTCAACCATCCGACGGACCCTCCTCTCCAGAACCCTGAATAGACCTTACCAGGAGGCTGAGGAGTGTGATCCCCCTGTAGTTGGAACACACCCTCCGGTCCCCTTTCTTGAAGAGGGGGACCACCACCCCGGTCTGCCAGTCCAGAGGCACTGCCCCCGATGTCCACGCGATGCTGCAGAGTCGTGTCAACCAAGACAGCCCCACAACATCCAGAGCCTTGAGGGACTCCGGGCGGATCTCATCCACCCCCGAGGCCCTGCCACCACGGAGCTTTTTAACCACCGTGGCGACCTCAGCCCCAGAGATAGGAGAGCCCACCCCCGAGTCCCCAGACCCTGCTTCCTCACTGGAAGGCGTGTCGGTGGGATTGAGGAGGTCTTCGAAGTATTCCCTCCACCGACCCACAACGTCCCGAGTCGAGGTCAGCAGCGCCCCATCCCCACTGTACACAGTGTTGACAGTGCACTGCTTCCCCATCCTGAGATGCCGGATGGTGGTCCAGAACCTCCTCGAAGCCGTTCGGGAAGTCGTTCTCCATGGCCTCACCGAGCTCCTCCCATGCCCGAGTTTTTGCCTCAGCGACCGCCGGCCGCCGCGCTCCGCTTGGCTCGCCGATACCTATCTGCTGCCTCCGAGGAGACCCACAGGCCAAAAAGGTCCGATAGGACTCCTTCTTCAGCTTGACGGCATCCTTCACTGCGGTGTCCACCAGCGGGTTCGGGATTACGCCGCGACAGGCACCGACGACCTTGCGGCCACAGCTCCGGTCAGCCGCCTCGACAATAGAGGCACGGAACATGGCCCACTCGGACTCAATGTCCCCCGCCTCCCCGGGACATGGTTGAAGCTCTCCCCGGAGGTGGGAGTTGAAGCTCCTTCTGACAGGAGACTCTGCCAGACGTTCCCAGCAGACCCTCACAATACGTTTGGGCCTGCCAGGCCTGACCGGCATCCTCCCCCACCATCGGAGCCAACTCACCACCAGGTGGTGATCAGTTGACAGCTCCGCCCCTCTCTTCACCCGAGTGTCCAAGACATGCGGCCGCAAGTCCGACGACACACGACCACAAAGTCGATCATTGAACTGCGGCCCAGGGTGTCCTGGTGCCAGGTGCATATATGGACACGCTTGTGCTTGAACATGGTGTTCGTTATGGACAATCTGTGACTAGCACAGAAGTCCAACAACAAAGCACCATTCTGGTTCAGATCGGGGGGGCCGTTCCTCCCAATCACGCCCCTCCAGGTCTCACTATCGTTGCCCACGTGAGCATTGAAGTCTCCCAGCAAACGAGGGAGTCCCCGGAAGGAGTGTTCTCAAACACCCCCTCCAAGGACTCCAAAAAGGGTGGGTATTCTGAGCTGCTGTTTGGAGCATAAGCACAAACAACAGTCAGGACCCGGGTACCTTTCCTCCAAACAATAATCCAAAATCCAACTTAAATGTTCCAAGAGAAAAAAGGGTTCTTCCAGAAATCCAAACATTCAAAAAATGCCTCAACCAAAAATGTCACAGTTCATCCTGCCAACAATCCTCTTCTAGTAAACAATTCTCAAATCAAAAGGTTACTTTCCTGGGTGTGTTGGTTCCTTCCAGCTCCTTCCAGCCATGTGCTCGGCTCCTCACTCTCTCTCCCCTTTGTCCTGCATGTGGGCTTTCTATACTGGCCTTGATTAGGTGGCCCAAACACCTACACCTGGAGTCGTGTTGCATTGTGGGGCTTGTAGTGTGTACCACGGCGGCCATTTTGTGAAGTGGCCGCCGATCAGCAGGGGAATGCAGCACTCCTCCACCACACGTCCCCCTGTGATGCCACAATATATATATTGGGAAGAACTTCTGGGGAATGATATCAGGGCTCTGAAAACAACAAGGGTATGTTTCTGTATTTAATAAACAAGAGAGTGTGGACCGGGGCTATATACAATATTTACAAATATATACAAATACAAACATCAATACGAAGACACACACACACACAAGGGGAACAAAACTGAGAGTGGTGCCAAAGGAATTTAACAATCAAAACACAAACAAGTCAAGCTTCCCAGGGGGCTGTACCACAAAGCAGGTTCAATTATATCAGGTTAAACTCAAGTAATCTGAGTTCGAGTTAGACCGATTAGTGAGTTCTGCCTAAGCCAGTTGCACAAAGGCTGATCCCTCATAAATTCATCAAGATAACTCGATTCAGATTTAACAAGCCCCTTTACATGCGTGTGCACTGTTTCTACAAAGCCAGCGACCAAATAGCCAACAGCACCTTGCTATGGAAAGTGGTAGAGAGAGGATGCCTTTCTTTTATCATGAGGAACAAAACATGATCATGGAGTTGTATGAGCAAAACAAGACAGTATTGTTAACAAGGTCTAAGACCGTTGTGGCAGCTAAGGCCAGAGAAGGGACATGGCAAAGCATTGCCAATAGTTTAAATGCGTAAGTAACCCATTACCTTTATGTAGCCTAATTATGTATCAAAAAAATTAAACCTGTAACCTAGTAGGCCAATATAAATTACATTAGCCTGCACTTCTGTAGTGTTCCATAACTGTTGTTATCACATACGGGATTCCTATTCATACCGAGCTAAAGGCTAACTTTTTCCCTATTTTTATCTGACTTATGTCTAACGCGAATCCCAGCAGTGTCAACAGGACTTGGCATAAAGTCAAAATTAAATATCAAAACATTATTGAAAATGGTTAATTTGGCATTAACACCAACTTACATTTGGCACCACAAAAAAAAAAAAAAAGAGTGCAGGCTAGGAAGACTGGGGTGGTAGGGGGTTACCCCCAATCGAGTTCACTCCAGCGGAGGAGTTGGCCCTGGAGCATAACCGGGGGTAGCCTACCATTGAGAGGATTGTTGGAGGCAAGTCTTCCTCTGAGATGGTCACCCCCCAGCATGTGGAGCTCCTACTTGAAAGGATGATTACAATTTCACACATTTGATTAGCCTATTGATTTCAGCTGACTAAATTGTACAGTGACCCCAAATGCAGTCTTCCTCCTGGAACCACCACCAGGTGTATGCTAGAAAATGTGAGTTCTTCTTCACATATGCATGATGTGTGTGTATATATATATATATATATATATATACACACAGTGCAGTCCGTAAGTATTTGGACAGTGAACTTGCTGTCGGAAGAAGACTGCAGGTTTTTCTCCCATGGAAGTGGTTGAATATGAACTTCCTTGGTTTGTTTGACAGCAGAGAGGCCAGTTGAGGTTTGGAAGCCATAAATATATGTTCGATTTATATAGTTTTTTCTAGAAATGTATTTATAGTTTTTGTTCTTTTTTATGTTTGTTCCTTGATAGCTGATAGGACCTTTATAACATGTGACCTTGTATCTGACACTCACTCATTGATTAGAAGGCATTGCAATGATAGCAAGGACTAAAGGTACATGAATAGTTTAACTGTAGTTAACATAAAGGGTTTGGGAAACCCGATTAAGAGAAAAAAAATACTCAACCAGCTTAAGGCTTTACAATGTTCGGTTGCTATGTTACAAGAGACTCATTTGTCTGAAGCAGAGCACCTGAAGTTGAGGAGGGAATGAGTGGAACAAGTGTACAGCTCCTCGTTTGACAACCTTTTATTCAAAAGGTCTGTTTTCTTTAGCAGTGAAAGGGTAATTCAAAACAAGGAAGGCAGGTTTGTCATGGTGATTGGGGAAATAAATTTACATTTTTGAGTTTATATGCACCGAATGAGGATTGCCCATATATATTTTTTTAAATAGCTTCCAAATTGGCAGATGAGGGGGAGGGAATTATTGTAATAGGGGGACTTTAATTGTGTATTAAATTTAAACATGGACCGATCACCTGTTGGGAAGGGACCCCGATCTAGAAAAATAAACACTGTCCTGGGGATGATGGATGGGCTGGGGTTGATAGACATGTGGCGATATCTCCATCCCAGAGAAAAAGATTACACTTACATGTCTCAAGTTCATGGGAGCTACTCTAGACTGGATATGTTTTGTGTATCTAAGGTCGACATACATAGAGTAATGGAATGCAAGATAGAACCCATTACTCTGTCGGATCATGGCCCCATCATGATGAAAATAAATTTAGGTCAGGAAAAACAATTCAGGTATTGGAGACTTAATGTCTCAATATTGAATGATCCCCTGATTCGACAGGAACTATGTGACAGCCTAAAGGAATATATTGACATAAATGATAATGGAGCTGTTTCTCCATCTATTTTATGGGAGGGAGCTAAAGCTGTAATGAGGGGAAAGATCATTCAAATTTCTTCTAGAATTAAAAAACAAAGGGACGCTAGAAGAATTGAACTGGAGACTGAAATTACAAGGTTAGAATGTGAACACAAAGTATCAAGGGGTAGGGACACACTAGAATTGCTCAAACAAGAGAAACAAAAACTAGATGATCTACTTACCCATAAGGCAGACGGTGCGCTCAGATTTGTAAAAAGAAAATATTACGAAATGGGTAATAGGACAAGTAGGCTACTAGCCTTTCAACTAAGGAAAGCTCAATCTAAACGTGTGGTCCCTAAAATTAAACATCCAGATACTAATACAATTACATCTCAATCAAAAGAAATAGCGGAGGCATTTGCTGCATATTATAAAAAGCTATATGAAGGCCAGGAGTTAACAAAAAAAAGAGAAAATATCACGTTTCCTTGATTCGGTCAAATTGAATAAACTATCACTGGAGGAGGCTGAAATGATGTGTTCCCCCATAACAGTAGAGGAAATAACCAAGTGTATTGGTGAGCTTAAGAATAATAGATCCCCGGGTATCGATGGATATTCCAGGGAATATTATAAAGCTTTCGTTAATGAGCTAGCCCCAGTCTTATGCAAGGTATATAATTATGCTTTGGATGAAGGAGACCCCGAAAACCTGGTCAGAGGCCATCATTACGGTTATTCATAAAGAGGGAAAGGACCCCACTCAGTGTGTGGGATATCGGCCCATAAGCCTGCTTGGTCAGGACTTAAAAATATTGACTTCTATCCTGGCTAGTAGAATACAAGTGCATATTTGGAAGTTGGTGAATCCAGACCAAACAGGGTTCATCTCGGGGCACCAGGGCACCAATAATGTCAGAAGAGCTCTAAATTTACAATCGATTGCCGCTGAGAGAAAAACTCCATCAATGTTTCTCAGTCTAGATGCTGAGAAAGCATTTGATAGGCTAGATTGGATATTCCCGGAGCAGACACTGACATATATGGACTTTGATCAGACCTTTGTTAACTGGGTCAAAGTGTTCTATAAGAACCCGAGATCAAGGGTCAGGGTTAATGGCCACTGCTCCGAATTCTTTGAGCTGGGATGTGGAACAAGGCAGGGAGATGCATTATCGCCAGCTCTGTTCGCTCTTAGCATTGAACCTTTAGCAGAATTAATCAGGAGTAACCCCCATATACAGGGAATAAAAGACGAGGGCGGAAATCAACATAATATTGGGTTATATGCGGACGATATATTATTATTTATTGAAATTCCTGTCTCCTCTGTCCCGGCCGTCTTACAAAACCTTGATGAATATGGCTTAGTGTCTGGATATAAAATTAATCCCACCAAACCGGAGGCGATGATGATTTCTGGGACCTGGCCTGCCCAACTTGACAACATAGTGTCCTTTCATCGATCTGGGTGGGGTTTTAGGTATCTGGGGATCGTCCTTGCCCCCCAAATAACTCAGTTGTACCAGGCGAATTACCCAAAAATATTTGAGGTGTTTAAAAAAGATCTAGCAAGATGGGACATGCTACCATTGTCTCTTGTAGAATAGAGACTGTAAAAATGAACTTATTACCCAGACTTTTGTTCTTGTTCCAATCTCTTCCAATCTGGATCCCAGGATCTATGCTAGACAAGCTTATATCTAAATGTATATGGCAGAGCAAGAGACCAAGAGTGAGACTTAAAACAGTCACTCTTGGGAAGGACAAGGGTGGGCTCAGCCTCCCTAATATAAGACACTACTTTTGGGCAGCGCAGCTGATGGCGGTGGTAGCCTGGATCAGCAATGACACTGAAACAGGATGGGTCAATATAGAGCAGAGTTCACTGCCGGGTATACCCCTGTCCATTTTGGTTTTCTTGAGCCAACAGTCTCAAAAGAAGGTGGGAATCAAAAACATATGGGTGAAACACACCTTAAAAGTGTGGTCGAAGGTCCAAAAGAGATTTAGGGGGGCGGTGGCCCTCTCACGGGCTATGCAAATCGCTGGAAACCTAGAATTTCTCCCCTCAATAACTGACAACACCTTTAAGAATTGGGCAGGAAGTGGCTTAAAGATTATTGACCAACTATTTTATAACAATATTTTGCAGCCATTTTCCAGGAGAACTTTTTATTACCACCATGTGACATATTTAGGTATTTTCAGATCAGGCATTATGTTATAAAACATAAAGACTGGAACATAATTACGAATGCTCCAACAAACATTGAAACATACTTTATGGATATAATTAAACATCGTACGCCTATTAAAAATCATGTGTCACATATTTATAAAAACCTATTATTGGATTTACCAGATAATACCTTCCATATCAAAAACAAATGGGAGCTAGAGTTAAATATTATAATTGAGTATGGGGAATGGGAAACACTATGTACTGGCTGTCACAGGGGTATTAATAGTAACATGTGGAAGGAGTTTGATTGGAAAATGAAGATGCAATTTTTTAGGACACCTCTGGTAGTTTTAAAATTTGTAGATATCCCCTCGGCAATGAATTGCTGGAGGGAGTATGGACTGCCCAAAGATGCTTTCTTTTTGGCAGGGGGTGAAGGGAGAGATAAATACTATTTTAGGAGTTGACTTACCATTTAGTCCGAGACACTTTATATTTGATCTGGCTCCTGAAGACATATGTACCAATAACCAAATGTTTTTGTTGCATATACTCTTGATGACCGCTAGAAAAATGGTAACATTGAACTGGATGAAACCACAGCCACCTACACGGGCACAGTGGAAGCGGAAACTGAGAGAGGTGTATGGGATGGAGGCTTTGACTGCCCAGTTACAGTTGAGGGCTGACATTTTTCAGAGGAGGTGGATACCCCTAACAATATATTTTTCTACTTCAATATATTTATATATTTTCCCAGCCCTCGTGCTGTAGTATTTTTGTTATTATTATTATCTATTTTTGCTATATATATATGTTTTTGTATTTATTTTTATGTTAGCTTTGTAAGGTCCAATATTTTGTTGTATATATTGTCTTGTTGATTTCTGGTCATCATGTCAAGGAATGTAACATTTTGATTTGTGTTGTTCTGTGTTGTTTAATAAAAAATAAAAATAAAGGTAAAAAAAACTCAAATCCAATGTGCAGGATTTGAACTGTATGTGTGTGTTAATTATGAAATTTTCCCTTTTAACAGCAATTGCGCACAGACGAGAAGGAGACCATCTCAGTGTGCCCTGAGAGGACTCTGGAGGTAACTGGAACTTCATTACAACTTTGTGTAGACACACTAACTGCATGCAGATGGCCCTAATTGTAGGACCCTGAGGTGGGGGTAGCTGCTGGCCCCTCGCAGCCACAGGTCACCAGTAGGTCTACATCATCTGCAGGAAAGCGTGAGATAAATGAAGTTAGGGTAGCCTACCTTTTCATTCATTGCAGTCAATGATTTTTTAAACCATCAACATCACAAGGAAGCTGGAGTTTGAGATGTAAGTTGATTAAACATTCTGTAAGGTTTGGGATCACTAATTCTATGTTGAGCATTGTACTAGCTGTATGACAACACATGTGGGAAAAGCATCAGGAAAAGCATCAGGGACAGGTCATCTGACAACAAGCCTGGAGTTGGGTTGTACAACACCCCCAACACAGGCATTACTCCCTGTAATATCATTACTCATGATAAATGTTACCCCTTTCATGGGTAGCATAGGTCGTACACCTACTCTGAAGAAACCGTTTACCAGATTAAAGTATAAATGCATACGGTATAAAGGCACAATTGTGAAACCCAGCTCTATGCCCTGCACCAACACACTGGAAACTCAAATGACTAATCAGACAAGTGCAGCACATCAGCAATAATAAAAGACTGGGCAGCACCACTATCTCATAGGATCTGGAACGGTTGCTGGTCGGTTAACAAAACCAACCCTTTGAAAATGAATGCTTCATAACTGGGATCAGTAACATTCTCTTTGTTCAGTACAATTTTGACAGAACAGGGAACTGCTTTAATCAAGCCTTTAGGCTGGCTAGCATTCTGTGGCTGTGGCTGTTGCTGCTGCTGCTTCCGTTTGAGGGGCAAGCAATCAGCAATAATGTGACCTGGCTTGTGGCAATAGAAACATTCCCGCTCCTTTTTTGAGCGTGGGAGAAGCACTTTTGGATGAATACACTGGGAAACAGAAGTAGATGAAACCACATTTTTCTGTGTGTCAACACAAACTCATCTGCCAGCACAGCTACTTGCAACAGGGATTCCACCTTCTGTTCATTTAAATAAACAATGATGCCCTCTGGCAAACAATATTTAAACTCCTCCAGCAAAACTAGTTCACATAGAAAGTTAAAATCAGTGACTTTGCTGGCTATGCACCACTTATCAAAAAGGGTTCCCTTCTCTCTGGCAAACTCAACAAAAGTCTGAGGTTTTTACCACCAAGCGGAAACGCGGAAACGCATATGGCACCAGTTTCACCAATAGCAATTATTTGACACAGGAATCAATAAAAAATATCCTGGATGAGCCTCCATTTACTGTATGTTACATCCCCAAAAGGGTCCAGTGATAAGATAGGGGAGGTAAGTACAACAAGGGGAAGGCAACAACCTAACAATCAATAGTGGCGTGAAGTGTTGAACTGACGATTTGACATGCTTTCAACACCAGGAACCGTCCTCTGATTGGGAGGTAGGAGCAGCTGCTAATGATGAAGGATGGGATGATGGACCAATGACAAGATGATACCCTGATGTTTTCATTGTAAATAATCTGTTTTTGTTGGACACTCCTGTGTCCCTTATCCATGAGCCCACACTTATGCTCACACGCACACACATACATTTGCACTTGCGCATGCACACACACATGCAGAAACACTTATACATGTATAACATCAGATGTATGCTTGTATTTTTGTATCAATCATTTTTGCAACCTAGTCTAGCTCCTTCCACCTCCATGCCCCTCCTTTTTTGTCTTTGTCATTTTGTACTTGCCTTTTTGCCATTTACTTTTCACCTCAGTCAGGGATACCTCAGTTTAGAGTGATCAGAAAAGATCCTTAATAATGTGTGATAAGAAAAGCTATGTAACTCCCTGTGTAAGGCATGAATTAATGAATTAAACATTTAAAAACTGCATTGTAAACAAAACTCCCTCAACAAACATTCTAGCCCTCACATTATTTGTTTGCACTGATCTCATATTTTCGATTCATAACTGTATGCATTTTAACCTAAATCTATTTCACCTAAATTCAAGCAACTACTGTTATGTTTTCAGTTTACTTTTAATTTAACACTTTTTTTGTATGATATTGTGTAATAAATTATGACAGGTATAATCGCAATTGCTATTTTCTGGGCATGTACTTTTCATTGTGCTTTGACTAGTCTCTCCTGAACAATTAATGTGTCACATGTACCATAGTCACCAGTGGGTTGGCACGTGGGCGGTTAGGAATTGTCAAGTCTTCAGCAACAAAATTCTGAAAAATCTGGCTTGTTATTGCTCAGAACAAGCTTGAAGCACAAGCTGGATACATCAAAACTCAAAGATGACTGCACTTGAATTTCTGAAGAGGCTCTTACCTTTAATCTTTATCCACACAGTGGCAAAGTTTCGTAGCTCTTCAAAGTTTTGCAATGTTTGATTGCATTATGCCACAAGTATGTTTGTATATAGTGACAGTGTGCGCTGTATAGTAATTTGCTCAGTCTAAAATAACCACATGTGGACTGTGTATGTTTAAATAATTCCATGTACTTAATCAAATCCAACAAACCAATGAAAACTGAACTCTCAAGTGAACTATTGGGCCACTTCTTCATCAGTATTAGTTTAGAGAAGGCACTGCATAGATGCACTAATCTTGTGATAACATGAATGTCTTAATCCACCTATCTGTGTCTACTATGAGCCCACCCAGATCACATACATGCCTTGTATGCCTTTGACATAACATGCATACAGGCTATATCGACATGAAAATGTTTCAAATTCTCAAAAAGTGGCAGTCATTGATTAAACCACTTTTAATTAAACCAAACCTTGACCCAGAAAATCTCAGTAACTACAGGCCAATTTCTAATCTTTCTTTTCTTTCAAAAATTCTAGAGAAAGCTGTAGCTCAGAGACTAAGCAACACTATAGCACTGAGACTGTTCTTATTAAAGTTGTCAATGGCTTACTGATATCAGCTGACCATGGATGTGTCTCTATTCTTGTGCTTTTTGGACTTAAGTGCTGCGTTTGACACAATAGACCACCAAACTCTTCTGAGCAGACTTGAAAACCTAATTGGACTGCGTGGACAGGCACTCTCCTGGTTTAAATTCTACCTGTCAGATAGCAGATAGCAGTTAAAATGATGAGCCCTCTGCTCATCAAGGTGGAATATGGTGTCCTCAAGGTTCTGTTTTGGGGCCATTATTGTTCTCCTTTACATGTTGCCACTTGGTGATGTCATTCGTAAACATGGCGTACATTTTCACTGCTACGCAGATTACACACAATTATACTTATCAATTAAACCTGGCGAAGGACAATTCAAACAGTTGGAGGTTTGTTTTAAAGACATAAAAGACTGATGTCAGATAATTTTCTATTGTTGAATACTGATGAAACAGAGATGTTGGTCTTGGGGCCCAAAACCTCAGAAGAGGGTTATCTGATTTATCTCTTAATCTGGATGGTTGCTCTGTTGCTGCAAGCCAGTGGTAAAATACCTTGGTGTTACTATAGATCCTGGTCTCTCATTTGATAGTTACATCAAAACATTTCCAGAGTAGCCTTTTTTTCACTTGAGGAATAAATTAGGTCTTCCTGTCATTAATAGATGCAGAAAAATTGGTACATGCCTTTGTTACATCTAGATTAGATTATTGCAATGCATTACTGTCTGGCTGTTCCAATACCTCACTCAGGAGCCTACAACTCGTACAGAATGCTGCTGCAAGGATCCTGACCAGAACAAAGAAGTATGAGCACATTAGTCCTGTGTTAGCGTCACTTCACTGGCTTCCTATAAACTATCGTGTAGACTATAAGGTACTTCTCTTAACTTATAAGGTGTTGCATGGACTTGTACCTTCTTATTTGACGGATCTACTTCATCCCTACAATCCCCACGTTCACTTCATTCACAAGATGCAGGCAACTTGGTGTCCCTAGAATATCAAAAAGTACAGCAGGAGGCAGAGCTTTCTCCTATAGAGTTCCTTTACTGTGAACAGTCTACCCGTCTCTGTGAAGGAGTCAGACACGGTCTCAATTTTCAAGACTAGGTTAAAAACACATCTCTTTAGTCATTAGGTGCAGATGGAGGGGCGTAGCAATAGAGCCTTCTGGTGCAATGAGCTATCCTTACTGTCACCAGTCATAAGTGATGATCCGCCCTATCAGGACTGCTGATGATGTGGTGGGATGGTCTCTGAGTGCCCTCATGGCTGTGTGCTCCCTGTGCCACCTAATTAGTTATGCTGCCCTAGATTACTTCTGCTGGTGCAAAAGTGTTATCACTCTACTCTTTCCCCTGATCCGGTGTGATATTTATCATAGTCATAATTGCACCTTTCCTCTTTCTCCCGGCGCTCGTGGCACCTGCCCAGAGCTCACCTGCCCCAGAGTCAACCCCCCACCCCTGCCATGTGTTAGCCGGATGCCGCTGGCCCGGACCCTAGCTGTTGGTTCCATCCCCCGCCCTGCCCTGGTATCTGGAGGGATGAGGTCCACCCCACCCCTACACTTAGAATGCCCTTCCGGTGGTCTGTTAAGCCTCATGAGCCTCAAGGACTATTTGTTTTGTTTCTCTCTGTAACCCACAATTTTCCAGGAGTTTATCTCGACCGCCTTTTAAGGGGTCAGGGAATCATTTTCCAGTCTACCACATTGGTTCCAATGGTTTTCTGGTTTTTTGATTCCCTCTGGAAAATGCCAATTGTGAAGCGCTGTGTGACAACCTGTTTGTAAATGGCGCTATACAAAAATAAAGATTGATTGAAAGATTGATACATGCCTGTGGAGCAGATACCTTGTTAAGATGAAGCCATTTGACAGCTGAATAATAATGATTGGGGGAAACATGTAATAATGGTATTGTTAACCTTGATGAACAGGACCGGCTCAAGGCACAGGCCATACAGGCAGCTGCCTGGGGCGCCATGTCACAGGGGCGCCAGGTCGCCCTGACCAAAAAAAACTTTTTAAAAACATCGCTGGTGGCTGGTGGGCGCCCTTTCCTTTCCTCCCAATGAACAAATAAACAAAAAGAAATACACTTTGCACCTCTGTTCTGTTCCTCACACAATGTTTCATCTGGCCTGCACTTTGACTAAGAGTGCAACGGATCACAAAATTCACGGTTCGGATCGTTTTCACGGTTTTGAGTCACGGATCGGATCATTTTTTGGATCAGCAAAAAAAAAGAAGGGAGACAAATATAACTTTGATTTCCATTTATTCTGTAAAACACTTAAAGCAGTGAACATTAGGTTAGTAAGCTACCGTTAGCTAACTAGCGTCTATGGAGTTATCTTAGTCCTAAAGTAGCCAAGTACTAGCTAGTTGGCTAACTGATGTT